>CM057468.1:43386644-43601644 GCA_030035585.1 Dugong dugon
AAACAGATTTGACCACACAACTCTTTTATACATGTGATTAATAGTCTATAGAATATTCTTTGGGAAACAATTAGTGCATAGCATATTTATTAGAAAGTTTATTTCATGGGAAAAAGTAATTTGGGGCCCAAGAATAAAGAAAGCATGCAGGGTTACCAGGTAAAATACAGGATGCCCAGTTATATTTGAATTTTAAAGAAACAATTAATTTATTTCAGTGTAAGTATGTCCTACATATCAGTATGTCTGGAATTCAAATTTTACTAGGCATTCTGCATTTTTATTTGTTAACTCTGATAACCTTAGAAACATACTCATTCTGCCATGTCTCCAAATCAGGAGTATTTTGTATGGAGAATGGGGTCTTATGAAGATGTAAGGATGGAGGAAGTGGAAGAGCCAGATACTTCCATAAATAATTCCTAAGGCCCTCGTTGGTTAGTGGGTAGCTCCCATACCGTAGTGGTTCTCAACTCTGTGGAGATTTAAAAAATGCTGCTGACCAGGCTTCATGCCCCAGAGGCAGGTCCAATTCATCTCACTGACACAGCAAACACAGGGCCCAGGGCCCACAATATTTTGAGGAGCCCACAAATAATTAGAAAAAAAAAAAAAGAATATAATCCAACCTGGATTATATTTGTCTTTCACCAACACAATTGTAAAATATAATTTTTAATATTTTTTATGGAGAAAGGGACCCACAAAGGGAAAGTGCCTTGGGGCCATGAAAGTCATAATGCCCAGAGAGTTCAATTTAAAGCTCCAGGTATAGCATCTAGCAATGCAACATCATCTATACAATTCTCACTTTTCATTTTCATTTTGACTAGAATTCCCAAATGCTGGAAGCTATGCCATTGGTATTTCAAATACCAGCATGGTCATCAATGGCGGACAGGTTTCAGTAGAGCTTCCAGACTAAGACAGACTAGGAATCAAGGCCTGGTGATCTACTTCTGAGAATTAGCCAATGAAAACCCTATGGATCACAGAGAATATTGTCAAATATAGTACTGGAAGAAGAGCCCCTAAACTGAAAGGCACTCAAAATATACAGTCACAACAACAATGGACTTGAGCATGCCAATGAATAGGCAACATTTTGTTCTGTTGTACATGGGATCTCTGCGATCTGGATCCAACTTAATAGCAACTAACAACAGAATTCAAATGGGAAATAAATAAGTCTAGTCTCCTGACCTAAACCAAAAAACCCATTGCCGTTGAGTTGATTCTGAATCATAGTGACCCCATACAACAGAGTGGAACTACCCCATAGGATTTCCAAGGCTGTAATCTTTATGGAAGCTGACTGCCACATCTTTCTCCCATGAAGCAGCTGATGAGTTCAAACCACTGACCTTTCAGTTAGCAAACAGGTGCTTAACCACTGCACCACCAGGGCTCCTGAAAAAAAAAAACCAAACCAAATCCGTTGCCATCAAGTCGATTTCGACTCATAGCGACCCTATAGGACAGGGTGGAACTACCCCATACAGTTTCCAAGGAGTGCCTGGCAGATTCATACTGCCAACCTTTTGGTTGCAGCCGTAGGTCTTAACCACTACGCCACCAGGGCTCCTGAGGAATACTTAAAAGTCAAGCACTCACAGGCGATAAGAGTTACATTTTAGAATTTCCTCTTCAATTTGTTCTTTTCTTATCATAGAACAATTATAATTTTTTTGATTGAAATGTTAATTTCATCAAACTTTCCAATGGACTATTATGTTTTATTATTATTGTTATTGTACTTTAGATGGAGGTTTACAGAACAAACTAGCTTCTCATTGAACAATTAGTACACATATTGATTTGTGACATTGGTTACCACCCCATGACACATCAACACTCTCCCTTCTTGACTTTGGATTCCCTCTTACCAGTTTTCCTGTCCCCTCCTGCCTTCAGTTCCTGGCCCTTTACTCTTGTTTTGCTTTATGGGCCTGACTAATCTTTGGCTGAAGGGTGAACCCTGGGAGTGACTTCAGTACTGAGTTAAAAGTGTGTCCGGGGGCCATACTATCGGGGTTTTTCCAGTCTCTGTCAGATCAGTAAGTTTGGTCTTTTTTTTTCGGTGTGTTAGAATTTTGTTCTACATTTTTCTCCAGCTCTGTTCGGGACCTTTTATTGTGATCCCTGTCAGAGCAGTCAGTGGTGGTAGCCGGGCACCATCTAGTTGTGCTGGACTCAGTCTGGTGGAGGCTGTGGTATTTGCAGTCCATTAGTCCTTTGGACTAATCTTTCCCTTGTGCCTTTGGTCTTCTTCATTCTCCCTTGCTCCCAATGGGGTGAGACCGGTGCAATATCTTAAATGGCCGCTCACAAGCTTTTAAGACCCCAGATGCTACTCACCAAAGTAGAAGGTAGAACATTTTTTTTATAAACTATGTTATGCCAATTGAGCTAAATGTTCCCCGAGACCGTAGTCCCCACAGCCCTCAGCCCAGCAATTCGGTCCCTCAGGGAGTTTGGACGTGTCTATTGAGCTTCCATGACCTTGCCTTGTACAAGTTGTGCTGGCTTACCCATATTATGTACTGTCTTAAGCTTCACCAAAGTTACCATTTATCTATTGTCTATTTAGTGTTTTTCCATCCCCACCCCTCCCCTCCTTCATAACCATCAAAGATTGTTTCTTTTTGTATTATATATTTTTATTGCCATCACCACTAAAACTCTCTAGGATCATTTCAGACCGAACAGAGACAGACATCTATAGAACCATATGATATGACATTTATCTCATTGTTTTTGGAATATGCTTAACCAAAAGCAAACTCATTGCCAGTGAGTCAATTCCAACTCATGGTGAATCCATGTGTTCAGAGAAGAACTGTGCTCCATAAGGTTTTCTTGGCTCCAATCTTTACAGAAGCAGATCACCAGGCCTTTCTTCAGTGGTGACACTGGGTGGATTCAAACCTCCAATCTTAAGTTAATAGTTGAGTGCAAACCTTTTGACCACCCAGGGACCCTCAGAATATGTTTCCATAAGTCTAAATGCCCTGAAAGATGAGGAGTCCATCAAGGGCAGGGATCATGTTCTATTCACTTACCATGCTAGGCATTCAGTAATTGAAGATCTTAATTATGTCTTCTTCAAGTGTCCTGTCTCGGCTTTAATTCCAAATCTATAACATACTCACTTACTTCAATTTCATTTCCTCTAACTGATTCTCTCAGCCGCCTCTCAACATGCATTGTTTGTAAGAGAGATGCTACTTGGGAAGGATTTTTGCTTTGAAGAACAGAAGATCATTACGAATATCACGGGTTTCTCATTCCTTACCGGCTCACCAAATGTATGTGCTGTCTCAGCAGCCAAGTAACTAGCAGGGCCAGACGGGGCATCACAAAGGGTGATGTCTTCCATTCTCTTCCGTGCCAACCACCTCCAAACAGAAAGCAGCAGTAGAAGAAGGAAAGCTAGTATACTGCAACTTATATCACCATTAACAAGAATCCTGATAATGGCAGAAAATTCAGCCTGGGAAATTTTACGCTTTGATTCGAAAGGATAATGACATATTTCCTCCAGAAAATGACACTGGCCAATAAGAAAATCCAAAGCCATGTGCCACTGTCTTAGACTGGATCTTGTACCAGTGATGTGGGCCAAAACGAAATGCAAACTGCTCAGTGGAAAAGTTACTCTAGCTTTTGACAGAAATAATTAGCATTGGAGCAGTCTCTTTGGATAAAAAGCCAGGAGGGAGATAGCTGGGTACAATCTTCACATGCAGGCTGTATACAATTATGAATCATTATTGCCACTGTATATGCTCTTGCTTCTCAAAGGATTTTTACTGCTTAAGGAATCATGTAATCTACAATCTAATTTACGATGTGTGGGACATGAAACTCTTTGTCAGTGGCTTATTAACTCATTGCTTAGCCATGGTGCTAATGAGGCAAAGATCACAGATTTGACTGACAGATGGGCCTCCTGGCTCTAAGGTATTTGACCACCAAATATGCTGTAACTGTAATTGATCAATTCAATTCTACTACCAATATTTATTGAGTCCCTACTATGCGCAAATCAGTGTGTCGTGTGGTGTAGGGACTGAGAAACAAAAATGAAAGAAACAAACAAAAATCAGAGATAGATTTTGTCCTCATAGCCTAGTGGGGGAGACAGATGCATTCACAAATAGCTGCACTACAAAGCCAATTACACTAAGCACTATAATAGAACCACAAAGCATAGTGGGAAATCAGAGGAGAAAGATTAATTCCAACCCATGAGGATATGAACGGACCACCAAGAATTTATCACCACCTCAGAACTACAGCTTACCACATATGCTACAATAACAGTCGGTTGAGATAGCTATTTTAAAACACAAAGGAAAAATATATTATGATTAGATGAGATTGGTCAGCAACATAGAGCAAACCCATCAGAAGTTTAAAACGTAAAAAGACAAATAATAATCTGGGCTTTTTTGTTTTGCTTTGGATTAGTTCCTTGTTTATTTTTACTCCTATAGGTGTGAACCATAGTTTGTATGTTTGTTTTTTAATGGGATCTGGAGATTTTAAGATCTACCTGCATATGGCAGATCCCAAGACAAATAAGCGCATTCCTTGGGGAGTGATTGGATCGTGCCTCTTTGCATTTGAATCTGTGGCTTTAGCTAGGTTAGCCTTTCAACCTAATGCTTTAGTTTCCAAAGCCATCTCACCAGCTTCTCTCTGCAAACATGTAAACATTAGCCCTGCAAATACTTTCTGTTTATCTTCTGGGTGTGCAGTGTATTTCTTTCATCAAAGCCACCAAGAGATTCAAATGTAGGTAGAGACAAAGAGTAAAGGATTCAGTTTTTCTTTAGGAAAGAATTGGAATGTGTACAGCAAGGAAGTTCAAGTCCCTACTAGGTCTGCAGCCTGGTTCAACCTACACCCAGAGGTTATTTGTCCTTAAGACTTTGCCACATTTCCTAGTCCCAGGTGCTGAAATTGCAAGTAGAATAATCACTTTCACTGACATCATAGTATGAGCTCTCTACCTACCCCCTGAATGTCTGATGATCACCAGAGGACATCACAGTAGATATGAGCCTTCCTTTCTCAAAGAATCGAGAAATTATTCCACATGAATGCCTTATATTCAATTCTCTCCCCTTCCTCCAATTTATATTTTAAAATAATCTGTCAAATAAAAACACAACGCTTACTATGTGCTAAGGACTGTTCTAAGCCCTTCACATTGAACAACCTACAGGATAAGAATATAATTATCCCCATTTGACAGAAACTGAAGCACAGAGAGCTTAATTACCTTGACCAGACTCATTCAGGTAGAAAGCAGCAGAATCAGAGTCTTCATCCAGTCGCCATGCTCTTAACCACCATCTCAGTCTGCTTATGTTATATATTCTTCAGCCATTGTGAGAATTATACAATATATGCAGAAAAGCTGGCACAAAGGAGTATTCAGCAATATTAGTCTTAATAAATATTAATCAATAGTTTAGCCATAGTGTTTTAAAACTTAAAATGCCACTAAACCAAAAAACCAAACCCGTTGCTGTCAGGTCAATTCCAACTCAGAGCGACCCTATAGGACAGAGTAGAATTGCTCCCGCAGGGTGTCCAAGGAGCCGCTGGTGGATTTGAATTGCCGGCCTTTTGGTTAGCAGCCATAGCTCTTAACCACTGCGCCACCAGGGCTCCAAAAGTACTCTTGAAGCGCAAGTATTCTGAAATATTTTCTTGGAAAAACTGCTGCCTAATCTTGTGTTTGCACTGTTTTCCTATAGGTTGTTAGATAACAAAGCAGATATTCATTTGTTTGATACTCTATGCAGTAGTTTGCATCTCATGTATCTCAAAATGCTTCGTGTATATCGTTGTATTTCCTCTAAGGACTCTCAACTCCTTGAAGGTAAGGGTCGTGTCTTCTACTCTCTTTATCCAGCATCTAACACAGTGGCTTGATATATACAAATCATTCAGGAAGTTTTTGTGGATTGATAATCAATACATTTCTGGATTAAACTCCATGAGTATATAGCCTTGGGACAATGTTATTGATCTTGGGTAACGATTTTTGAAAGTGTACAGTCGTCATGTTCAGTAAATAAAGATGAACTCTTCTTCCTAAATGTTCAGTTCTACTCTTTTCTTAAAACCCTACCCACAGCATACATGCACACATTCCTGTTAGGTAGATACCTAGGAATGGACTATACCTAACAAATATATACATGTGTTTGGCAAACTATATGTACTAGAATAGCATTATTTTTAATCACCACAACCTGGAAACTATCCAAATGTCCAACAATAGTAGAATGGAGAAACAAATTGTGGTGTAGCTACCCCATGAAGTACTACACAGCAATGAGAGTGAATGATCTAGAGTGACGTGCAACAACATGGATTAGCTCATGCATGGAATCAAAACGTTGAGATAAAGAAGCCAGATCCCAAAAAAGTATATGCTGAATGATTCCACTCACATAAAGTACAAAATGAACAAAATTAATTTAGGCTATTAGAAGTCAGGAAAGTAGTTTTCCTTGGGGAGCCAGTGGTTAGTGCCTGGAAGGGGGCAGGAAGGAGACCTCTGGGCAGTGGGTGATGTTCTGTTTCTTGATCTGGATCCTATTAGACAGAAGTGTTCATTTTGTCAAAATTAATTGAGCTGTGCACTTACTATCATGTGTACTTTTCTGTCTCTATTACACTTCAAATAAAAAGGAAAAAAATCCTCTACATACTTGCAAGCTCTACTTCAATGTTTTCTTCATTCTTTAAAAGTAACCTCTCTTACTGCAGCAAGCTCACACTGTTTGTAATTGTACTATTTCTCAATGGTAGAATTCCCACCTTCACTGTAGGAGACCTGGGTTCAATTCCCGGCCAGTACACTTCAAGTGCAGTCACCCATCTGTCTGTGGAGGCATGTGTGTTCCTGTGACACTGAAAAGGTTTCAGTGGAGCTTCTGGACTAAGACAGACTAGGAAGAAAGGCCTGGTGATCTACTTCCAAAAATCAGCCAGTGAAGACCTTACAGATCACAATTGTCCATCCTGTGGTGCGTGGAGTCTCCATGAGTCAGGGGCCGACTCAACGGCAGCTAACAATAGCAACATTATGGATATATTTCATGTTCTCAATTCAACTCTAACTTCTTTGAAAGCTAGGACTTTGCTATTTATCTTTATTTCCCCTTCATAATACCTAGAGCGGTACTACACAAAAAAGAAATATTTTGTTCAGTGAATGAATAAAGGGATGAAGGAGCAAATGAACAACTCAACCTTCAACTATTCTGGACAAATAGGAGCTCCTTGTCATAATGGCTCAGTTGTTATTACGTGATTACCCCATACACGACAGTCAGCTGATCTATGTGTACATGTCGGCTCCGAAAGAAAAATGCATAGTAAAAAATCTTACGTCACCAGCTATATTAATAGGATAATTCTCTATTTTTGTGAATAGATTCGTGATTGAGTTTTTCTAGTTCATTTAGTATTTATTATTTATTCAGCATTTATTTTGTACCAGGAAAGTTTCTAAGCTCTTTATTAACATTTGACCACTTAATTCTTAAGATAGCAAAGCGCAGTAGTTAAGAGGGTAGGATTTGGATTCAAACAGACCTAGGTCCAATTCTCCCACTTAAAAATGGAGCAATCTTGGCTCAATTAGTTACTTCACTGAACTGCAGTTTCAAAGAAGTAAAATGGGAACAAAATTTACCTTATTGCAAGGGTCAAGTGAGATGATGCACGTGAAGCACGTAGCACGGGGCTTGGCAGATTGTATATGAGCGAGGACTTTGCTGTTAGCATCATCATGATCACAGGTTAAAGTAATTTTCCCACATGCAGTCCATACTGATCCATCAGTAAGTTCTGTTGATTCTGTCTCCAAAATATATCTCCAGGCCTTCTCTTCATTTCATTTCCTCTACCACCACTGTAATCCCAGCCACAGTCATCCTTTCTTGCTCTGACTACTGTTGTAGGCTTTGTAAATTCTCTCCTATTCCTCTTTTTCCTCTCTCTAATCTCTTCTCCTCGTAGCAGCCAGAGCGAGCTTTTCAAATCTTAAATTGCCTTAAACCCTCCAATCCACTATCTGTCTATACTATGGTGGTTTGCATGTTGCTATAATGCTAGAAACTATGCCACCAGTATTTCAAATACCAGCAGGCTCACCCTTGAGGGACAGGTTTCAGGGGGGAGCAGCCAGACTAAGACAGACTAGGAAGAAAGGCCTGGTGATCAACGTCTGAAAATTAGCTAATGAAAACCCTTGGATCAAAACAGAATATTGTCTGACATAGTGTTGGAAGATGAGTCCCCTAGGTTGGAAGGCAACAATGGACTCCAGCATGCCGGTGATCATGAGGATGTCGTGGGACTGGGAGATGTTTTGTTCTGTTATATATAAGGGGGCCATGAGTCAGAGCCAATTCGGTGGCAACCTACACCACCACCAAGCCCTCTAGTGGCTTTCTCTGGAATAAATTCCAAATACTTTACTACCATGACCTACAAAACCTTGCATGATGTGGTCCTGACTCTCACTGTGCTCCAGCCTTTCAGGTCCGTTTCAGCTCCCAGAACATTAGAAGTACTGTGGAAGAAAGGCCTGGCAATATGCTTCCATAAAGATTACAACCAAGAAATCCCTATGGAGCCATTCTACTCTGTAACACATGGGGTCAACATTAGTCAGAATCAACTCAACAGCAGTGGGTTTGATTTTGGTTTGATTATATTAGAAGACGGTAAATGCCCTGGAGAAAAGTAGAGCAGAGAAAGTAGATAGAAGAGCCATAGAAGACAGAGGTACAACATAAATTACAGTGGCTTGGGGATCTCACCAAGAGGGGACGTTTGAGCAGAGACTTGAAGGACGTGAAGAGTAAGCCATGGGAATATCAGGGGAGAGCGTTGCAGGCAGAAGCATTGCAATGACCCTGAGATGGGTGTGTGCCTGAGACCAGCCAGGGGCCTAGTGAGGCTGAGCTGAGTGAGGAGACGGCGGAGGGGAAGAGGATGAGATCGGGAAGGCCCGGAGGAGCCTCGGAGCCTCCATAAGGAGCTGGTTTCTCCTCTGAGGCAGAAGAGACACCGCTGGAGGGTTTTAAGCATAGGAGAGCAAAATCTGATTTAAGTTCTAACGCGATGCTTCAGGCTGCTGAGTTGAGAACCTTGTAAGGAATGTAGGCGCCAAGGGTGAAAACTCAGATGTCATTTAGGTTAGGTGGCAGGTGAGGGTGGTTGGACCAGTGTAGGCGTGGTGGAATTGCTGCAGAGCGGTCAGATTCTGAATATATTTTTAATGTAAAGCTCAGAGGATTTGCTGGCATGTTGGTTGTGAGGTGTGAGAGAAAAAGGAGTCCAGAATTACTCCAAAATAGATAACTTAATACACTTGTGCTGAATGAATGGATGGGATGGATGAATAAATGTCACCTAGCTATGAAACAGTGGGATCAGGGTTTGAAACATTAGTAAGACATCAAAATACTCTTTCTGATTCTTAACCTTTTAGAATCTGACAGAAAGCGCCTCCCCTTAAACAAATAAATGCACGTATGTACATACATGCTGTATTTGCACATAATCTTAGGAGGCTCATTGACCTCTTGAAATCCATCCAGAAATCCCCTGTGTTAAGAGAAACTGAACTTCATCATACAATCATCTAGCATAAAACTCGAGTGCCCAAAATGTAATTTGCAGAGAACTTTTTGCAAAAATATCTCTTGCGCCAAGTGCCACTCTAATCTTACAAAATGGATTAGTGTGACAGGAAAAAGATGAGTCACAATTCTGTTTCCTATGTTCAAAAACAACCAGTGCAATACATATGTTTTGGAATACAATCATAAATTCTAAGTCAGTAACACAGAAAGTAGTCAACAGGGTCAACCAATCATTTTTAATATTTTTAAAAGCCTAAAAGAAACTATACGTTTTCTTACCGTAAGATCACAAAAGTTAATAAAGCACCATTTTCTTTTACTTGTGGCTGGATTTATATCAATTCAGTCCAGCAATACTGGTTTTCTCAGACTGGTAGAAGTTTTAACTGGTGAATACAGAGGCCTTTACTTAATAACGCATTAGGAAACAAATGTAATAAATGCAGTTTGGTGAGCAGAATAAGAAGTATACGCCATGGTGGAAAACAGGTGTTTCCAGAAAGGGCCGCGGGGCTGTTGAGTGCAAATGCTAAAATGGAAGACTGAACGGTGCAGTGTTTTGTGAGTCACGTAAACAACAGTATAATTTTTAACATAATAATAGTACAATTTAGTTTCCTCTTCACCCTGAAGTAAATCTAAAAAAGCGGTCCTTATGCTACCCTCAAATTATTTCCAGATTATCTGTTTATGTTAAGTAAACCTCACAAGTGTATATATAAACAAAACATTTAAACATCTATGGCTAAATTATATTTTTAAGCCTTCCAAGACTTCTAGGGAAATAAGGTTATTTTGTGTTTTGTCTCATAATTTAAATACTTTCATTTAAATTCCAAGAACTGGTTTCCAAAATGGGTACTCTGCCACAGCTATAAAACTATTTAAACATTCTGATGGAGATCAGAGAGTTAAAACTCCAGGGAATAGCACTGAGTTTACTCACACAGGCTTCTAAACTGCCCTGAAGCATTTGTCTAAAAGCTTAAAAAGAAAAAAAGCAATAGAGAAAATTGTCCAAAATCTATCTCAGGAAGTACCACATATCTGTGGAAAAATAATTCTGGTCCTGGGGTTGTGCTGCCTGATTTTGCCTAGGCCCACATCCTGCAGCTTTATGCCTTTGGAACGCTGAGGAAAATGTTTGTCGTGTTCCAGACTCAGCTGTTAGGGGACGGTGGAAAGCGAGTCAATCAAATTCCTGTTTGCTAAGACCCAGGTACCAACAGAATGACCTAAAATTAACAACACTCAAGCCTTAATTTAGACTTTTGGTTTCGTTTGCCATGCAACTGAATCAAACTGTATCAATATTTTCTGTGGGTTATCTTTAATAAGTGAAAGAAGAGCTTTTACCTACTGAAAGCAAGAGAGAGGTGGACAAGCAGGCAGACAGACAGACATTGGGCATGTTTTAAAAATCTGCTACAAAATTTCATGTCCCCATGGGCAAAAATTGTATCAGTTAAATTCGTATCATATTGAGTTACAGACGTTTGAACTTTGATATGCAGTGGCTGTTGAAAAATGAGAAATTAGATGATAGAAATGGTGATGATATACTCTGAATATTCGTCTCTAATTCAGAATGTATTTCTGTTTGGAGTATTGGTGCTAACATGCTTTCTTAGCAGAGAGTAGAACAGCCGTTACGGTGTATGTTACGAATGCATATTAACAGCAGAGGCATTTGCATATCTGGAACTATAGTAGAAAATACATAACAAAATTTCTTTTGAAAGATTATTATACAAACACACTGAATCCTTGCTAAGTCTTGATATAACAGCTTTTTGTTTCCCCCGGTTTTTTTTTTTTTTAAAAAGACATCCAAACAATAGATTAATAGGAAACCTGAACATGGATTCTCCCCCCTCCCTCCAATCAAAAGATTGTTCTTTCATGTTCAAAGGCAAGGATAGAACAGTCCCCAAATGTTTTCATCAATAAACGCTTTCCTCATTTGTCTGTGCATGCAAAGGAAAAGTATACAATCTAGCCTTTCGATGAGCTACATGGGTGCTAATTTTCTACTACTGCATCATATCATCTAGCCTTTGGATTTGGATTTTCGTGTTTGTGACGCCTATAATACAAGGCAGCTTCTGGAGTCTTTGCAAGTTTAGAATATGGTGCAGTATACAAAATCTATGACAGGGCTGGCTGCTCAGTGGCTCATGATTCTAATACTTACGCTCCTTTGCATTTAAAACTTAAACCATTCATGAGGACAAACAAATTCAGCATCTGGTCTTGCTATAGAAATGCTGTGCATTGATATAAAAAAGGGTGTGTAGTTTTTGAACCAAAATTTATATGCAATATACTCAATGCACCCATTACCAGTGATATGTTCTCTAAGCAACAAACTCAGTAATGGCTTTGGTATTTCTCATTTTTAAAAAAAAACATGAGCTAGGACAACCTATTTTAACATACGAATTATAGCCTTATTTTTATTTTAAATTTGTATTTTTTTGAATTACCCTCCTTTTTACCTAGCATGATTCTTTCTACCAACTCTCCCAGCTTTTGTTTTTAACTGTCCATTTGAGTAACTTTTTGAGGGGGTTGGAAATGAGTGGAGTATGACAGGAGCCGAATTTCATTTCATCTGAGGACCCTGATGCCAATTTGGACCCAAAGTGCATTAAAGCAGCAGAATTCTAAACCCTTCAAAAACGAGATTTATAAGGGGAATGCTAACACAGATTCAACAGTTACAGCTCTGCCAGGGATTACTTTAATACCAAAAGCATACTCTCTCACTTTATAGAAAGAGATTACTCAGTCGTCAAACAACGAAGGTTGTGTTTATTTGTTTATTTTTCGACTTTTTTATTTTTTAAGGTGTATTTTTCACTTTACTGACAGGCAACCCTGAAAGAAAACGTCCTTTTCTTGGGAGGCGGATTTCAGGGGAGTAGAAGGAAGAAGAGGATGGTGGAGTTTGCCACTGTCTTCACAGTTCATATTATCTATGCAGCTTTGCCAGCTTTGCTTAACTGTGTCTACACTGTGTTTGCTGAAAAGAAACCAAAGGAATGGCGGAGTGGGGAAAAAGACAAATAAGAAAGAACCCTGATAGGGAAAAGCAATTGGACACTGACATGAGAAACATAAAATATTTAAACTGATGTTGGTCAAGAGGAAAAAAAAAGTGAGAAGATTTTCAGAGGAAAAAAAGTCTGAAAGCTCCAAAAAAACCAGGCAAGATAATCTTTGATTAAATAACTCAGCAGGATGAGAGAGAGAGCAAGACAAAATCCTAAGTGATAATTTTTATGTTTATTGTGGCTGACATGAAATGAGAAGGAACAAACAAGTACATGTTGGTAAGACATAGGGGACAATAAAAGGGTGAAGTTAGTGACTTTCAGTAGAGGACACAAGATGAAGCTTGAAATCTTTAACCACGGGCTTACAGCATCTCTGCATTTTATATATACAACATACATAATAATATATATAATATATATATATGGCTATCTATATATTTACAGATATAGGATATATTTTTAATATATCCTAATATGTATATATTATTTTAGGACATATATATAAATACATATATTTTTTAGAATATATATATATATATATATATATATATATATATATGTATTTATTTAAGGACATCCCTGAAAAGTTACTGAAAGATACCAGCAAGTGTAGGAAAGGGAACATCTGAGAATGTCTTTTGCAGATCCCAGATGGAGAAACTGTTCCTTTATTCTAAAATCCTAAGACGCGCAGAAGTCTTCTATGTTAATAAGAGAACACACAGACACACACCCGTTAAGTTACATGCCATGAAACAAAATAAGGGCATAAGGAGACCTTTGATGACCCCTGTTTGCTTACATGGATTTTAGTTTGGTTAAGCATCTTGCAGACCAGTTTCCTGATTCCAGCTTCTTTTCACGGCTTTCTTTCCCTGGGTACCCAGGTGCACGAACGGGATGGTGATCTTTACGAAACAACATCCACAACAACAACAGAAACCTCTCGCTCACACACAAAAGCCCACCTTGTGAATGAATGGAATATTAACCACTACCTAATAGTTGCACTGTTGGCAGGGAGAAACTGAGCACTAACATAGCTCTTTCTACAGATTGCCAGTGAAGCCGGAGCAGCTTGAGGAGAAAGGCACCTACTGTATGGGAAATGCTGGTGCAGATTTTTTCCCTATCAGTCTAACCTTCTGTGTTGATACATGAATGCTGGTACCCACTTACAGGGATGCCAGATGATCAGTGCAGAATGAAGGTCCCAAGAGAGAGGATCACATGGTTCTCTCTGCCCCGTGACGTCACTAGCAGATGGCATGGGTACCAGCTCTGGCAGTTGGCATCAATGTCACTTTTTAGAGATCAATGAGATAGTGCAGATATACACAGATCTAGAGACTCCAGGAGACGATGCGACACTCAGCCTGAAAAGATTTGGAAGACCCAAAATGAGAACTGATTATTGAATGAAATTAAAACCTAAGGTAATATAAATAAAGATATACTTCAATTGATGCTGGCTTTGCATGCAAGTATTTAAAGATACAGTGTCACTGTCTTGTATTTATATGCTCTTTGCCATCTCTAACTTCTCATCATATTTCATTCTTATGATGCAATTATCACATACTTTCACTGCTATTATGTAACACTGCAAGTATGTGGACATTACTAAGAATTTGTGTGTGTGTGTGTGTGTGTGTGTGAGGGGGGGGGTCTGGAGATTGTTAAATTGAAAAGTCAGTTTTACTGAGCCTGTTTGTTGGAAGACTTCAGATAAAAATACTTGCTGTTTCACCAAATGAAAACCAAAAATGCCTTTGAAACACAAATGATTTTCCCCTTTCATTCGGGATTCTGAACACACGTGCACAATTGCAGTCAGAATCCTTGGACCGCTCCTGTCAGATATTAGCTAGAGGGAGACTTTCTGTGGCTCGTAGAACAAAAACACTATGAGAGTGTTTTTGTCCAGGGTGATTTGAAAAGCACTAAACAATTTACATTCAGAGAAATTTTAAATGCAAAAGCAGTCTCAACAGTTTCTTGCATTAAAAAAGTAATAATAATAACTGCCAGTGATTTTTATTTATTTATGGAGTTCATTCCAAATTAGCTTACCTCCACCCCGCCCCTTTCTTTTTGAAGGCTGGGGAAATAGTGCTCTTTTACATAATTTTCTACTGCTTAGAAAGAAATCAGCTTTAAAATTGGCTCTGATTAATCTTTTTTTTCAATGTGTATATTTCAACAGCCACTTATCTAAATTCACAGTTGTATGATACTGCAAATGAAGTTGAGGCTTTTTTTCTCCTAAACAGAACAAAACACTGATTTGTCAGCTAATGGAGAGAGAGCACTTTTCATTTTAAAAACTGGTTTCTCGTCTCATTTTGCACTCAGGGGAATTGGAATTAATGAAATTCTGCATTGCTATATCATGTTGTGCATTTGCTTGAATTCCATGGTCCTTTTTGTACATTAAGTGCCAGTTTAAAATCAGAGAAACGAAGATAGTGGTGGTATTACAATAAACGCTTCCTGCTGTATTTTCTTTGGATAATTTGCCTGTATAAATTAATCCTAATGCATGTGTCAATGTTTTTGTAATTACTAGTCTACACAAACTCAAATTATATTTACTGTATAAAAATTAGTCCTGGAATCAATCTTTTTCACGTGTTTTTGAATTCTTACGATTAAGCAATTAAGTATGTTTGAAATGTATAAACTTTAAAAATGAAAACCCTTTAAATATTGTGCTGGCATTTTTTCAGGTAATTTAAGATTAGAGAACCATGTTAACACTACCGTTTGATGAGTCTGTTGTAATGCCAGAATCCCAGATGTGCAGAAAGTTTTCTAGAGAATGCGAGGACCAGAAGCAAGTTAAGAAACCAGAAAGCTTCTCCAAACAGATTGTCCTTCGAGGAAAGAGCATCAAAAGAGCCCCTGGAGAAGAAACTGAGAAAGAAGAGGAGGAGGAAGACAGGGACGAAGAAGATGAAAATGGGTTGCCCAGACGGAGGGGTCTTAGGAAAAAAAAGACAACCAAGCTCCGACTGGAAAGGGTCAAGTTCAGGAGACAAGAAGCTAATGCGCGAGAAAGGAACAGAATGCATGGCCTCAACGACGCTCTGGACAATTTACGAAAAGTGGTCCCCTGTTATTCCAAAACCCAAAAACTGTCCAAAATAGAAACTTTACGCCTGGCCAAAAACTACATCTGGGCACTTTCTGAAATTCTGAGAATCGGCAAGAGACCCGATCTGCTCACGTTCGTCCAAAACCTATGCAAAGGTCTTTCCCAACCAACTACAAACTTGGTGGCAGGCTGCTTGCAGCTCAATGCCAGGAGCTTCCTGATGGGTCAGGGTGGGGAAGCTGCACACCACACAAGGTCACCCTACTCTACTTTCTACCCACCCTACCACAGCCCTGAGCTCACTACTCCCCCAGGGCATGGAACTCTTGATAATTCCAAGTCCATGAAACCCTACAATTATTGCAGTGCGTATGAATCCTTCTATGAAAGCACTTCTCCCGAGTGTGCCAGCCCTCAGTTTGAAGGTCCTTTAAGTCCTCCCCCAATTAACTATAATGGGATATTTTCCCTGAAGCAAGAAGAAACCTTGGACTATGGCAAAAATTACAATTATGGCATGCATTACTGTGCAGTGCCACCCAGGGGTCCCCTTGGGCAGGGTGCCATGTTCAGGTTGCCCACCGACAGCCACTTCCCTTACGACTTACATCTGCGCAGCCAATCTCTCACCATGCAAGATGAATTAAATGCAGTTTTTCATAATTAACGAGGAAAATGAAAATAAACAGTGGTCATTCACCTCCCCAGTCTAATTAAGACAAAGCAGATGCTTGTGGGCTGAGTAACTGGCACAACTCTATCTAAGGTGTTTACTAGTTTCTGAAGTGTGTTTCAACTATTGTGAGAATTTTCTATGTAATAATAAATCTTTTTCGTATGAGAACTTCTTTTCCTTTTCTTTTGTCTGTAAAGCACTGTGATTCTATTTCTACTAGAAAGATTTTTTCCCCTTGTTTTATTTTGTTTTAAATTCACTTAATTTAACAGTGTGCCTAAGAATATACTGTTGAATAAAGAAACACACTCAGCAGAACTCAGTGTCTATTTTGGTTGTACAGTAATCATAAAAATGCATGTTATTACAATCAGATGGATAAAATGATGTGTTTCTAATTATTAGGAATTATATATTATGTATCTCTGAAGGACTGAAATTTTAAAATATCAAGAATATCACTAAGCTGACAATGATACTGGAAGGTACATTTGAGGATGGTGCAACAATATAAAAAGCTATGCAATTTTCTTTTCATTAAGAATGAATCTAAATGCATTCAGTTGGTAACTATTCCTCGTCAAGTATGTGCAGACAGGGCAACATAATATTTGGGTAGGTGGTGTCATGATTTTGCAACAATTATTTCAATCATTAAGAAAATTTTTCAGCACTTATTTTGTATTGTTCAGAAATTATCTGTAAAGGTTTGTTACCACGATGTATAATTGTGTTTTTCCAGCCCACATTTTTAAAGCAATTAAACATAGATATTTCCACTCATAAAGGACATCTATTAGCTGTGATATTTTTGCATGATGCTTATTATTTCCTGGAACACGGCTGCCTTCTGTCTTCAACACTTCCCCTCACCATTTCAGAAATATTTCTGAATTTCAAAATCATATCAGATAAATTTGTTAAACAAAATGGCCCAAGCATTTACAAGATTTTTTTTTTTCTTAAGTGTCTTATAGCAAAGAAGAGGAGCCCATGAAGGTTAAACATCCTGGGGAAACAATGATAAATCCTGGTAACCTTCAACGCGAGCCGAAATTCGGTGGCAAATTTCCAGCAAACACCAGCGTGGGTGTTAAAAATGGAAGGTTTTACTTGTGCCTTTTAAATAAGTCTGGCCGATTAGAGGCTAAATTCTGCGTGATTAAAAGTTTCCTGACAAAAGACCACATAAAACCTACTTTAATAGCACTTGGGGAGCTAACCCTCTTAAAGGGGACTGAGCCCTTTCCTTACAGAATAAATCAAGGTGGCAATGACCTCACTCAAGATGCCCCCTCTAGCGCAGGTTTGCCTTCAAGGGGGAGGAAGAGGGACATTTGCGAAGGCTGGTGAGGGTAGCAGAAGATGGAAACCGTGGCCGCGAAACGTAGCGGGCCTGGAGCTGGTTGACCTACGACGGCCCGCGAACGCCGCCGGAGCGTGTCTCCACACGGGCCCCGCGGGAGCCGGCGCAGGCCCGACCGGGAGCGAATGGAGGCGGCTCCGCGCTCCCCACTACGCCTGTCGGTGCGCACAGTGCACTGCCGGTTCCCCACCTGCAGTGGGCGCCCTCGGGGCGCGGGTCCTCTTGGCCTCGGGAAGGGGCTGCGCGGAGTGGAGAGCGGGCGAGTGCACCGCAGCGGGCGGGCCCCGGAGCCTAGGAGGTGACCTCACTGGGTCCAGACCCGATGAGATGGGAAAGGGGCCACCCTGTCCTCCCGGCGCGTCTGGCACAATGGGGGTCAGGGAGGCCGCGGCACTTCCAGCTGCCCAGGTTCTGCTAAGAGCTGACCCTGTCCTGCCTCTCCCACGGCTCTCAGGGCTTCTTAAGTCACGACTGCGAGGCCTGGGCCCCATTCCCCGGCGGGCAGCGTCCCCCTGCCCCTCAGTTCCTCCAGCTTTGAGCTCCGGCGTCTTTGGCGAGCCGGGCAGTCGCCCTCCGAGGGACAAAGGTGCGGAGGAGCGGCTGGCGCGGGGCTCGCGGCTGATTAACGCGCCCTTGTCAGCGAGTGTGTCAGCACCTGTTCACGTACATCCCTCGAGGGCAGGGGAAAGGAAGTAGGGAAAGAAGAAGAATTGTTCCCTCCAAGGGTAGACAGAAGTTTGCCCAAGGTAGAAAACCATCTGTCTCCTGTGTCAGGCATAGAAATGAATCGCTGTTGCTTCCTTCCACATGGGTACAAAGCCTGCTCTCCCTGGACCCATGTGCAGGGTCGCAGGGCCTCTTTAAGGCCCCTCAGACCCTGAGAGTTGGGTCACTGCTCACCCTGTCCGAGTAAACAGCGAGGAAGTGAGAAAGTCCCTGGAAATAAAAGAACAAGAATGCGGCTTTAAAAAAAAAAAAAAAAAGGCAGGCCTGTTTCATTACTAGCTGAGAAAAGGTGTGGTCTCCCCGGACCCTTGCTCCAAAGTGACCCACTGCCCTAAGAGAACAGCCTCGCTCCAGCTCAGAACCGTGTTGGTACAGACACCTTTTGAAAGCCGAGTAGTCCTTTCCAGGTTCACAAACGCATGTTGGAACTAGAAATTGCAACAGGAGATGTATTCTGCGTCTCCCTTCTGGCACTATGGAAGAGTGAAGAAGGAAAGCAGCTGGAGATGTCTGAGTAAGAAGCAGACGTTCAGAAGAAGCTTCTAATCTCAGAGCTTTGTTCACAAGGGGCTCAAGCAAAGAGGGGTTTGAAGGCACGGATCCCAGAGAATATGAAATTTCTACCATAGGTTGGATGCACACATCCACACGTGCTCCCCCCTTCGGTGGACTGATGCAATCGGGGATATTATGTTTGCTTGTGATTAGGATGTGTAGGGCTGATCCTGGGGTTTATTCCTCCTTCTGACCCTACTGATGAATCCAGGCATGAGAATCTCCCAGCTGGGGCCATGTGCCCATTTTCGTCTTCAGCAGGGCTTTTCCTGTTTGTTCCCTGTTGACTTTGCAATCCAGAGAAACCATATAACTTGTTCATTCATATACCAGGATCACAGATGCCATGCACTGCAAATTCTTACCTTTTCAGATATCACTCCAATGGAAGGCAAAATAGTATAGCATAGAGTACAGTTGGAGTCCCTGGGTGGTACAAACAGTTAATGTGCTTGGCTGCTAACTGAAAGGCTGGAGATTCGAGTCCACCCAGAGGCACCTTGGAAGAAAGGCCTGGTGATCTACTTCTAAAAAAATCAGCCATTGAAAACCCTATGGAGCACAGTTTTACTCTGACACACATAGGGTCGCCATGAGTTGGAAGTCAACTGGATGGCAACTGAAACTGGAGAGTGCAGTCTACAGTCACAAAGGCTTGGAGTCAGATAGATTTGGGCTGAAATCTGGCTTCACTGCTTAGTGCTGCCTCAGAAGATAGAGTAAAACACACGGAACCTGAGACCAGAAGAACTAGATGGTGCCCGGCTACCACCAGTGACTGCCCTGACAGGGAACACAACAGAGAGTCCCTGATGGAGCAGGAGAAATGTGGGGTGCAGAACTCAAATTCTAGTAAGAAGACCAGACTTAAAGGTCTGACTGAGACTGTAGGAACCCCAGAAAGCATGGCCTCTGGATTCTCTATCAGCCCAGAACTAAAACAATTTCCGAGGCCAACTCTTCAGACAGGGATTGGACTGGACTGTGGGATGTACAGTGATACTCATGAGGAGTGTGCCTCTTAGCTCAAGTAGATACAGGAGACTAAACGGGCAGCTGCTGTCCAAAGGTGGGAGGGGAAGGAAAAGAGGGTTAGGAGCTGGTTGAAGGTTGAATGGACATGGGGAATCAGGGGTGGAAAGGAGGAGTGTGCTGTCACGGTATGGGGAGAGCAATTAGAGTCACACAACAATGTATGTATGGGAAAAAATTAAAAATAAATAAATCGCACACAAAAGGATAAATGTCAGAATACCTCAGCTCTTTTCCTAACCTCATGCTTCCCGTGCTTCCCAGGATATAATGGTATCTTAGTCATCTAGTGCTGCTCTAACAGAAATACCACGAGTGGATGGCTTTAACAAAGAGAAATTTATTTTCTCACAGTCTAGGAGGCTAGAAGTCCACATTCAGGGAGTCAGCTTCAGGGGAAGGCTTTTTTTCTCTGTTGGCCTTCTCATCAATCTTCCCCTGGACTAGGAGCTTCTCTGCGCAGGGACCTCAGGTCCAACGGATGCGCTCTGCTTCCGGCACTGCTTTCTTGGTAGTATGAGGTCCCCCATTCTCTGCTTGCTTCCCTTTCTTTTTATCTCTTGTAAGATAAAAGGTGGTGCATGCCACACCGTAGGGAAACTCCCTTTACATTGGATCACGGATGTGACCTTAGTAAGGGTGTTATACAATCCCACTCTTATCCTCTTTAACATAAAATTACAGTCACAAAATGGAGGACACAATACTGGGAATCATGGCCCAGCCAAACTGATTCACACATTTTTGGGGGGACAGAATTCAATCCATGACAAATGGTCTTTCCCTCTTCTGAAACCTTATGATAATTATTGTGTTTCAAAGTGATTAGGCATCTCTTCTTTTGAACTGAATTATGTGAATCTTATATTTAACTTATCATAAGTTTGCCCTTTCTCTTTTATTAAGATTAGGTTTGGCTGTCTATATTTTAAAAATCTATGTAAGTGTCTTCAACAAAATAAAGGTGTATTTAATTCTCTCTCATGTAAAAGAAGTTGTGATAGGTAGTACAGGACTGGTATGGATGTTCCAGAGGCGTCAGAGGGTCATCTGCCTTTCTACTCCACTGGCCTTAGTGTAGGGCTTCCATTCTCAAAGTTACCTCATGGTCCACGATGGCTGCTGGAGTTCTAACTATTGTGTCCTTATTCCAAGTAAGAAGAAGAAGGAGACAGGATATCAAAAGGGTGTCCCATCAACCTGATCATTCTCCTTTTGGGAATATTTATGGAAGCATCATCCAATGACTTCTACTTATATTTCACTGACCACCTGTAGATTTAAGGGAAGCTGGGAAATATATCTTTTCATTGGAGAACATTGCCACTAGAATAAAATCAAGTTACAAAACGCTTCTCACATGTTCACTTTATTTAGCCCGAAGAACATCACCACTTTTAGGATCCTTACTGAGAGGATCAGCAAAGTCATTCACTTGCCCATTGGCTCTGAGCTAATGAACTTAGTCGGACAAAGACTGTCCTCAGAATTTCACCCTCGAGTAATATCCCACAGCCCATTAGTTGGTACCTATTGTAGGTTGAATTGTGTCCCCCTAAAAGATACGTTGAAGTCCTAGCCCCTCTCCCCCACCTGTGAATGTAACCTTATTTGGAAATAGGTCTTTGAAGATGTTATAAGTTAAGATGAGGTCATACTGGAGTAGGATGGACCCTAATCCAGCATGACTGTTGTCCTTATAAAAAGAGGAGAAGAGACACAGAGAACAAGAGACCCAGAGAGAAGATGGCCACGTGAAGATAGAAGCAGAGGTTGGAGCGATGCATCTACAAGCCAAGGATGCCACGATCGCCAGGAACCACCAGAAGCCAGGGAGAAACATGGAGAGATCTTCTCCTAGAGCCTACAGAGAGAGCATGGCTCCGCCAACATCTTGATTTCAGAATTCTAGCTTCCAGAACTGTGATATAATACATTTCTGTTGTCTTATGCCACCCAGTTTTTGATACTTTGTTAAGGCAGCCCTAGGAAACTAATAAAGTATCCAGGGCCTTATACAATGGGATCGCTAATCCACTTTCCCAACCTGATATCCCATTTCTTTACTTCAATGTTTTTTATATACTTTTTAGAAAATAGCTGTATGCTTTTTTCAAATGATACCTTAGGAATTCAATTAAACATTAAAACACATGAAAACGTTTAGTAAAGTTTGGTAAAGGTAGACATGGAGGGCCAGAACCAAGTCACTCCCAAGCCTTCCCCAGCTCCTGAGAAAGCTCTGATGAGCAGTGTCAGACAACCTCTGTTCTATAACAACCCTGAGGTTGATCCTGTTTACTGCGCTTCTATCTGCCTTTGGGACTTACACTGCTCTACATTTTTGAGATGCTCTCAACTTCTCTTCTCCACCTCCTCAAATCCACATGTGCTTCAAGGCCACCTCCTCCATGAAGCCTCCCAGATCCCTCTAGTCTATAGGGGCATTATGCTGCTCTGAAACCACAGCCTTTATTACTTTGACCACATAGTTGACAACTAAATTTCCCTTGCCTAAATACTATATTTAAAATGTTATTTAGGCCACACATTGCTATTTAACTTGTAGATATGGCTAGATTGCGCACTCCTTGAGAGCAGGAGCAGTGTTTGATCTTTGGTGTGTCTCTACAGTGTCTGCATTCATTCTCTTCTTGATTCATTGATTGTAATTAGGGATATAAGCTCTGGTGTCATTAGGGAACAGTCCCAAATCAAAGGCAAAGCAGCATGGATCTTTCATATCCAACAATGGACACTGAAAAACCACCATAAGGTTCAGAATTTTCATCTTTAGAGTGAGAAAAATAAGACATATGTCACAGAGATTTTGTGGAGATGGAATGTGATCATTTATGAAAAGCACTTTGTTCACTTCCGATCAGAGTAAACAAACAATTGATGATGCCATCTACTATCTCTATTATTAACGTGGCATTTGGAGTCCCTCGGTAGTGCAGATTAACACGTGCTCGGCTTCTAACTGAAAGGTTGGAGGTTTGAGTTCACCCAGAGGGAAACCCGGTGGCATAGTGGTTGAGAGCTATGGCTGCTAACCAAAAAGTCAGCAGTTCGAATCCACCAGGTGCTCCTTGAAACCCTACGGGGCAGTTCTACTCTGTCCTATAGGGTCACTATGAGTCGGAATCGACTCAGCGGCAATGGTTTTTTTTTGTTTTGTTTTCTGGTTTTAGAGGCACCTAGGAAGAAAGGCTTGATGATCTACTTCTGAAAAATCAGTCATTGAAAACCCTGTGGAGCACAGTTTCGCTCTGATACACATGGAGTTGCCATGAGTCAGAGTCAAACTGACAGCAACTGGCTGTGTAAACTGCTGCTAAATCTGAACAGTGTGAACGATGGTATTTTTCAATGTGCAGATAACAATCAGTTGGCATGCTGGGATATAAATTTAGTGGATTTAGTGGATGTGATCAATAAGTTTTTAATAAAACAAAAAATAAGAGTCCTGCACACGTAGTAAAAATAAATACTAGTTCATGAAACTGTTTCTGACACATACACACATATATAGAGAGAAAAATATATTTTATAGTATTAAATGTCAAAAAAAAGAAAACTGAGAAGTCACTGACCTGGAAGATTCCTGTGCTGGGATAAATGTATGAAAACCCCAAGGCGTGCCAAAGCTTTGCAGTTACCGGACCCAGGTGAGGATTTTTAGGGGATCACTTGCCAGTCTCCAGGGATGACTTTTACCATGTAGCAGGAACTCTAAGGTAACAAGTCAAAGACCTTCTTTCTTTTCAGAGTTTGAAAAAGGCAGCATTGTCATGCGAACACCAAGGGAAAGACGGTAAGGAACCAGGATCCTTTTTACCCTTTTTTTTTGTTTGTTTGTTTGTTTTAATTTTATTTTATTTTTGGTGAAAATATACAGAGCAAAATCTGCTCCCATTTCAAAGTTCCTAGACATAAGGATCGGTAACACTGGTTACATTCTTCACACTGTGTCCACATTCTTGTTATTTCTGTTCTAGTGTTTTGGGAACCAGGATTTTTTTAACATTTGGAAGGAGAGAGGGAGTCCAGTAAGTTCAGAGACCTTCCATTGGCTATAGTATAAAGCAGGAACAAAAAAGCCTTGAAAGACCCATCAGAATCACCCACAAAAATCCAGTCAAGTCCAGGATTTGCTGGGTCAGTGATTCTCAAGTTTTACAGGGTATCAGAATCGCCTAGGGATCTTTTGTGGAATACCAGTTCCCAGGCTCCACCTCTACCTACTGAATCACTTGGCTACATCGTTACATGGTCCACACACGTCCTCAGAATCCTGACACAAGATTAATTTTACATTACTGAACAGTGAATACAATCTTCTAAGATCTACCTACCTACCTACCTACCTATCTATCTATGTATGTATGTATCATCTCCAGGTTGTAGACAAAAGGGCAAGTGAAAGGAAAGCTGCAATGCCTTAAGCCAAATCATACAGCCTTTCAACTCTAACAGATAATTGGATACAGACAATTGGAAGAAGACAATGGAATAGAACAAGTAGGAAGAGGAATTCCAGGGGCCCATTAGTTTTTATAACAAGAAGAAAGAGTGAGGTCATAACATAAGTCACACTAGCCTTTGTGAAGCAGCCGTGGCCAAACAATATCACAGATGTGTGATCTGCTAAGACGCAATGGCTGTTTTTCTTTCCAACCTTTGAGTAGTCAGTGCTCTGTTCAACGAGTTGAATACACATGTAGAAGACCCTGGGATCTGTCATGGGAGACCAATGATCCCTAACCATTTTGGCATTCTTCCTGGTTCAATTGTGAAAAACATCTACTCTCAAACCCCCTTGCTGAACATCTTACATCTATTTCTTTTCAAAATATAAGTGAGGTAAAAATAGTCATGAGGGCTTGTTGTGTGTTTGTGTGCAAGAGAAGGCTCGAGATATCAGGGGACATCCTGATGAGTCACGGGTGAGGTCTGTCACTCCTCACATGTGGTGGATGAATTCACACTTTGCTGTCACCCTGGGAGCATTCAGTGCAGCCAGCCTCATGGCACTGTTTTAAAGGTAGTACCACAGGATAGCGATTAGGATTGTACGCTAGTCTTAATGGAAAAATAGATCCGTGTGCATGTTGTACAAGATCCTCTCCCAGGCTTGAAAAGTATAAGAGATGTTCCCCAGCCGATTTTTTATTTTATTCTTTCCTGCATCTGGAGAATTGCAAATTGAGACATTTCAGTCCCCATTAGGTAACAAGGCAAGGGAATCGCCACTCACATCAAAGGTGATCTAACCAGGAATGCAGACTAGCCAGCGCCCTCTGGGGAACTGTACTTGTGTGCAAAGGAGAAAATACACCAGCTTCAATACAGCCATATATTTCAATTAGTTTGTGACTCAATGGCCAATGAAGAGAGTGGTAGAAACATTATCAACTCTTCTTACAAAAAACAAAAACAAAGAAACAAACTAGAGCCATGTTTTGGCAATTGCTCCATGCCTTCAATTAAACCTCACATTTTTGGCTTACACATTTTTCTACCTCAGTTGGGGTTGAAAAGTGGAGGATTCAATGAGAGAAGTTTGCTCATTCATTCATCATCATTCATAATGATGATGAGTCACTCACTGCTGTAGGCAGTGAGAGTACAGCGAAGGAGGAGGAAGTAAGTTTCCTGTTCCCACAGAGTTTCTAGTGTAGTGAGGATGCCTGTGTGTCCCTTTACCTAGTTAACACTTCTATTAATGAATGCCATCATGCACCAGGTCCTGTGCAAGGTATGGGGAGAGGGTGGACATGGTGGGGAGCAGGATAGATGTGGTCTCTGCTCTCTGGGAACCTGAATAATCAAGGCCAAAAGCGAATCTAGTTATTTAACAAATGCATATTCTTTTTTTTGTTTGTTTTAATTTTTTTAATTGCACTTTAGATGAAGGTTTACAGAACAAATAGATTCTCATTAAACAGTTGGTACACATATTGTTTTACGACATTGGTTAATAGCCCCATGACATGTCAACACTCTCCTTTCTCGACCTTGGGTTCCCTATGACCAGCTTTCCTGCCCCTCCTGCCTTCTAGTCCTTGTCCCTGGACTGTTGTGCCCCATCAATCTCCTTTTGTTTTATGGGGCTGTCTAATCTTTGGCTGAAGGGTGAACCTTGGGAGTGACTTCACTACTGAGTCATAAAAGGGTGTCCAGGTGCCATACTCTCGGGGTTTCTCCAGTCTCTGCCGGGTCAGTAAGTCTTTTTTGTGAGTTAGAATTTTGTTCTACATTTTTCTCCAGCTCTGTCTGGGAGGAACCCTCTGTTGTAATCCCTGTCAGAGCAGTCAGTGGTGGTAGCCGGGCACCATCTAGTTGTACTGGACTCAGTCTGGTGGAGGCCATGGTAGTTGTGGTCCATTAGTCCTTTGGACTAATCTTTCCTTTGTATCTTGTTTTCTTCATTCTCCCTTGCTCCCAAAGGGATAAGACCAGTGGAGTATCTTAGATGGCTGCTCACAGGCTTTTAAGACCCCAGATGGTACTCACCAAGGTAGAATGTAGAACACTTTCTTTATAAACTATGTTGTGCCAATTGAGCTAGATGTTCCCCAAGACCATGGTCCCCACAGCTCTCAGCCCAGCAATTCAGTCCCTCAGGGAGTTTGGATGTGTCTATGGAGCTTCCATGACCTTTCCTTGTACAAGTTGTGCTGGCTTCCCCAGTATAGTGTATTGTCTTACACTTCACCGAAGTTACCACTTATCTATTGTCTATTTTGTATTCCCACCACCACCCCTCCCATCCCTCGTAACCATCAAAGATTGTTTCTTTTTGCATATAAACATTTTCATGAGTTTTTACAGTAGTGGTCTCATACAATATTTGTCCTTTTGTGATTGACTTATTTCACTCAGCATAATGTCCTCCAGTGTCATCCATGTTATGAGATGCTTTGTAAATTCATCATTGTTCTTCATTGTTGTGTAATACTCCATTGTGTGTATGTACCATAGTTTGTTTATCCATTCATCTATTGATGAGTATCTAGGCTGTTTCCATATTTTTGCTATTGTGAACAATGCTGCAATGAACATGGGTGTGCATATGTCTGTTTGTGTAACAGCTCTTATTTCTCTAGGATATATTCGTAGGAGTGGAATTGCTGGATCATATGATGTTTCTATTTCTAGCTTTCTAAGGAAGCACCATATTGTTTTCCAAAATGGTTGTGCCATTTTGCATTCCCACCAGCAATGCACAAGAGTTCCAATCTCCCCGCAGCCTCTCCAACATTTGTTATTTCCAGTTTTTTTGATTCTTGCCAGTAATGCTGGGGTGAGATGGTATCTCATTGTGGTTTTGATTTGCGTTTCTCTAATGGCTAGTGATGGCGAGCATTTCCTCATGTGTCTGTTGGCCGCTTGAAGGTCTTCTTTGGTGAAGTGTCTGTTCATTTCCTTTGCCTATTTTTTAATTGGATTATTTGTCTTTTTGTTGTAGAGGTGTTGGATCTTCTTGTAGATTTGAGAGATTAGACTTTTGTCTGACTTGTAATGTCCAAAATTTTTTCCCAGTCTGTAGGTTCTCCTTTTACTCTTTTGGTGAAGTCTTTTGAAGAGTATAAGTGTTTAATTTTTAGAAGATCCCAGTCATCTAGCTTATCTTCTGGGGTTTGTGTGTTGTTTGTTATGGTTTGTATCCTGTTAATGCGTGTATTAGGGCCTCTAGCGTTGATCCTATTTTTTCTTCTATGAACTTTATAGTTTTTGCAAATGCCTATTCTTAAACTACTGTTTTTTCAGACACTTCACTAGGTATAGAGAATATAAAAATGAATAAAACCCAATTTCTACCCTCCCAGAATAGGGAGTAGAAGACAGGAGATAGACATATAAATAGTTATAAATTAGTACGTCAGAACTTTAGTAGAGAGGCCACAAATGGAGGCATAATCTGCTCTGCCTGGGCAGGGCCATGGAGGGGGCAGGACAAAGGGTTTCCTGGAGGAGCAGACATTTGAGCTAGGCCATGGTAGATTAGAGACATTTCACAGATGGACAAGTGTGGGAAGATATAAGGTTGAACTGCTTCGTCCCTCCTCTCATTTCTTTCCAGACAGAAGTGTGATATACCTGGCCTCTTAGTACCTCCTAAGCCCTTGCCTCTAGGGAAGGAGGGACTCAATCCTATTGGAAAATATTAGAGGGGGAGGATGGGCATACTCAGCTCAGCTCCTCTTCCTTTCAGCCAGGAGGCTCTGGAGTGTTCCCCACTGCTCTTGGCTAGTTAAGGGACTACAGTAGGCCTGCAGTGGTCTGAGTCTTCTGTGATTCTCTGAAACAGTCTGTCCAACTCCGGGGTTGAATTAGAAAGCCCATTTAGCTCACATTCTAAGTGACATTCTCTGACCTCAACTGTATCAATTAGAAATTTGATTTTTTATTTCCATATGCCTTGCTTCTTATTTCATTTATCAACTGAATACAAAGTGGGAGGGAATGCCATTTATGGAGAGCTTTCTCTAAATTTTATTTATTTATTTGTTTGTAGTGCACTTGCTTGGTCAATAATTTTTTTTTTAATTGTATTTTAGATGAGGGTTTACAGAGCAAATTAGTTTCTTATTAAATAATTAATACACATATTGTTTTGTGACATTCGTTGCCAAACCCATGACATGTCAACACTCTCCATTTCTCAACATTGGGTTCCCTATTACCAGTTTTCCTGTCCCCTCCTGCCTTCTCATCCTTGCCCCTGGGCTGCTTGTGCCCATGTAGTCTTGTTTTATGGGCCTGTCTAATCTTTGGCTGAAGGGTGAACCTCAGCACTGAGTTAAAAACATGTCCAGGGGTTTCTCTAGTCTCTGTCAGACCAATAAGTCTGGTCTTTTTTTTTCGTGAGTTAGAATTTTGTTCTACATTTTTCTTCAGCTCTGTCTGGGACCGTTTATTGTGATCCCTGTCAGAGAAGTCGGTGGTGGTAGCCAGGCATCATCTAGCTGTGCTGGACTCAGCCTGGTGGACACTGTGGTATTTGCAGTCCATTAGTCCTTTGGACTAATCTTTCCCTTGTGTCTTTGGTTTTCTTCATTCTCTCTTGCTCCAGTTGGGGTGAGACCAGTGGAATATCTTAGAAGGCCACTCGAAAGCTTTAAAGACCCCAGACGCTACTCACCAAAGTGGGATGTAGAACATTTTCTTTATAAAGTACTTTATGCTGATTGAGCTAGATGTTTCCCAAGACCATGGTCCCCAGCCCTCAGCCCAGTAATTTGGTCCCTCAGGGAGTCTGGATGTGTCTTTGGAGCTTCCCTTGTACAAGTTGTGCTGGCTTCCCAGTATTGTGTACCATCTTACCCCTCACCAAAGTTACCACGTATTTATTGTCTGCTTAGTGTTTTTCCCTCCCATCCCTCCCCTCGCTGGTAACCATCAAAGATTGTTTCTTTTTGTGTATAAACCTTTTCATGAGTTTTTATAGTAATGAGCTCATACAATATTTGTCCTTTTGTGATTGACTTATTTCATTCAGTATAATGCCCTCCAGATTCATCCATGTTGTGAGATGTTTTGCAGATTCATCATTGCTCTTTATTGTTGTGTAGTACACCATTGTGTGTATGTACCATAGTTTGTTTATCCATTCATCTGTTAATGGGCATATAGGTTGTTTCCATCTTTTTATTGTGAATAATGCTTCAGTGAACATGGGTGTGCACATGTCTATTTGTGTGAAGGCTCTTATTTCTCTAGGATATATTCCTAGGAGCGGGATTGTTGGATCATATGGTATTTCTATTTCTAGCTTTCTAAGGAAGCACCACATCATTTTCCAAAATGATTGTACCATTTTGCATTCCCACTAGCAATGCATAAGAGTTCCAGTCTCCCCGAAGCCTCTCCAACATTTGTTATTTTTTGTTTTTTTTAATTTGTGCCAGTAATGTTCGGCTGAGATGGTATCTTGTTGTGGTTTTAATTTGGATTTCTCTAACGGCTAGTGATCGAGAGCGTTTCCTCAAGTGTCTGTTAGCCATCTGAATGTCTTCTTTGTGAAGGGTCTGTTCATTTCCTTTGCCCATTTTATAACTGGTTTATTTGTCTTTCTGCGGTAGAGGTGTTGGGTTTTCCTGTAGATTTTAGAGATTAGACCTTTGTCAGATTTGTCATAGCCAAATTTTTTTCCCCAGTCTGTAAGTTCTCTTTTTACTCTTTTGGTGAAGTCTTTTGATAAGCATAAGTGTTTAATTTTTAGAGGATCCCAGTTATCTAGCTTATCTTCTGGCGTTTGTGTATTGTTAGTTATGGTTCGTGTCCTGTTTATGCCGCATATTTGGGCCTCTAGCCCTATTTTTACTTCTATAATCTTTATTGTTTTTTGGTTTTATATTTAATGGTCTTTGATCCATTTTGAATTAGCTTTTGTGTATGGTGTGAGGTATGGGTTCTGTTTCATTTTTTTTGCAGGTGGACATCCAGTTTTGCCAGCACTATTTGTTAAAAAGACTGTCTTCTCCTCCATTTGGTGCACTTTGAGGCTTGGTCAAAAATCAGGTGACTGTAGGTGGATGGATTATAAATTTGATTTTTTATTTCCATATGCCTTGCCTCTTCTTTCATTAATCAACTGAATACAGGGGAGGTGGGGAAGGGATGTTATTTATGGAGATAGCTCTCTAAGACTCTCATAGGAGAGAATTTCAAGCAGAAATGTTCACTTAGAGAGTTGTTTTTGCTGGTAGTTGCCATTGAGTCGACTCCTACTCACGGCTACAACAAGTAGGACAGAAGGGAACATTGCCTGATCCTATGCCATCTTCACGTTTTTGGTATGCTCAAGTCCATCGTTACTGCCACTTAGAGATGGGAAGTGCAAATCACTTTCAAGAACAGCAAAGTCAGGTTGATGGGGGTGTTTAGGATAAAGGAGGGATTTCCATGAGGTGAACCTGGAGAAGCTGGCAAAGGCCATGCCACGGACAGCCTCATAGGTCTACAGAGGGCCTGCTGGAGGCTCTTACACAGAAGTGAACATCTATAGATTTGTATTTGAAAGCATCATTGTGATGGCAAAGTGAGGGGGAAATAGCTCCAATAAGAGATGACGTGAGGATAGAAAAGGAGGGAGAGACTTAAGGGATGATTAATAGAGAAAAGCTGTTAAACATACTGCCTGAATCAGGAAACTGAGGAAGAGAGGAGGGGTTGGAGAATAGTTACCACACTGGTAGCTTGGATCCGGCATGTTGGGGCTGGGGCAGTTATGAGCACCTCAGTTTTGAACTTGTTGAGATTAAAGGTCTTGTGGAGAGTCTTGGTCGAGTTTTGTAGAAGGCAGTTGAATGGCAACTCTCTGTGTGGAGTTCAAAAGAGAGGTGTGAGCTGCAATTAAAGATTTGGGAGGTACTGAGGACAGAGAGGATGTCTTTAAAGGCAAAAGAAAAAATGAGTTCAAATTCAGAAGTGTGGGTCCTGAAAAGAGGATCAAGATCATAACACCGATATGTACTGTTTCCCTGAATACATTAACTCTTCAGTGGTAATATCCCACAGGACAAGTTCTCCATTTGCAATAGTAGTTATTACCCCAGATTTCTCCCAGAAGTGCTGCAGAAACTATATCATAAGTGAGAACACCAGGTCTTTGATTTCCGGACATGAATATTAAAGACCATGCAGGCAAATTAAAAACATGGTTCCTAATTGCAAGATTTGGGAAAAATGCTGTAACATTTAAAAAGCTCTTTGTTGTAAGGCTTTGTGCCATGAAATCAGATATAGTAACAAGAAAATAAAATAAAAATGCCCAGACTGACTACTTAACCGCCTCCCATCACCTAAATCAATTTAGGAAGTTACCCTACAGATTTTTTTCTAACCTTGTTAAACATCGGTATCTTATTTGCACAGTAAGAGCTCAGTAAGTAATGGCTATTGTTATTGTTTGTGAAAGAATCCCAGAATTTTCGGTAATAATTTCAATTATTTGCATCAGGAATACCCACAGCAATATTTTTTAAATACAAGCTGGTTTCTGCTTTGCAGTCTCCTCCTTCCATTGCCGGTCCATGTTTATCCAGGAAATCCCGACAAACCTTAATATTATCCCAAACCAAATATAATTAGGAAGAAAAATGTGTAGCCAAAAATAAAATTATAATATATTTGAAAAGTCATACATAAACACCTACTATATTTATTTTTGAGTTAGGCTTTTCATACACTGTTCCCCATTGTCAGAGGTCCCCCTTGACATGAAACCTAAGAAAACGGGTAATTGGCCATCTGGCTTAGCTGAATCACTCCACCCTCAAGATAATAGAGGCAAAGCTGCTTTCCAAGGAGGAAAAAGAAGACGAATAGTTATTGAACTGATTACATGACCACCACTGCGTTAGCTTCTTCACATTTCATCTCATGTTTTCCTCCAGAAAGTGCAGGGAGATAGGTTTAGTATAAGAATTCCATTTTACAGGCAAAGTTTGAGATTCAGAACAGTTAAGAAATCTGTTCAAGCTCAAAGAGCCAATAAATGGTGAATGCGGGCTTCAATCCAAGTCAGCTGACCAGCAACTTCACCATCTTCCCGGGTACCTTGCCTCCCCCAAAAGAATTACAGTATCAGAACCCAAACCAAACTCGTTACCTGTCGAGTAGATTCTGACTCATAGTGATGCTATAGGACCGAGTGGAATGCCCCAGAGGCTTTCCAAGGCTGTAATCTTAACAGGGAACCCTGGTAGTGCAGTGGTTAAGGGCTCTGCTGCTAACAAAACATTGGCTGTTCTAATCCACCAGCTGCTCCTTAGAAATTTTATGAGGCATTTTGACTCTGTCCTATAGGGTCATTATGAATTGAAATCGACTCAGTGGCAACAGGTTTGGTTTTTTGGTTAATCTGAACAGAAACAGACTACCACATCTTTCTCCTGCAAAGTGGCTGGTGGGTTGAAATGGCCTACTCTTCAGGTAGCAGCCAAGTGCTTAACCACTGCACCACCAGGGCTCCTTGAGAATTACAGTAGCTTCCATTTAATAGGCTTCTTTGAGGCAGACCCCATCTAAGCCCTACATATTTTTTTTTTAATTATGATTTAGGTGAAGGTTTACAGCTCAAGTTAATTTCTCAGACAAAAATTTATACACATATTTTTATTGTGACAGCACACTCCCCCTTTCCACTCCAGGTTTTTTGTGTCCATTCAGTCAGTTCCTGACCCTTCCTGTCTTCTCATCCTGCCTCTGGACAGAAGCTGCCCATTTGGTCTCGTGTATCTGATTGAACTAAGAAGCACACTCTTCATGAGTATTATTAGATGTTTTATAGTCCAGTCTAATCTTTGTCTGAGAGTTGGCATCGGGAATGGTTTTACTTCCAGTTAACAGAGAGTCCAGAGGCCATGGCTTCAAGGGTTCCTCCATTCTCCGTCAGACCATTAAGTCTGGTCTTTTTACGTGAATTTGAATTATGCTCCGTGCTTTTCTCCTGCTCCATCAGGAACTCTCTGTTGTGTTCCCTGTCAGGGTGGTCATTGATGGTAGCCGGACACCAACTAGTTCTTCTGGTCTCAGGCTGATGGAGTCTCTGATTTATGTGGCTTTTTTGCCTCTTGGCCTAATATTTTCCTTGTGTCTTTGGTGTTCTTCATTCTCCTTTGCTCCAAGTAGGTTGGGACCAACTGATGCATCTTAGATGGCCACTCGCAAGCTTTTAAGACCCCAGACGCCATTCACCAAAGCGGCATGCAGAACATTTTCTTAATAAACTTTGTTATCCCAGTCGACCTAGATGGCCCATGAAACCATGGTGCCCAGTCTCCAGCCCCAGCTACCCTGTCCCTCACAGTGATTGGTTGTGTTCAGGAAACTTCTTAGCTTTTGGTTTAGCCCAGTTGTGCTGACTTCCTCTGTATTTCGTGTGTCCTTCCCTTCACCTGAGATGATTCTTGTCTACAGTCTAGTTAGTGAATTGCCCTCTCCCTCCCTCCCCACCCTCCTAACCATTGAAGAATGTTTTCTTCTGTGTTTAAACTTTCTTGAGTTCTTATAGTAGTGGTCTCATATAATATTTGTCCTGTTGCAACTGACTAATTTTACTCGGCACAATACCCTCCAGATTCATCCATGTTATGTTTCCCTGATTCATCATTGTCCTTTATCTTTGAGTAGTATTTCATTGTGTGTATGTACCATAATTTGCTTATCCATTCATCTGTTGATGGGCACCTAGATTGTTTCTATCTTTTTGTTATTGTGAACAGTGCTGCAATGAACATGGACGTGCATATATATATTTGTGTGACGGCTATTGTTTCTTTAGGATATATCGCAAGGAGTGGGATTGCTGGGTCATATGGTACTTATATTTCTAGCTTTTTAAGGAAGTGTCAAATCCATTTCCAAAGTGGTTTAACATTTTACATTCCCACCAGCAGTGCATAAGTGTTCCAGTCTCTCCACAAGCTCTCCAACTTTTATTATTTTGTGTTTTTTGGATTAGTGCCAGCCTTGTTGGGGAGAGATGGCATCTCATTGTAGTTTTGATTTGCATTTCTCTAATGGATAATGATCTTGAGCATTGCCTCATGTATCTGTTAGCTGCCTGAATGTCTTCTTTGGTGAAGTGTCTGTTCATATCCTTTGTCCATTTTTTAATTATTTGTCTTTTTGTTGTTGAGGTTTTGCAGTATCTTGCAGATTTTAGAGATTAGACCCTGATTGGATATGTCACAGCCAAAAATTTTCTCCCAGTCTGTAGGTTGTCTTTTTACTCTTTTGGTGAACTCTTTTGATGAGCGTAAGTGTTTGATTTTTAGGTGCTCCATGGTATCTACTTTCTCTTCTGGTGTTTGTGCATAGTCAATTAGGTTTGTATTCTGTTTATGCCATGTATTAGGGCTCTTAGCATTGTCCCTGTTTTTTCTTCCATGATCTTTGTGTTTCAGATTATATATTTAGGTCTTTGATCCATTTTGAGTTAGTTTCTGTACATGACGTAAGATATGGGTCTTGTTTCATATTTCTGCAGATGGATATCCAGTTATGCCAGCACCTACTTGTTAAAGAGACTGTCTTTTCCCCATTTGATGCACTTTGGGCCTTTGTCAAATATCAGCTGCTCATAGGTGGATGAATTTACATCTGGGTTCTCAATTCTGTTCAATTGGTTTATGTATCCGTTGTACCAGTACCAGGCTGTTTTCACTCTCGTGGCAGTATGATAGGTTCAAAAATGAGGTAGTGTAAGGCCTCTCATTTTGTTTTTCTTCTTCAGTAATGGTTTACTTATCCGGGGCCTCTCCCCTTTCTGTATGAAGTTGGTGATTTGTTTCTCCATCTCATTAAAAAAATGCCATGGGAATTTGGATCAGGTTTGCGTTGTATCTGTAGATCTCTTTGGGTAGAATAGACATTTTCACAATGTTGAGTCTTCTTATTCATGAGCAAAGTATGTTTTTCCACTTATGTAGGTCTGTTTTGATTTACTGCAGTAGTGTCTTGTAGCTTTCTTTGTATAGATCTTTTACATCTCTGGTTAGGTTTATTCCTAAGTATTTCATCTTCTTGGGGGTTATTGTAAATGGTGTTGATTTGGTGATCTCCTTTTTTGAAGTTCTTTCTGTTGGTGTAGAGGAATCCAAGTGATTTTTGTATGTTTATCTTATCTCCTGATAATTTGCTGAAATCTTCTATCAGTTCCAGTAGTTTTCTTATGGATTCTTTGGGGTACTCTGTGTATAAGACCATATCATCTGGGAATAGGGATACTTTTACTTTTTCCTTATCAATTTGGTTGCCTTTATTTCTTTTTCTCGCCTTATTGCTCTGGCTAGGACGTACAGCACAATGTTGAATAAGAGTGGTGATATCATACCAGTTATGCAAGGATGGTTCAACATTAGAAAATCAATCAATGTAATCCACTGCATAAAGAAAAGGAAAGAAAAGAATCACTTGATCATCTCAATTGATGCAGAAAAGGCATTCGACAAAGTCCAACGCCCATTCCTGATGAAAACTCCCAATAAAATAGGTATAGAAGGGAAATTTCTCAACATGATAAAGGGCATCTATGCAAAACCAACAGCCAACATCAATCTTAATGGGGAGTGGCTGAGAACACTCCCCTTGAGAACAGGAACAAAACAAGGATGCCCTTTATCACCACTCCTATTTAACATTGTGCTGGAAGTCCTAGCTAGAGCAATAAGGCAAGAAAAAGAAATAAAAGCATCTTAATTGGTAGTGAAGAAGTTAAACTGTCCCTGTTTGTGGATGATATGATACTATACATAGAAAACCCTAAAGACTCCATAAGAAAACTACTGGAACTAATAGAAAGATTCAGCAGAGTAGCAGGATACAAGATGAACATACAAAAATCAGTTGAATTCCTATACAACAATAAAGAGAATGATGAAAAGGAAATCAGGAAAACAATACCATTGATTATATCCCCTAAAAAAATAAAATACTTAGGAATAATTATAACCAGGTATATAAAAGACCTGTACAAAACACTACTGCAAGAAACCCAAAGGGATCTACATAAATAGAAAAGCATTTCATGCTCATGGATAGGTAGACTCAACATTGTGAAAATGACAATTCTACCCAAAGTAATTTACAAATACAATGTGATCCTGATCCAAATACCAACAACATTGTTTAAAGAGATGGAAAAACTGATCATTAACTTTATACGGAAAGGGAAGAAGGCCCGGATAAGTAAAGCACTATTGAAAACGAAGAATAAAGTAGGAGAACTCACACTACCTGACCTTGGAACCTACTATACAGCTATGGTAGTCAAAACAGCCTGGTACAGGTACAATGACAGATACATTGACCAGTAGAACAGAATTGAGAACCCAGATGTAAATCCATCCACCTATGGTCACTCAGTCTTCGACAAAGGCCCAAAGTCCATCAAATAGGGAAAAGACAGTCTTTTTAACAAATGGTGCTGGCAAAACTGGACGTCCTTCTCCAAAAAAATGAAACAGCACCCATACCTCACACCATATACAAAAACTAATTCAAAATGGATCAAAGACCTAAATATAAAGCCAAAAACTATAAAGTTCATAGAATAAAAAATAGGATCAACGTTAGAGGCCCTAATACACAGCATTAACAGAATACAAACCATAACCAACAACACACAAACCCCAGAAGATAAGCTAGATAACTGGGATCTTCTAAAAATTAAACACTTATGCTCATCAAAAAACTTCGCCAAAAGAGTAAAAAGACAACCTATAGAGTGGGAAAAAATTTTTGGACATTACAAGTCAGACAATGTTCTAATCTCTAAAATCTACAAGAAAATCCAACACCCCTACAACAAAAAGACAAATAATCCAATTAAAAAATGGGCAAAGGAAATGAACAGATGCTTCACCAAAGAAGACATTCAAGCGGCCAACAGACACATGAGGAAATGCTCACAATCACTAGCCATTAGAGAAATGCAAATTAAAACCACAATGGGATATCATCTCACCCCGGCATTACTGGCATGCGAATCAAAAACACTGGAAATAGCAAATGTTGGAGGGGCTGCGGGGAGATCGGAACTCTTATGCACTGCTGGTGGGAATGCAAAATGGTACAATCATTTTGGAAAACGATATGGTGCTTCCTTAGAAAGCTAGAAAGAGAAACACCATAGGATCCAGCAATCCTACTCCTTGCAATATATCCTAGAGAAATAAGAGCCATCACACAAATAGACACATGCACACCCATGTTCATTGCAGCATTGTTCACAATAGCAAAAAGATGGAAGCAACCTAGATGCCCATCAACAGATGAATGTATAAACAAACTACGGTACATATACACACAATGGAGAATTAGGCAATAATAAAGAACAATGATGAATCTGCGAAATGTCTCACAGCATGGATGAATCTGGAGGGCATTATGCTGAATGAAATGAGTCAGTCACAAAAGGACAAATATTGTATGAGACCTCTACTGTAAAAACTCTTGAAAAAGTTTACACACAAAAAAAAACAATATTTGTTGGTTACAAGGGATGGGAGAGGTAGTGGGGAAATACTAAATAGACATTAGATAAGTGATAACTTTAAAAAAGGAAAAAAAAAAAAAAGAGTGGTGATAAAGGGCATCCTTGTCTGGTTCCCATTCTCACGGGGAATGCTTTCAGACTCTCTCCGTTTAGGATGATGTTGGCTGTTGACTTTGTATAAATGCACTTTATATGTCAAGGAATTTGCCTTCCATTTCTATTTTGCTGAGAGTTTTTATCAGGAATCAGTGTTGGACTTTGTCAAATGCCTTTTCTGCATTGATTGATAAGATCATGTGGTTTTTATCTTTTATTTATGTAGTGGATTACATTGTTTTTCTAATGTTGAACCATCCCTGCATACCTGGTATGAATTCCACTTGGTCATGATGAATTTTTTTTTTTATATGTTGTTGAATTCTATTGGCTAGAATTTTGTTGAGGATTTTTGCATCTATGTTCATGAGGGATATTTGTCTGTAATTTTCTTTTTCATGGTGTCTTTACCTGGCTTTGGTATCAGGCTTATGCTGGCTTCATAGAATGAGTTTGGGAGTATTCCATCCTTTTCTATGCTCTGAAATACCTTTAGCAGTAGTGGTGTTAACTTTTCTCTGAAAATTTGGTAGAATTCTTCAGTGAAACCGTCAGGGCCAGGGCTTTTATTTGTTGGGAGTTTTTTTTTTTTTTTAATTGCCTCTTCAATCTCTTCCTTTGTTATAGGTTTTTTTTTCTACCTCAGTTTGTGTTAGTTTAGGTTGGTAGTGTGTTTCTAGAAATTCATCCATTTCCTTTAGGTTTTCAAATTTGTTGGAGTACAATTTTTCATAGTATTCTATTATAAGTCTTTTAATTTCAGTTGAATCTGTTGTGATATCACCCATCTCATTTCTTATTTGCATTATTTGCTTCCTCTCCTGTTTTTCTTTGGTAAGTTTGGTTAATGGTTTATTGATTTTGTTAATTTTTTCAAGGAATCAGCTTTTGGTCTTGTTGACTCTGTCAATTGTTTCCCTCTTCTCTATTTCATTGACTTCTGCTCTAATCTTTATTATTTCCTTTCTTCTGGTGCTAGAGGGCTTCTTTTGCCACTCTCTTTCTATTTGTTCAAGTTGTGTGGTTAATGTTTTGATTTTGGTCCTTTCTTGTTTTTGGATGTGTGCATTGATTGTTATAAATTGACCTCTGAGCACTGCTTTTGCTGTGTCCCAAAGGTTCTGGTAAGACGTGTTTTCATTTTCATTTTACTCTATGAATTTCTTTATTCCATCCTTAATTTCTTCTATAACTCAGTAGTTTTTGAGCAAGGTGTTTTTCAGTTTCCATGTATTTGATTTTTTTCCTTGCTTTTATTGTTATTGATTTCTACTTTTATGGCTTTACTGTCAGAAAAGATGCTTTGTAATATTTCGATGTTTTGGATTCTGTTAAGTTTTGCTTTGTGATGTAATATGTGGTCTATTCTGGGGAATGTTCCATGTGTGTTGGAAAAGAAAGTGTACTTGGCTGCTGTTGGGTGGAGGATTCTGTATATATCTATGAGGTGAAGTTGGTTGATTGTGACATTTAGATCTTCTGTGTCTTTATTGGGCTTCTTTCTAGATGTTCTGTCCTTCACTGACAGTGGTGTGTTGAAGTCTCCTACTATTATTGTGGAGCCATCTGTTTCTCTTTTCAATGCTGTTAGAGTTTGTTTTATGTATTTTGGGGCCCTGTCGTTGGGTCCATATATATTTATTATGGTTATGTCCTCCTGATGTATTGATCCTTTAATGATTATATAGTGTTCTTCCTTATCCTTTATGGTGGATTTTTCTTTAAAATCTATTTTGTCAGAGGTAAATATTGCCACTCCTGCTCTTTTTTGGTTGTTTCTTGCTTGGTATATTTTTCTCCACCCTTTGAATTTTAGTTCGTTTGTGTTTTTGAGTCTAAGGTGTGTCTCTTGTAGGCGACATACAAATGGATCATGCTTTTTTTATCCAATCTGCCACTCTCTGTCTCTTTATTGGTGAATTTAGTCCATTTACATTCAGTGTAATCATTGATAGGTATGAGTTTAGTGCTATCATTTTTTGTATTTTTTTGTGATGTTGACAATTTCTTTGTTCTGCTTCATTTTCTGTGCTGAGTCGTTTTTCTTTATGTATTTTCTTTTCATCTTTTTCATTGTTGTTGATTTTGTATTTGCTGAGTCTGTATGTTTTTCTTGTTTTTTATTTTGATGTGCAGAATTGTTAGTTTCCTTTGTGGTTACCTTAGAATTTACCTCTATTTTTCTAAATTTAAACCAGTCTTTTATTCTTTGATACCACCTTAGCTTCGTTTCCATATAAAAGTTCTATAACTACACTATTTAGTTGCTCTTTTTTGTTTTAGTGTTGTCATTGTTTACATATTGATGTCTCTGTTTCCCTATTTTCAGTGTTTGAGCTTTGACTTATTTTTGTGACTTCCGTATCTGGGTTGATACCTGGTTTTTCTGTCCTGTGTTCTAATCTTGGGTTGTTATCTGATGTTACTGATTTTCTAACTGGAGGACTCCCTTTAATATTTCTTGTAATTTTGGTTTGGCTTTTACAAATTCCCTTAACTTCTGTTTATCTAGAAATGCCTTAATTTCACCTTCATATTTGAGAGATGGTTTTGCTGGATATATACTTCTTGGCTGGCAATTTTTTTCCTTTAAGTCTCTATATATGTCATCCCATTGCCTTCTTGCCTGCAGGGTTTCTGCTGATTAGTCAGAGTTTAGTCTTATTGACTCTCCTTTGTACTGACTCTCATCTTTTCATTTATCCCTAGCTGCTCTTAAATTCTCTCTTTATCTTGGTTTTGGCAAGTTTGATTATAATAAGTCTTGGTGACTTTCTTTTGGAATCTACCCTCTGGTGGGGTTCAATGAGCTTCTTGGATAGGTATCTTCTCGTTTTCTATGACTTTGGGAACGTTTTCTGCCAGCAAATATTCAACAATTCTCTCTGTATTTTCTGTTATTCCAATCACTCCAATCACTCACAGGTTATTTCTCATGATAATGTCCCACATAATTTTTAGGGTTTCTTCATTTTTTTAAATTCTTTTATCATATTTTTCCTCAAATAAATTGGTGTCAAGTGCTTCATCTTTAGTCTCACTAATTCTGACTTCCATTGCCTCACTTCTGCTTCTGTGACTTTCTATTGAGTTGTCTAATTCTGAAATTTTATTGTTAATCTTTTGGATTTCTATTTGCCATCTCCTATGGATTTTAGCAGCTTATTAAATTTATGATTCTGATCTTGTATAGCTTTCCTGAATTCCTCTATTGCTTTGTCTCTATGTTCCTTGACTTGGTTTGAGTTCTGCCTGATCTCCTTCGTAATCTCTTGAAGAGCTCTGTATATTAATCCTTTGAATTTTATCTCTGTTAATTCCAAGACCTTCTTTTCCTCCAGAAGATTTTCTGGTTCTTTGTTTTGGTTGCTTGATCTCCTTCTTTATGTGATTTGATATTGAATGTTGTCTCTAAGTCATCAGTAAGTTATTATATTTATTTATTGTATGTTTGCTTACTGTGTCCTAGCTTTTTGTTTTGATATGCCCAAATCTGCTGGTCATGTGAGCCACTTTGGTTATTGGCATCTTTGAAGCTCTCACTTCCTGTCACCAGGTGTTAGAGCTGCTACTAGGTGTGTGAGCTCAGGATTCTGTTTACTTTTCTTGTTTGAATTCAGCTCAGGTGTCCAGGTCGTCAGTCACTGAGTGTGTGGTGCAGGCTCTCACCTACAGTCCTGTATGGGCAGGGCTATGTAGAGGTGATTGGAGCAGGCACAGGTATCTGGCTGCAGCAGGGGGCTACGTGTTGATCAAGGTAGGGGGCTGATGGCTGCCCCCAAATGCCTAGGTTGAAGGTGTGTCTCTTTCCCCAGAGCACATAGGTGGATGGATTTTGCAGCCAAACTGTGGGCACCAAATTCTGTTCACTATAAGGACCGGGAGATACCACTTATTCTTGGACCCCTGTCGTAGCTGACTAGGTGGAATGCGTGAATCCTCCAGTCCTCAGGCCCCTGATGTTTGTGGGTGAAGACCCTGCTTAATGGGCAGGGTGGTGTCATATATCATGAATATGCCACTTCCCCTTAGCTGTTGCAGTTGAAAATAGGCTTCAGTTATATTCCCTGTTGTACTATGCTAATGAAGGCCTACACTGTTGAATCGGCCCGCACAGGTCTAGGCGGAGGTGAAGGGAGTTCGAAGTCCATGGACCCTTTCTGCCTGTGCCTAGGCAAAGGGGCAGTGCCTGCCCTGAGTTCCTGTCTTAGGGGATGTGGCAATTTTTTAAAACCACGAGACTGGTTTGGGAGTGGTTAGTCCTGAGTACCTGGCTAGGAGAGTTGGGACTTTTTGTTTGTTTTTTCCCTAAAACTGTGAGACTGGTTTGGGTGCAATAGCTCCTATTTCCAGCTTAGGGGGACTGGCAAATTATTGAATACTGCTGAACTATTATTGGAGCGAAGCAGGGAAGTGAGTAGGTGAGGAGAAAAGAGACAGTTCTCTGCTATGAAAGTCCCAGAGGGTGAGGGGTTATTTTGATCCTGCACAGTAGGTTAGATGCCTGCACTTAACTTTTGCAGATCCAGCACCACCTCCCCCTGTCTCTGAAGGCTTGTGCAGACTCTCTGCCGCCCAGTCTCTTCCGATTTGGTAAAATGCATCCTGAGCCCGCTACTGCTTGCCTCCGCCTGAGTGCACCAGCCAATCCAGCCTGCAGGGTGCTGGCTAGCTCAAGTCTGACACTTATTCGCTGCTTCTGAATTGTCTCTCCCTCCTCTACCACTCAGTCCGACTCCAACTTTTTCTTTGATGTTCAGGCCTCCTAGATTGTCATATATAATCGATTCACTTGTTTCTTCGGGTCTTTGTTGTAAGAGGGACCACAGGAAGTGTCTGACTATTCCACCATCTTAGCCTCACCTCTCTCCTGTGGCACTTTTATTGTTGTTGTTAGTTGTCATTGAGTTGATTCCATTCAGTTGAGTAGAACTGCGCTCCATAGAGCTTTCAATAGCTGTGACCTTTCAGAAGCAGATCACCAGGCTTTACTTTTGAGGTGCCTCTGGGTGGGTTTAAACTGTCAACTTTTCAATTAATAGTCCAGTGTTTAACCATTTGCATCACCGGGGGACTCCTATACAACTTGGGCGGGATGTAATTATTATACCCCTTAGGAAACAGAGGCCAAAAACGAGCTCAAGGTCACACAGCTGATAGGTAATTGAATGAAAATTCCATCCAAGGGAGTCTGTCTCCAGAACCCACAATCTTCACCACCAAACTAAACTGCCTCGCTTAAGAGAAGCAATCATAATTTTCAAAGTTTTGCACCGATATTAAAGCATAGCTAGTTTTAATCCAGCGGGGAAAAAAAGTGATAAGTTATAGGGTAAAGATAAATCACCTTTAAAATACAAAGAAAAATACTTGCCACATTCAGTTTCCATTTGGCTGTACCAAGATCGTGACTACCAGCGAATAATAACACATACGTTGTGTATCAATGAAGTTATCCAGCTTGGGCAAAATAGTTTTTTCTCTAAAAATATCTGATGTTAGGGGAAATAGTAAATGAACTCTTAAGCTTTCAAAATGATAATCTAGCATTACTTAAAAGTCTACAAATTTGTTCCTAAATGTATTTAAATCTTACCAGTGAACATGATGCTGGTTATTAAAAAGTAATTCTGGAGAAATTAGCTTGCAGCTACAAAATTAATATAATTCATTTATTACTTGCAGCCACAAATCAACATGCTGTTAACACTGCTACACACAATTTAATATACACAATAAGTTTCCATATGGCTTCAATTTTAGACTTCTGGTCACTCCATTGAATCATTAACTGAATAGCCCAGCATGTCTAGTCATAAGTCGCTGACCTAAGCAAAGCGTGAAGCACAGGCTTTCAAACTATGGAATTTAAGGCTTGGTTTACGTCTTATTTTTAACATATTAAACAAACTTTGTTTTTTTTAATCTATAGGCTTACTACTACATAGAGATTGAGTGATGGAAAAAAAACAAAAGGTACTCAATCTCCTGTACTGGCCAAGACAATTCTATTCTTTCTAGTATCCAGACGATTTCCTTCTCTTTTTTACTGTTTTTCCTTAGAAGAAGAAGGAAGAGGAAGAGGAAATGGAGACACACACACAGAGACACACACACAGAGAGACACACACAGAGACACACACAGAGAGACACACACAGAGAGACACACACAGAGACACACACAGAGACACACACAGAGAGACACACAGAGACACACACAGAGACACACACACAGAGACACACACAGAGACACACACACAGAGACACACACAGAGACACACACACAGAGACACACACAGAGACACAGAGACACACACAGAGACACACACAGAGACACACACAGAGACACACACACAGAGACACACACAGAGACACACACACAGAGACACACACAGAGACACACACAGAGACACACACACAGAGACACACACAGAGACACACACAGAGACACACACACAGAGACACACACAGAGACACACACAGAGACACACACAGAGACACACACACAGAGACACACACAGAGACACACACACAGAGACACACACAGAGACACACACAGAGACACACACACAGAGACACACACAGAGACACACACACAGAGACACACACAGAGACACACACAGAGACACACACAGAGACACACACAGAGACACACACACAGACACACACAGAGACACACACACAGAGACACACACAGAGACACACACACAGAGACACACACAGAGACACACACACAGAGACACACACACAGAGACACACACACAGAGACACACACACACACAGAGACACACACAGAGACACACACACACACAGAGACACACACACACACAGAGACACACACACACACAGAGACACACACACACAGAGACACACACAGAGACACACACACACACAGAGACACACACACACACAGAGACACACACACACACAGAGACACACACAGAGACACACACACACACAGAGACACACACACACACAGAGACACACACACACACAGAGACACACACACAGAGACACACACAGAGACACACACACAGAGACACACACAGAGACACACACACAGAGACACACACAGAGACACACACACAGAGACACACACACAGAGACACACACACAGAGACACACACACACACAGAGACACACACACACACAGAGACACACACAGAGACACACACACACACAGAGACACACACACACACAGAGACACACACACACACAGAGACACACACACACAGAGACACACACAGAGACACACACAGAGACACACACACACACAGAGACACACACACACACAGAGACACACACACAGAGACACACACAGAGACACACACACAGAGACACACACAGAGACACACACAGAGAGACACACACACAGAGACACACACACACACAGAGACACACACACACAGAGAGACACACACAGAGACACACACAGAGACACACACACACACAGAGACACACACACACAGAGAGACACACACACACACAGAGACACACACACAGAGACACACACAGAGACACACACACAGAGACACACACAGAGACACACACACAGAGACACACACACAGAGACACACACACAGAGACACACACACACACAGAGACACACACACACACAGAGACACACACACACACAGAGACACACACAGAGACACACACACACACAGAGACACACACACACACAGAGACACACACACACACAGAGACACACACACACAGAGACACACACAGAGACACACACAGAGACACACACACACACAGAGACACACACACACACAGAGACACACACACAGAGACACACACACAGAGACACACACAGAGACACACACAGAGACACACACACACACAGAGACACACACACACACAGAGACACACACACAGAGACACACACAGAGACACACACACAGAGACACACACAGAGACACACACAGAGAGACACACACACAGAGACACACACACACACAGAGACACACACACACAGAGACACACACAGAGACACACACAGAGACACACACACACACAGAGACACACACACACACAGAGACACACACACACACAGAGACACACACACAGAGACACACACAGAGACACACACACAGAGACACACACAGAGACACACACACAGACACACACAGAGACACACACAGAGACACACACAGAGACACACACACAGAGACACACACAGAGACACACACAGAGACACACACACAGAGACACACACACAGAGACACACACACAGAGACACACACAGAGACACACACACAGAGACACACACACAGAGACACACACACAGACACACACAGAGACACACACACAGAGACACAGAGACACACACACAGAGACACACACACAGAGACACACACAGAGACACACACACAGAGACACACACACAGAGACACACACAGAGACACACACAGAGACACACACACAGAGACACACACAGAGAGACACACACAGAGACACACACACAGAGACACACACACAGAGACACACACACAGACACACACAGAGACACACACACAGAGACACAGAGACACACACACAGAGACACACACACAGAGACACACACAGAGACACACACACAGAGACACACACACAGAGACACACAGAGACACACACACAGAGACACACACAGAGACACACACACAGAGACACACACAGAGACACACACAGAGACACACACACACACAGAGACACACACACACACAGAGACACAGAGACACACACAGACACACACACACAGAGACACACACACAGAGACACACACAGAGACACAGAGACACACACAGACACACACACACAGAGACACACACACACACAGAGACACACACACAGAGACACAGACAGAGACACACACACAGAGACACACACACAGAGACACACACAGAGAGACACACACAGAGAGACACACACACAGAGACTCACACACACAGAGAGACACACACACAGAGACACACACACACACAGAGACAGAGACACACACAGAGACACACACAGAGACACACACAGAGACACACACACAGAGAGACACACACAGAGACACACACACACAGAGACACACACAGACACACACACACAGAGACACACACACACAGAGACACACACAGACACAGACACACACAGAGACACACACAGACACACACACACAGAGACACACACACAGAGACACACACACAAACATACCTACGTTAGATTTATTTTAAGTGGTTGTGATAAAAGAATTGTTGAGAGTTTAAGACCTCTTTCACATCATTTTGCCAGATTAATACATTGTGTTTCAAAGCTACGTTTCCTGCCTTCATTTAAAGGAGTTCGTCTCCCAGTGAAAGAAATCTACCGCCAGTCTGTCAGTTTGTTGTACTGTGGTGACTTGCATGTTGCTGATTCTGGAAGCTATGCCACCGGTATTTCAAATACCTACAGGGTTATCCACGGTGGACAGGTTTCGGGGGCACTTCCAGACTAAGACAGACTAGCAAGTAAGGCCTGGTAATCTACTTTCAGAAAATAACCAATAAAAACCCTATTGGTCACAGAGTAGCATCCAATGTAGTGCTGGAAGATGAGCCCCCTAGGTTGGAAGGAGCTTAAAATATACAGTGGCTACAGCAATGGACTTGAGCATACCAACGATTGTGAAGATGGTACAGGACCGGGCAGCATTTTCTTTCGTTATGCATGGGTTCACCATGAGTCAGAGCAGCCCTGACGGCAGCTAGCAACAACAAATGAAAGAGATAAATACAACTTGCATCATTCCAGAAGAGAAATATGTATGTTAATTGTACCTCATGTCTCAGGCCTAAAAGAAAATAATAAGCCTAAAGAATAGAGTACACATCTCTCACCTGTATTTTCCTTTAGGGTTTCATTTTCTTGGGAACCTGTGTCACATGAGCTGCATCCATAGAGTTTCTCAGGGTTTTTCTAGTGGGCAACTGCTTTTCTTCCTTAACCGTTCCCACCATGAAGATTGGTTAAATAGACCAGACAAGTCAAATCACTTTACCTCCAGAATTTGTACTGGAAAGGATTTCTTTACCAGTCATGATAAAGTCTGTGGTCATATTACTACACTTTAGTCTATATATCTTGCCAGATTCTTTTTTACTGTCACTTTCAAAAGTGAAATTGAGGAGGGAAACCTATGATTCAGAAAAACCTAGTGACAGAGATTTAGCTTCTCACTTTATACTTGGTTATTGCGCCTTTTGCTTCCGATACATATGGGAAGGGCAGTAGAGTGAGGGAGAAGGAGCTGAGAATATAGAAAGGCACATAAATGTTGCTCTGATTTGTACCAGACAGTAACGTTCTCGCTAGTAAAGACAGCAAGGCTAGATGAGGGAGGTAGTCTCATCCCAAGCTGGGCTCCTCTTCCCAAGCTGGCATAAAGGTGCACATTTCTGTAGAAGTCTTTCTGTAGAAGTGTTTTGAGTCTAAGCTAGAAAACGTGTGGTACATAGAAAAGAAACAATCTGTAAAGATCTTCGAAGAAAATTAGAAGTAAAACATTGATAACTGTTAGGGACTAGTGAAAAAGGAACCAAACTATCCCGGTTTATTCCAGAGCTTGTTATAATAATGATGACTTCCATCTGAATAGTAATTTTAAGTATTATTTTATATGAATTATCCCAAAACCCTTTTGACCTAATTGTTATAAATAAATGTAATCACTTGTATTTCATTGTCAACAAAATGGAAAAGTAGAGAAGTTAAGTGACTCTCCCAAACTCACATTACTAGTAAGTGGCAGAATTAAAATTACACCCAAGTCTGTCAACACCCGGCCCCACTGCCTTTCAACACTATTGTTCAAAACATACTGGTTAATGTCTAATTTCAGTTGTTTCAATAAAGTAATGATAAAATCTTGCTTCAGGAATGAGACAAGTGTGACTTACCTATTTCCTGGAAACAATGTACTATAATATCTGTTTTCTTACTTTTGAGTAGCGACGATGATATTCTTTGAAAATTTTATTACAAACCTAAACACGTAAGATGATTACAAACATTGTTAACCTACCAATGTAAAGACAGATTCTAGATCATGGAAAAGAGCACATCCTGGTAGAAAAGCACTGACAAATCTGGGCGACTTATTATCAGAGTGGGGAAAAGATAAAATAAATCTTTAGAGGAAAGAAAATCTGAGCTAGCAAGAGAAATCATGGATTCCCCTTTGCCCTCACCAATCTGAACATGCATTGTCCATCTCTCTCTTGACTTCCTAAGATCAATCAAGCAATTTTCTGCTCATATAGTATTTATTTATCCACTTTATGAAGTTTTTAAAACTAACCCCTGAGGTCACCTTGTAGCTAAATAAGTAGGCTCAAAAAATAATAAATATCACCTGTAAGTACTGTGCTCCTTTAAAAAAATCACCTATATGAGACCAAATGGTCAACGATTGTTTTAAAACAAAGATGAGAATGTAAGGGGGCAGGGAAACTAGATTAATGGAAATAGAACAACCAGAATAGAAATAATGAGAATGTTCACACATTGTGAAGGATATATAACCAATGTCACTGGACAACTTGTGTAGAAACTATTGAATAGGAACTTAAACTGCTGTGTAAACCTTCACCAAAAACATAATAAAATATTATTTTAAAAAAAATAACCTATATGCCCGCATAAAGCCATATGATGTTTATCAAACAATAAATCTGTTCATATTGTTGACTCACATAGCACTCAGTGTAGCTCTCAACACAGTGTCCTGCATATAACAGGGGCTCAATAAATGTCTGCTTAACTGAATCCAATTATATTGTATCCAGAATGTAGCCTATGCACTTACCAAGTGCTATACCTGTCGGAGAAGATGAGGAAGAGCCTAATTTGTGTTTAGTATTAGTTTGAAATGCTAATTTCTTATTTGGTTTCTGAATGTCAAGTAGCCAGGCCTCCACAGGAAGTCTGAAAAAGGCACCCCACCACATGAATAAAAGAGAACTCTATTTTCTATGTATTGTTTTCTCCAGGGAACCCCAGAAGGAAGTAGAATCTCTTTTACCTTCTTTTGATAAGTTTAGGAAAAGAAGGCATTGTCCCTTTAAGAACCAGTGAGATCAAAATGTTGGTCAGAGGTTGGGCTATAAAACCACAGGAGATTAGTCAGAAGTACTAGTGAGTACACTTTCCTAGTTATTTGTTAATGGAAGAAAAAACTCACCTTCAAAGGGCAGAAAGCTAAGCAGGAGAATAATGAGGTGGAGGAAAATGCGTGCCTTCTGATTGGAAAAGGATCATTAGGGGAACTCACACTGAGGAGCCCTCATGAGGCTCCGCTTTCCCCCTTCCAGCTTTTCCTAAGAATGTGGGGCAGAAAACCACGTGGAACTGACAGCTAAACAAATACAAAGCTCCCTCTTCTAGCAGAGAGGGAGGGGACTGTGTAGTTGGATGCAAGTTCTGAGTAGCAGTTGAGAGAGAAGACCAAAGGTAGAAGTTCCCATCATTTGCAAGGATTACTCACCTGAGTTGTCCCAAAACCCAGACGCTGAGAACAGGCTCTTAAAATTTAAATCTGTGACTCCCAGCTCTTCCGGTTCAGGTCTATGTAGAGATACAGAATCAAGATTTGATTAAGAGGGGGCTGACAGCAGTTGATTGACAACAGTTGAAGAGTAGTTGTGAAGGTACTGATTGTTTGAGGGCAGAGGTGGTTCATGGTAGGATTCTTGCCTTCCATTCCAGAGACCAGAGTTTGACTCCTGGCCAATGCACCGCATGTCCATCACCGGAGGCTTGCTTGTTTCTGTGATGCTGAACATGTTTTAATGGAGATTCCAGATAAAGAGAGACTAGGAATAATAGGCCTGGTCATCTACTTCCAAAATCAGCTGGTGAAAACCTGATAGATGACAACAGTGTGATCCTGTTGTGCGTGGGCTCTCCATGAGAGCTAACAACAACTGATTATTGACATGATTATATTTTTAAAAATGTGTCCTAATTATATCATCCTTTATGTTATATAAGGAGCCCTCGGGGCTTAGCGGCTAAGAGCTCAGCTGTTAACCAAAACGTCGGCAGTTCGAATCCACCAGTTGCTCCTTGGAAACCCTATAGAACAGTTGTACTCTGTCCTATAGGATCTCTGTGAGTCAAAATTGACTGGACAGCAACAGGTTTGTTTGGCTGGTTGGTTGGTTTTAGTATTATAAAACACAAATAATAATGTCTAGAGTTTTTAATAACTGTAATAAAAACTCACCAGTTGGCTGATTGTCACTCTTTCTTTCTTCCCAATAGAATGATTTTCTTCAAGAAGGATTTCTTTATTAATATTTATGTTATCATAGGCATTTTGAGGCTTAGCCTAGGAGATCTTTATGGTTTGAAGTGAGACAGGGGCATCCCATTTATTACAGCCTTAGCTATGCTAACTAACACCTGACCATTACCAGCATTGAGGTAAGCCTCATAGCGTATGTCTTGCTTTATTGGGGCATTCTCCAAAAGCTGAGGCAGCGTTCATTTTGCCTTCTCTGTTCCAGAGACATGAGGAGCCTAGAGAAGCTTGGCTGTTAGTGCCAATGTTCCTTCAACATGACTTCCCAGGGCCCCCAAATTTTTAACGGAAGGCAGTCCAAGTAGGCTTTCTTGACATACCAAAGTTCCTAACTTGGGTGCCTAAATTAGGCTTTTAAGGTTTTGTTTGTTTGTTTTAACATTTGCTAAGATTCTCATTATTAGTTCTGATAATAAAAATATTGCACACTCATCGTTGAACAGTTATGTCATAAATTCACCTAACAAACTATCAAATAAAATTCATAATATCCTCCTATCTTGACAAATGTGCCTTCAGGATGACTGGGAAGATCAGGCTCGTATGAAAAATAATCTGACTCTGGGTTTTCTCCCTGGAAGCTGGCAGTGCAGGGAGGGGAGGCAGCTCCCAGGCGCCAGCCTGCCCACCTTTTCTTCCCACCCCTGACTCTGGTTGGCCGTCATATGAACCTGAGTGAGCATGGTCTCCACTGTGAAGACTGATCCAGGGGAGGGATACACATAAGCCCTGGAAGCAGGCTCCAAGCCCTTTCAGGGAGGGAGTTCGGAGCCTCGGGCACCTGGATCAGGTCAGGAAGGGTGTGTGCATAGAGTCAGGTTGGGCACCTGCCTTGAGCCCTCTGCCTCTCTGACTTTCTCTATCACACTTCTCTTCCTGATAGATGGCATTTTTGTGACCTGGCTAAGGGAAGTTGACTTGGACATACATTTAGTTTGAACTTACTGGAATATATTTATGTGATGCTCAGTCATCCCATATTATTGCTGGCTGTCTTGGTGTAGGAATTGCTTCTTGGAAATGTCCTACTACCCACAGTACTGACGTAATCCTGTACAGAGATGTGAAGGTACAGCTCCAGAGGCAGTGTTGGGGTATGAGTGTGTCCGCTAGCATCCAGCATATGTGGTAAGGGAGGAAGAATAAGAAGCCAAAAGATAGTCAGTGCAAAATTCTTCTCATTAACAGATACGTATAATTGTAAGTGGGGGATTCAGTTGTATCCATTGTTGAAGTTGTTAGGTGCCGTCAAGTCGGTTCTGACTCACAGCGACTCTGTGTACTACAGACGAAACACTGCCGGGTCCTGCGCCATCCTCACAATTGTTGTTATGCTTGAGCCCATTGTTGCAGCCACTGTGTCAATCCATCTCATTGAGGGTCTTCCTCTTTTTCGTTCACCCTATATTTTACCAAGCATGATGTCCTTCTCGAGGGACTGATTCTTCCTGATAACATGTCCAAAGTATGTGAGACAAAGTCTCGTCATCCTTGCTTTTAAGGAGCATTCTGGTTGTACTTCTTCCAAGACAGATTTGTTTGTTCTTGTAGCAGTCCGTGGTATATTCAATATTCTTTGCCAACACTACAATTCAAAGGCGTCATTTCTTCTTCGGTCTTCCTTATTTCATGCCTGGGTCAAAATGAAAGTTTTCTCTTGTCAGGAATATACCTACAATGCTGCGTAAACCAAAACAAACAAACGTGTTGCCGTGGAGTTGGTTCCAACTCATAGTGACTCTATAGGACAGAGTAGAACTGCCTCACAGGGTTTCCAAGAAGCAGCTGGTGGATTCGAACTGCTGACTTTTTGGTTAACGGCCAAACTCATAATCACTGAGCCAATATCCAAGTATAAGTGCACCATATTTCCTTTTTCTTCCCCCTCCCCTTTTTGATGCAATGACACGTTTGACAGAGCTCAAAAATACCATGTTAACTGCCATTTGTAAAGACATTTTGGAATGTTCAATAAAGCAAGTGAGAAATTGCCAAATCTTGACTTGGCTATTTGTAAAGTGCATCTTCTGTGCTAATCATTAAATGTGTTAGCCAAACACACACATATACACACAGAGAAAATTCAGATAAAAATTATGGGTCATTATTGTGATCACCAACCAAATGGTTGGCAGTTCAAATCTGCCAGGGGCTCCTTGGAAACTCTACGGAACAGTTGTACTCTGTCCTATAGGGTCGCTATGAGTTGGAATCAATTCGACAGCAACTGGTTTATTGTGATCACCGGTAGTAGAGGAAAGACTGGCTTAGCTTTCTACTCTATTAAAAATTGTATTGCCAAATTGTTGTTATAAGGAGATAGGATTTTTAAAAAAATGTAGGGACAAAGATATTTTAAAGTGTGCCAAGCAGTTGATTATTAAAAATAATAGATCTATTGGATTTCATAATGTTTGTGGTATTTTCCAGCTTTTTAAAAATTTGTAATGCATTTTAGTCTCCTTTTTTACTCTAAATATTCATTTTGGACCTAATTCTGTATTTTGCATCTTGCATCCTTTGTTTTAAAGATGTCCCCCAAATTATATAAGCTTTAGGCTCCACCAACCTGGTTCTGCCTCCAGGTACAGGAGGCAAAGGCGGGCATCCCCGAGTCTTGCAGGTGAGACTAAGGTCCAGACAGGCAAAGCGATGACCGGAGAGTTAAAAAGTGCAGAAAGGGTATCTTTTAAGTTACATTAGAAGGCATCAACATTGAGTAAAAGCCAATATATTCAGACTGATTAAGGGAAAAAAGTCAGTATGAACTAAGAAAATATTTGACTTATCGATATTTTTAGTAAAAATGTGTTTTATTTTCAAAAGAGCCACATAGACCAGAGACTTCATCAGTCTGAGACCAGAAGAACTGGATGGTGCCCAGCTACCACCAATGACCGCCCTGACAGGAAACACAACAAAGAGTCCCTGATGGAGCAGGAGAGAAAGGTGGGGTACAGAACTCAAATTCTAGTAAGAAGACCAGACTTAATGGTCTGACTGAGACTGGGGGAACCCAGACTCTCTGTCAACCCAGAACTAAAACCATTCCCAAGGCCAACTCTTCAGACAAAGATTGGACTGAACTGTGGGACATAAAATGATACTTGTGAAGAGTGTGCTTCTTAGCTTAAGTAGATACATGAAACTAAACGGGCAGCTTCTGTCCGGAGGTGAGATGAGAAGGCAGAGAGTCAGGAGCTGGTTGAACGGACATGGGGAATCAGGGGTGGAAAGGAGGTGGTGTGCTGGCACAGTATGACGAGAGCAGTTAGGGTCACATAACAAAGTGTAAATTTTTGTAAGAGAGACTAACTTGAATTGCAAACCTTCACTTAAACTACAACAATAAAAAAATTTTTTTAAATGTATTTTATTTTCTTTCAGGTCCATAAAAACCAAACCAAACCCACTGCTGCTGAGTTGATTCCAACTCATAGCTTCCCTATAGGACCTAGTAGAACTGCCCCATTGCTGAATTATTCAATAAAATATTTAGATGTGCATATTCTTCAGTTAATAAGACACAGTTCATGGGCTATTTGCGGCCAGTTAGTGTGTTTGTGATGCTTCATCCTGTTACACATAAGGCCACCGGGAGCTGGATTCGACGGTAGAGCAACTAACAACAACTGTATTTGCATATGAACAGTTAATATGTAGTCTTAAAATTCTAAACAAAAATTGTGTGTGTGTGTGTGTGTGTGTGTGTTTTTTAAGCAGTGGTTTATTAATGCGTGGACTCTAGATTCGCTCTGCTTGGATGCAAATCTGTGTGATGTGGGCAGGTAGCTTATTTTCTCTGGGCCTCCATTTTCTCGCTTGTAGATCGGACCTTGCTGTAGCACTTGCCTCATAGTGTTGATATGAGGAGGATTAAATGAAATAATACGTGAAAAATGCTTAGAAAGGTATGTGGTCCAGAGTAAGTGCTCAAGCCAGGCTGAGTTATTATGAAACCTGAATCAACGGTCATCAAATAGGCAGTTTGGCTGAACAAATTGTTTTATCCCTAGCCCAGTCACACTGTGGCGGAAACTCTGACAGACCATGCAGTGTTGCACGGATGGGAGAACATGGCAAGAAGGATATTAGATTAGTCATAAGTGCAGCGAATGATTGGTATCATCTGTAACCCTCTAGCATCTCTCTGCATTGCCATGCTGACCAATTTAAAGCATTGCATTTAACCCCTCGGTCAGCAGTTTGAGTTCCAGATTTACGCGGAGCAATTTCCATCCATCTGACAAAACATGGAAAAGAATTATAGAAACAGAATTAATCTCTAACTGGTTAATTGTCATGGCAATAAAACTGAAATAGACTTGTCATGTGATCATAGCACAAGATCCCAAGTACTGTAACTGATATTCACAAATATATATTTAAGGATTTTCTGCTCTAAATCAATTATACTGCAAACTAGCAAGCTGCAGTAAGAAAACATTAGCATTTCTCCTCTTTATCTTTACAAAAATCTTTCTTAACTTGAAAAATTAGCTTGGAGCCTTCCACAATGGTGTTTTAGAAAAAGAAATGATGAATGCTGACATTAAGCTCAGTATTTTTCAGCCTTAGACTCAATGACTACCTAGAGAATAACATGTGATGTTCATTGCATAGAGATTTCTAAAAAGACTATTAGCACTGTAAGCTTTTGTGGATTTTTTAAATAACAATTTCCTATTAAAAGACAATTAAATTAATAGAAGTAATTTAAACCATGCTGAAAAATAAAGAACAGACGAGAACTGGATCATTCTTCTTAATAGGCATTATAACCCATAATAAGTTTATATAAAAAGTAGCAGTTTTCTCAGTGCTGACTCAGGACATGTGGAATGGATGGGCAGGTCCACTTTTATGTTTTCTAATGAAGGTATAGATATGTTTTATGTGATTAATACTATTTCATCAAATATATATTTGCAGGTCACTGGGCACCAAAAGTGTGGACAATGTTACCTTTAAGTTTTATTTTGTTAAGTTACAGGTATCATAGTTACAACCAAGCCAAAATAAATACTGTGAAAAAGAATAGAGGAAGACTTCTAGTTCAAGATGGTTGAGAACATGTGTTGCCACCACTCTCTCCAAAAATTCCATTAAAAGGAAAGAAGAGGTTAAAAAACTAAACGCACTGCAGCACTAGAAAAGTGGCAAAGTATACCACCAGCAGACCAAAAACCAGAAAATCAAACCTGTTGCTGTCGAGTTGATTCCAACTCATAGCGACCCCTATAGGCCAGAACAGAACTGCCCCGCGGGGTTTCCAAGGAGTGGCTGGTGGGTTCGACCTACCGACCTTCTTAGTTAGCAGCAGAGCTCTTAACCACTGCATCACCAGGGCTCCAGCCAGCAGACCAGGCGGAGAATAATTTCTAAAATATATAACAGAAGGAGACAAAACACAACCGAACAACCAATAACCACGTCAAATAAAAGAGAGAGCTTCCTAAGTCTAGGTGATTTTCCACCACAGAAACTCTAATTACTCCAAGATCAGAGGCAGCAGAGTCTAGGAGGGGGCAGACAAGGGTAGACTGGCTAATTAAGCAATTAAGGGGCAGTAAAAAAAAAAAGTGAGGGCAGTTTCATAATCTCTGTACGTCTGGATTTGGCATTTGGCTGTGGATTAAATTCTGGAGTACACCTCTTTGAATTCAGAATTCTGACATGAGAGACTTAACGATTGGTATGGGGCAGGAGACTCATCTGTCAGCTTGTTGTACTGTGGTGGCTTGTGTGTTGCTATGATGCTAGAAGCTCTGCTGCCAATATTTCAAATACTAGCAGGGTCACCCATGGGAGATAGGTTTCAGCAGAGCTTCCAGACTAAGACAGACTAGGAAGAAAGGCCTGACAATCTACTTCTGAAAGTTAGTGAAAACCTGTGGGTCACAACCGAACATTGCCTGACCCACTTGCTTTGGACACATCATCAGGAGGGTTCAATTGCTGCAAGAAGACATCACATGTGGTGAAGCAGAGGATCAACGAGGGCACGGGAGACCCTTAGTAAGATAGACTGGCACAATAGCTGCAACGAAGAACTTGAACGTGCCAGCAACCATGAGAATAATGCAGGACTGGGTAATGTTTCATTCTGTTGTACATGAAGTCACGATGAGATGGCAGCTAACAATAACAACATGGAGCCGGAGAAGCAAGCTGTATTTTAAGAAATGATCATGGAGAAATCACTCCACATACTCCGAAGAAAAACTGCTTGTACTCTTGAAAAGAAAATCTGTCCTGCCCTGTACATGTCCTCTCTCTCCATCCAACCAGCAGCCAGGTTCTTCTAAATAAGAGCATGAATTCATGTGCAGACAACAAGTTTCACTTGAGCCAAGGATATAACTCTTCCTCACAATACTGTTTAAATGAGATCCTCATCTATAATATAAACAGATCACAAAGAATCACCAAATACCCAAGGAAAACTCCAGCATGAAAGAGACATAATACTGAGCAAATGTAACAACTATACCCGGGGACTCAGAGTAAACCCAGAAGCAAAAGGAAACTTCAGTTAAGTATGTTATTCTCAAGAGATTTGTAAAACTATTGCCTTCATAAATTTACAAGGAAAGAGTAGGCTACTACAAAAAAATAAGTAAAGAGAGCTCTTATAAAGACAGATTACTAAAAACAAACAAACAAAAAATTAATGTTGTTGCTGTTGTTAGGTGCCATCAAGTAGATTCCAACTCATGGCGACCCTGTGTACAACAGAATGAAACACTGCCCAGTCCCACGCCATCCTCATGATCGTTGTTATGCTTGAGCTCGTTGTTGCAGCCACCATGTCAATCCACCTCGTTAGGGTCTTCCTCTTCTTCGCTGACCCACAGTTTCACTTGCCAGCCTCCACAACTGCTTGAGCCATTTCTTTGAAATAAATCTTTCACACGGATGAAATTGTGCCCTACAGATTAGTAAGCACAAGTAAGCCTTACTTACCTTGTTACTGGTTAATCTGCCCTTGGTTCAGGACAATGAGCTATTTAGTTTGGCTGGATTGGAGGTTATAAGCAGAGAGAGTGATGGGAGACACTGCAGGAAGTGTACGTTAGGGGAACCCCAGGAAGAAACTGAGGTGGTCCCAGGGCTGGCGAAGAGTAGGTAACTGGGAAACGCAGCAACAGAGAGAGCAGGTACAAGGCAGATGACTGTTTAAGCCTCAGCTGCCTCTATCTTCCCTTCAGTCTGACGAGAGCTAATCCCAGGAGAGCTTACAAACACAACAGAAAACATCTGGCTGGATATTTGGAGTGTAGGAGCAAGAGCAAACTGTTTTTTAGCAGCTGCCGTTCTCTGCAGGTAAGGGGCTAAGGATCCAAGAAAGCTGCCGGAGCCACACTGGGAGGAATGCCACCTTCTTGGGCTAAGTAACACTATGTAGTAAGGAGCTAACTAGCCACAGGCCAGAATACTCTCCTCTCTTCCAAAGGAATCCCAGCCCACAGCATTCCTGCTTCCAGGGAAGAGCATCCTACCCAAGCCAGACATAAAATAAAACTGTTTTTGTTAAAGTTTGACCTATAGATACAGTGCATCAGTGAGGGGAATTTATCCCAGGATGCCTGCTAGAGCTGTGTGGATGACTGAGGTGGTATTTACACTGTATCTTTGGTGAGAACGGTAACAGCTGTGCTGGTAGGTGTTTAACAACTGGCTGTCTAGGGAAATACCTTTGATTTTAGCATTTGCCAATTTTTGTGGTGTAAATATTCCCAACAGGCCAATTTCAAGCTACCAACACGATGCCAGTGAAAGTAGTATTGAGAAGAGAAGCAAAGGCCAGGTCCAGAAGTGACTGCGAGTCAGCCCCAGGTTAGCCTTTGTCCTTCCAACATGTGACAAGCCCCACTCCTTGGTGTGTGTGATGGTTAATGTTATGTGTCAACTTGGCTGGGCCGTGACTCTCATTATTACGGTATTATCCTCCATTTTATGATCTGATGGAATGAGCGTTTCCTTGGGGGTGTGGCCTGCATCCAATATAGCTGGATGTTCTGGCAAAGCTCACGCTGTCTCTCTGGATCCTGCATTTATCTTGTCATCCTCTGACCTCCAGTTCCGGGGACTGACCTGCAGATTCTGGGTTTGTCAGCCCCTGCAACCACGTGAGTCAGGAGAAGCTTCCAGCCTGAGCCTGACCCACAGATTTGGGACTTGCCAGCCTCCATCACTGTGTGAGCCATTTCTTTGAAATAAATTTCTCTCTCTCTCTCTACATATATGTATATATACATACACACATATATACGTATAGATACACATATACACATATATATATGCTTCACTGGTTTTGCTCCTCTAGAGAAGCCAGCCTAAGACAGTGTGATTTCTCTGAGCCTAGGTGAATCCTCAAAGACTCATACAACAGAGACACTTAACAACACTTTCTCTCTCCCTGACTTGAATATAGCTAGGTCCTTGTCAGCATGCTTTGACATTTCCTTGCTTAATACCCTTTACCACGGGAATGGAACCCCATCATTTAAGCAGGTAGTGAGGCAAGAATAAAGATAGAGGTCTAAGAGAATGATGCATAGAAAACTCAGTCTAGAAGCCTATTAAAATGACACAAAACGGGCGAAAATCACCCTCTGCTTCTAAAAAGCTGGAGACAAATCTGGACTATATTCCACTATTTTCCAAGAGCTAGAAAGAAAGTAACTAGTTCATAAATTCCATCAGGAGCTTGGGGATTTTTGATGTAATGAGTTTTACAGTTTCAGAGGAGAATGCTTTGCTAATAATTATGTAACAGTAATTAAATCTGAAAAAGGCTGTACTCTAACTATGTTGATTTATTGCAGCTCCAACAAAGTGCTCCTCGAGCGTGCATTGGAGTGTATGTTGCCTCCCTCCAGTTTTCTTTAAATTCTCACAGAGCACTGGGTCACAGATGGTCTGAGCTGCTATATTTTCCCTATTAAATTCCTAATAATCTTTTTCTGAGGCTGAGTCATGGAAGCCTGGGGATTTCTCATTTTAATTAGAAGGTTTAAGGAGCTAACTCTGTTTGAAATTTCCTCCTAGGAGAGATGGGTGCAGGTGATCCCATTCAGAAGAGTGACACAGTACCGTGGCCAGGACCACATTTCCATATTAGATTGCAGCTTGTTTGGCTCAACTCCTATTTCTGAGGGTGATCGTGCATTGTGTGAATTTAAAGAATAAACTTTGGAGAATAAGGTTATTTGGAGATTACTTTTTTGGGGACAGAGTTTGGCATTTGCTTCCCATCCCTGCTTTGCATATAGAGCAGCAATTCAGTAATGTGGATTATTTGTTATTCCAAAGGAAGTTTAAATCTTGTCAATCTGAGCCAAAGCCACCAATGAACAGATTTGGAGACCATTTGTCCTTCTTTATCTCTACGTTTTTTCCTTCCCCCCTCAGATTTAACTTTTAAATCTCCCAAGTTCTGGGGCAACCTCATATTAAATATAATTTGTAATCAGTTTTGGTTGTAAAAAAGGTTAAAAATGCGTATGAATGCATTTAAGTAGCTTGTTTAGAGCAATACCTTTAATTTGTTGAGGAACCACAGAGTAGCATCAAGATGAGCCACATAGCTGAAATAAGATTGTCTTTTGGAGTTTACCAACGAGTCTGATTATTTGTAGAAAGCCTGCTGTGCAGGGACGGATTACCCAATAAGCAAGGTACGCACTGGCTTACTTGTGTTTACTTACTAATCTGTAGTGCACAATTCACATGAAATGTGCACCATTTCACAGGAAATGTGCACTACAGATTAGTAAGTAAACACAAGTAAACTGCTGTGTAGCTTGCTTACTGTAAACCTGTGAGTACCTTGCTTAAGATTAATTTGCCCCGGCTGCTATGTGAGATGGAGTTTGTTACTAGGCACAATTCCCTTGATATTATAATGTAAAAGAAAAAGAAAATGCTTCTTATAAGACAGCTGTTCAAGTTTCATTTCCCCCAATCACAAAGCTAGTTTCTCTGCTTTTGTAAAATAATGAGCGCCCCATGCTTTGAATGTGGCACACTCTACAGAAGAAGTCCAGCACCCTGGAGTTTTAACATGGCGTGTGTGTTTCAGAGCTGGCAGCAACCACTGCATGTTATAAAGCTAAGAAGTATAGCACAACTCATGTATCGTTTAAAAAAATAGATTTTACAAATGTAAAATGCTGGCTTTTTAGTTCCTTGAGAGCACGAAAAATATTTTTCTCCTCTTTTACATCAGAATGATGCACTGCTTTCTGGCTGTATTACTTAATTCTCTGAACCCCTTCAGGTTCAGCTAATTAAGTCATTCCAAGGCTTGAAAGGTATGTTTGTTCAGTTGTTACGAATCTTCAATGATTGTATTCATGGCTTCATATTTTTCATAGCAATTGATTAGGTTTCACAGGACAGGTCCTAATTTTTGTAGTCATGATTTAAAATATAAACATGTTACAAATATAACATAGTTTATATTTTTATACTTATTAAGTGTGTGTTGTTTCCACTTTTAAGGTACAAATGTCGTTTTCCATGTGTATAATCAAAACAAAATTGAGACAGGCAGTAACTGTTTCCACACTAAATTCTGGGTTACATCAGAAGGTTGAAAACTAAGGATGTGCAATTTGTGAATACTGTACTAAAATTTTTTTTTAAAGACAGTTAAGGGTATTTTTAATCTGTAAGAATAAATTTTCTTTCAGATATCTCTGGCCCAGCCTGATGTTTCTAGAATGTACTGGCTATCGCCATATGTTTAGCGATTGCATTTGTGAAATGTGTGGACAAGGTGGCTGGAGGGAGTGAGGGCCACCAGACTGCCTCTGTGTGAGCAGGTTGGCCTGCATGATGAGTGTTGATAATACTGTAATCACAAGGAAAATGACACCAGCCCCATTTTTGCGGTAAAATCGAACCACATTCACTTCTAAAGGCCTGTCTTAGGAAAAGCAAACAATCTTTTCACAGCTCATTCACAAAATAGCTGAATTAGAAATCCAGGATCATAAATTCTGTATGAAATGGTCCAATAAAAAGTGTATATGGCTATGAGCTGGAAAGAAGCCTAAGTCATATATGTTTATTCTAGTTCTTCCCTGAAAATTCCAGATCTCTTTGTATCCTACTTGATCGGGTCAAGGGACCGCTTGTCCTGAGCATTTAGGTCCTGGTAAGAGTTAAGGGCAGCAAGTACGTAGCTAGGTTCTTGAAGGAGTTAAACAAGACAATGTTTCCAGCTTCTGATTAATAGCCAGGGACATTCCAAGCTGCTCTGCCTACCTCAGCAGTACATGACTGGTGCATCAGGGTAATATCTAATAACTAATCTTTGACACAAGAATTAAGTCATTTTGCAAGAAAGAAGATCATTAGAAGCCAAACTGAATTATAAGTAATACTATCTCTGTGGGGGATTGTAAATTAATTGGTTTTTAACAATAACATTTCTGTATTTTATTAAAGCAGCATAAGAATTTGGTGAAGGAACGAAAGTAGCAGAACAGGCCAGGTGCCGGTGCTGCAGATGAAATAGATGGCAGATGGTGAGTAGCGCGCTCTGTGTGTGTGTATAATGGAGAGAGGTAATCAAATTCCTTTGTGAATCGGCGACTTTCTTTACATAAAGAACTCTAACACGGGCCTGCTTACACATCTCCCCACCTCCTGCTCCTCAGCGTGCACATGTACACACACACACACACACACACACACACACACACACACACACCCCTCTACTTACACACAAATATATCGTAATGACAGCCTATGTTACTACCAGAAAGATGGGCTATAACTTTATTTACATAACACCACACACAAATATCATTCCACCAAATCAACCTGTATACACTAAACAACAGATTTCTCTGATGAGAAGACCACAGTGAGGAAAGGAAGCCACCTGTTTAGAGGAAAGAAGTTCTGTTCAGTAAGACAAGTGATACTCAGACCGAGAGGCTGGGCATCCATGGAAAATTATTACTTCTGGCACACTTAGGTTGAGCCTTCCACGGCTGTCTTCAAAAAGTGATGATCATTCTAATGGGTTTCCTTCTGCCTTCTGATAATGATTGCAAGGGTCTCAGTAATCAAAGACAATGCTGATCCATGTCAACTATTAGATTAACAGATTGTATATGAACTGATCTGTCTCTTTCCCATTCTGGCATCAAAGGGAGATTGCTCTCTCACTGCCTCTTCCGATAAAGGGAAAACTGTACTTAGCCAATTCAGTGGCACACATTCATATCCCACGTGGAATACAGAAAGTAATTCTACTCGGGGTCATAATAGATGAACATACAGCTCACTAAGAATTACCTTGTATATGTTCAAATCTATCTTTCCAGTTGTATGTTGTCATCTGAGCTTTATTTCCAAGTATTTAATGTTCACTGAACACGTCCACTTGGATACTTAGAGGTTGCCGTAACAAAAGTATGTCCAATAGTATACTTCTGGAAGCCGTGGGTGGTGTAAATGAGTAATTCAGGTCGGCTGCTTACTGAAAGGTTAGAGATTTGAGTCCACCCAGAGGCACCTCGGAAGAAAGCCCTGGGCAATCTACTTCTGAAAAATCAGCCATTGAAAACCCTATGGAGCACCATTTTACTGTGACACCTATGAGGTCACCATGAGTCAGAATCTACTTAATGGCAACTGGTGGTTAAACATCTTCTTCAACACCAGGTTCACAGGGAAAGCTCCGGTCTCTGACCTCTCTTTTACTCAGGCTTGAAATTCTGGAGTCATCTTTGACTCTTCTTTCTTCTTTATACTTTATGTGCAGTGAAGATACGAAATCTGCTGATTTTTCTTCTAAAATATCCTAAAGTTTATCATTCCCTCCCGCGTCCCATTTCTGAGTCCTAAACTGGGTGTCATGGCTAGACTACTTCAACAGCCTCTGGGCTTCCTCCTTTCTCCCTGTGCACGTGCCAGGCTAATCTCCCCTTCATACCGCTTCCAGGGCTTTCTATTTCCTAGCTTGTCCAATCCTTTACTGGCTCTCAAGCCACCATTTGTTCCACTTGGGCCAGTTTCCCGTGGTCCACATAGCAGCCATTTTCCTTCCAACCTCGGGGCCTTCATGCATCCTTGTCCCTTTCCCTAACCTCATCAAAGCCTGTTCAAGATTTCACAGACCACATGCCATTCATGAGTTCTCTGCACCACATACAGTCAGTGACTCATTATATAGTACTTAATCACTTGCCACTTTGAATTGCCCTCTGGTTGTTTTATATGTGATCATGGAGTTGGCCCAGCTATATGGGCAGTTTTCTGAGATGAGAGATTGCATGTTACGCATGTTGGCACCTATCCCCGTTGGCGAACACAGAATGGTTTGCAGCTGCCGTATTACTGCACGGCAGCTACCACACACTGAAGCCCTCTAGCACTCTCACTGATCACAGCCTTAATTCTCTTTCGGATCACTTTCACTCTGGGTTCAGATCACAACCCTTTCTTGCCATGCCCTTGAGATTTGATTCTCAAGTCACCACGCATGCATGGTCTTCTCTGACAAATTCCTATCCTCTTTGATCCTACTTTTGACTGGGTACACTACCTTTTTCGCTCAATTTGGCCCTGGGACCCCTACTTTGAAGCCACTGTTCTTTCCCTTTAAGGAATCTGCCCAGTTGAGCCACCTTTATGAATGCTGCGCAGTAGTAAGTGCTTAATTAATGTATATTCATTGATGTGTTGGTTACCAGAAAAAGACATATCTCGGTACTTTTGAGGCCATGGTACGAATCTACCAGATCATTGTTAAGTACGCTTGATCTGCCCTTGCTTTATTTATATATATGTGCCTACCAGAACACTTCCATACACCAGGCCTTCAATTTGATTTCAAGAAGTTAAATGACATTTGCGTTGCAGGGTTCTGTGCTTAAGGCAGCACAAAGCACTAGAGTTTGTCCTGGTGGTACTAATCTTGTGTTGACTGCTCCTGAGGGAATGTTGTGCTTTCGGACTGTTTCTGATTTCCTATTAGATAACATTTAAGGAAGTCTATAATATCCTGATCCTAAAAGGATCAGCTCTTTAATAAACCAAATTGACCTTTCTGCTTTTTTCCCAAGGGGAAAGGGGTCATCCTCCTTGCCTTGAAGCCCCCTTTCTTCCCTGGCAACAAATTGATTTTGTGACTGTTTTGTTTGGCTTTTTTACATGACAACCACATATATGGTGAAGAGTAATGACCAAAAGTCATATGAACTCCTGGGCAACTGGATATAGCCAGATGAGGCAATAAATATAATTTGTTGAATTACTGAGGTAGCTCCTGTTCTGCTGGCTGCGTGTTCAGCTTCAATGTCTTGGCAAAGAGATGATGTCACCAGTCGTAAGAGATAGCAGACCATTTGCTAAGCATCCAGTCACAAGTCAAAACCAAGAACTTGGAGTTTGCAAATATTCCCCTGTAATTCTCATGATTCTAATTTGAAGTTATACTGTTTTCAACAAAAATCTTTTTATTATTAATGCTATATGCTACGGACAATCAGATATCAGAAGACTTGATGTTTAGCACCTATCTATAATCTGTCACCTAATTTGTCACTACGGGTGCTTCTGAAAATCCACAGCCTTGCAAACTACAGGCAATTGAAACCCTACCAGTTCCTGGTCATGACTGAACTTTATAAATATTCTGAGTTAAAGATAGGTTGGCACACATCACTTTTCTGGGGCTAAGTTATAGTTACTGATAGTTACTGAAATAAAGGAGAGACTTGACTATTCTGATCTAAATCATCTTTCTTGGGACCAGTCAAACCCTAGATTCTGATTTATTGCAATAGTACTGCTCAGTATTAGAAACCTGAGCTCTCGCTGAAAATTAAGTGTACTTATATCCCTTAGATTTCTTCTCTCTCCGACAATTCTGGCCTTTCCTTTGCACAGGAGAAATTCTGCAACTGAGTTCCAAAGTCTTTCCTTCCTAATGCATTTGTAAACAGCTGCAGCTCCCTCTTCAATATTGGCTGCAGCTGCCATAAGGCCCCAGAAGGACAACCAAATGGAGAGAGCTCCCCTTAATTGCCTCGCCACTCCCAATTGAATTTATGTTTTGTTTTTAAGTAACATTTTGTTGCCTTTGCATTACTGAAATTACCAGGTTACAGTAAACTATAATCCCAAATCAATGTCCCCCCAAAGAAAGCAGACGTGAACTTTATCACCAACAACAAATTCAATTTTCACATTACCTACTGACAAAGAAGCTTGTGCCAGCAACACTTGCGGATTACTGAAAAGTCCACCAAACAAGAGAAGAACCACAAATCTTAGGTCTTAACGTCTCAGAGTTTGCTTTCTTTTTAACTATTGCTTTTCACCTGTAAGTGGAAACTAATCTTAACGTATTTTGCTTTTGTTTCTAAAATGAGAGGAGTGACACATATGGTCCCAAACCACCTAGAGTTTAGAGTTGTGTCATTTTAATGTGAATTCTAATAAAGCATTAAGAAATCAGATGGTGCGTGAAAGTATAAGGCTTCAAGGCAGCAAGCTATTTTATCTATAAATTTATAAAATCCTGATAAAAGATGAAACTAGAAATAAGAACAGTCATAGCTATATAACAATATGGGAGAAGACCACAAGAAAGAATTACACTGTACACCTTTCCTTTAAAAAGAGAAAAAAATAGAAAAATCGTTTTGATTGCTTCTGTCAATGATAGATACACTTGACTAATCTTCAAGAAAAACCAAGTAAAACAAAACAAAGCAAAACAATGTAACCAGAAAACGTTTTCTTCCCACGTATGCTCGCTTCCATTCCATTCTATTCCTAGGATTTGAGAGAGGAATTCTAAATTGTATGGAGGTTTGGAATTACCGCAAAAGGCACACGCTCCCACCCCTTAAATATGGGACCCCTTCTATGAGGAAGGCTGTTTACCTGGTCTGCCTACTTAAGTAAAGTATTTTGACAATGAAAGTAATTAGGTCCATCTGATTCAGTTACTTTTGCTTCTTTAGCAATTTATAGAAGAGTTCTTTGACTTGAAGCTTTAGAACCGTGGTTCTCAAAGTTTAAGGTGCATCAGAATCACCCAGAAGGTTTGTTACAAAAGCAAGTCCACTGGGCATCATCCCCAGATGTTTCTGGTTAAGTAGCTCTAGGATGGGATCCATAACCTGGATTTCCAACCAGTTCCCAGACAGATCGTTGATGCTACTGATGCTCAGACCACAATTTGAGAATCAAGATTTACAAAGACAACAGGAATATAGATTGTCTAAACTGAAATGACAGAATAGATTCTATAGCTAAATACATACATGGACATGATATACAAATAGCACGTAACTGTAACTTCAGCCTGGATCAGGAATCAACTACTTACACTGGGGTTAAAACATCACAGAGAAAAAGAAGGATGTATCTAACCCAGTCCTGTTTTTGTTTTTATTTCAGTTTTTTTTTTTCCCCATAAGAATCTTTTTAATGCAATATTTGGCATATACGTAAGAATATCTGAGGAACCCTGGTGGCAGAGTGGTTAAGAAATTGGCTGTTGGTTGAAACGTCTGCAGTTCGAAACCACCAGCCTCTCTGCAGGAGAAAGACCTAGCAATATTCTTATGTAAAAGTTACAGTCTAGGAAGCCCTATGTGGGCAGTTCTACTCTGTCCTACAGGGTTGATGTGAGTCAGAATCAACTCGATGGCACACAACAACAAAGAACATCTGTAACCTATATATAAGTTACAGTCCCTGGGTGCACAAGTGGTTTGTGATAGACTACTAACCTAAAGGCTGGCAGTTCAAACCCACCTAGGCGCACTGTGGAAGAAAGGCCGGGCAGTCTGTTTCTGTAAAGACTATAGCCAATATAACCCTATGGAGCAGTTTTACTCTGTAACATATGGGGTCACTGTGAGTCAGAATCAACTAAATGACAATGGGTTTGGTTTTTTGGTTTTATATGTAAGCTAACATAGAAAAAAACCCAAGAACCAGAACATAATCGACAACTTGATCTATATTCCTTTGCTGGTCCTCCGTGGAGAGGTAACAGCTATCCCAAATTTTACATTTATTATTTACTTCCTTTTACATATTTTAAACATTTATTAAAACGGTATTATGCTGCATGTAGTCTTAAGTAGTGTTTCCAGGCAGGATTTCATTTGAGACATTTAACAGGAAATTTAAATATTTTTCTAAATCCTGAATTCTGAAAAAAATTGGTCAAGAAAACAGAGGAATGTGGAAAAGTATTATAACTGATACTGATAATTAATATTGTAAGAATTTAAAGCTTAACAATCAACCAAGAGATGATTCTGATTTGAAGGAATCCACTGATGTCAAGTCAAAAACATGAAGCTCTGGGACACGGAATCAAAGGTTATGACCGATCTTTCCTGTAACCAGTACGGGAGCATAAGAGAGAGAAGCATCATGAGCTAGTCAAGTCAGCTGGGCTTGTAGCTGTTGCCATGTTATAAGTATGCTTTCATGGTCCTTTCTGCTTACAGGACCAAATAAAATATGGATTAATGAGTTTATATAGATAGTACAAAAAACAAAAACAAAAAAACAAACCTGGGTGGTGTGGCCAAGATGGTGGAGTAGTCAGATACTTCCTGTGGTCCCTCTTACAACAAAAACCTGAGGAAAAAAAAGTGAATCGATTATATACGACAATCTAGGAGCCCTGAACATCAAAGGCAAAGTTGAGGAATTGGACTGAGTGGCAGGGGAGGGACAGACAGTTCGAAGCAGCAAGGAGTTGCCAGACCTGATCCGGCGGGAACCAGTACCCTGTAGGCTGGATTGGATGGCATGCACGGTGAGCCAAGCAGTGGCATTCAGGATGCATTTCCCACATTGAAAGAGGCAAAGTGGTGGAGAGTCTACTCAGGCTACAGAACCAGTGAAAAGCAGCACTGAATTGGCAGAAGATAAGTACAGAAGTCTAACCCACCGTGCGGGTAAGAAAACACCTAGTTTGGGAAGAACCTCTCTCCCATTTACCTGCCTCCTCCCCACTCTGCACTGGGTCCCAGGCCAGCTACAGCAATTGCCACATCCCTGGGCCAGAAGTAGGACCCATCACGTGCTCTGAGCCATTCTCCTGGCCTTGGAGGGGGAAAAAATTAACAAACAGGAGAAAGTAATCTGCCAGCTTCCCTAAGGTGGGAACTCAGGGCTTTGAATGCCTTTCACCCCTCCATAGACCTGTGTGAGCCCATTTCAACAGTGTAGGCCCTCATTAGCACAATAACAGGATATATACCTGAAGCCTAACTTTGACTGTATCAGCTATATGGTGGAGTTGCAGATTCGTGACATTTGACACCGCTCTGCCCATTAAGCACCACATCAGAGGCCTTAGGATGCATGGCTCCACTCATGCCACCTAGCCACCTATGACAGGGGTCCAAGAATAAGTGGTGCCTCCCAGTCCTTACAGCCAACAACACTGGGTGCCCATAGTCTGGCTGCAAAATCTACCCCCTACTTACTCTAGGGAACAGAGACACACTTTCCTCCCAGACACTCAGGGGCAGCAATCAGACCACTGCCTTACTCAGCGCATGACCCCCTACTGCAACCAGATACCTGTGCCTACACCAATCACCCCTGGCCATCTAGGGCTGTAGGTGAGAGCCTGCACCACACACTTGGTGACCAACTACCTGGACACCTGAGCTGAATCCATACAAGAAAAGTAAATGGACTTCAGGGCTTACATACATAGTAACAGATCTAACCACCTGGTGACGGGACGTTAGAACTCCAAAGGCATCAATAATCAAACTAGCTCACATGAGCTGCCTATTTGGGCATATCAAAACAAAACAAACAAAACAAGAAGGTAGGACACAGTAAGCAAACATAAAATAAATAAATATAATAACTTACTAATGGCTCAGACACAACAGTCAATATCAAATCACATAAAAAGGCAGACCACGCTGGCTTCAGCAAGCTCCCAAAACAAAGAATCAAGAAATCTTCCAGAGGAAGAGAACTTCTTGGAATTACCAGAGGTAGAATACAAAAGATTAATACATAGAACTCTTCAAGATATCAGGAAGGAGATCATGCAAAACACAGAACAAGCCAAGGAACATACAGACAAAGCAACAGAGGAACTTAAGAAGGTTATACAAGAGCATAATCACAAATTTAACAGGCTGCAAGAATCTACAGAGAGACAGCAAATTGAAATCCAGAAGATTAATAATAAAATTTTAGAATTAGATAACTCAGTAGAAAGTCAGAGGAGCAGAATTGAGGCAATGGAAGTCAGAATTAGTGAGATTGAAGATAAACCACTTGGCACCAACTTATTTGAGGAAAAATCAGAAAAAAGAATTTAAAAAATGAAGAGGCCCTAAGACTTATGTGGGACTCTATCAAGAGGAATAACCTACGAGTGATTGGAGTACCACAACAGGGGATGATGACAGAAAATATGAAGAGAATTGCTGAAGATTTGTTGGCATAAAACTTCTCTGATATCATGAAAGATGAGAACATATCTATCCAAGAAGCTCATTGAACCCCACACAAGCTAGATCCCAAAAGAAAGTCACCAAGACATATTATAATCAAACTTGCCAAAACCAAAGATAAAGAGAGAATTTTAAGAGTGGCTAGGGATAAATTAAAAGTCATTTACAAAGGAGAGTCAATAAGACTAAACTTGGACTACTTAGCAGAAGCTTTGCAGGCAAGAAGGCAATGGGATGGCATACATAAAACCTTAAAGGAAAAAGATTGCCAAACAACAATTAGACATCCAGCAAGACTGTCTCTCAAATATGATGGCAAAATTAGGACATTTCTGGATAAACAGAAGTTTAGGGCATTTGTAAAACCAAACCAAAATTATAAGAAATACTAAAGGGAGTCCTCCAGTTAGAAAATCAATAACGTCAGATAACAACCCAAGACTAAAACACAGGACAGAACAACCAGATATCAACCCAGATAGGGAAGTCACAAAAATAAATCAAAGCTAAAACACTGTAAATAGATAAACAGAGATGTTGATGTGTAAAAGATGACAACATTACGACAAAAAAGAGGGAAAAAAATGTAGTCATAGATCTTTCATATGGAGAGGAAGTCGAGGCAATATAAAGAAATAAAAGATGGGTTTAAACTTAGAAAAATAGGGGTAAATATTAAGGTAAACACAAAGAAAACTAACAAACCTATGCATCAAAATAAAAAACGAAAAACATAAAGACTCAGCAAATACAATATCAACAGCAATGAAAAAGATGAAAAGAAAATACATAAAGAAAAAAGACACAGCACAGAAAATTAAGTGGAACAAAGAAACTGTCAACACACACCCAAAAAAAGACATCAAAATGACAGCACTAAATTCTTACCTATCAGTAATTACACTGGATGTAAATGGACTAAATATACCAATAAAGAGACAGAGTGACAGAATGGATTAAAAAACACAATCCGTCTATATGCTGCCTACAAGAGACACACTTTAGACTTAAAGAAACAAACAAACTAAAACTCAAAGGATGGAAAAAATATATCAAGCAAACAACACTCAAAAAAGAGCAGGAGTGGCAATATTAATCTCTGACAAAATAGACTTTAAAGTAAAATCCACCACAAAAGATAAGGAAGAACACTATATAAGGATTAAAAGGTCAATACACCAGGAGGACATATCCATAATAAATATTTACACACTCAATGACAGGGCTCCAAAATACATAAAAAAAAAAAAAAAAAAAAAAACCTCTAACAGCATTGAAAAGAGTGATAGACAGCTCCACAATAACAGCAGGAGACTTCAACACACCACTTTTGGTGAAGGACAGAACATCCAGAAAGAAGCTGAACAAAGACACGGAAGATCTAAAAGCCACAATCAACCAATTTGATCTTATAGACATTTACCAACACTCCACCCAACAGTAGCCAAGTATACCTTCTTTTCCAACCCACACAGAACATTCTCCAGAATAGACCACATATTAGGCCATAATGCAAGCCTTAGAAGAATCCAAAGCATCAGAATATTACAAAGCATCTTTTCTGACCATAAAGCCATAAAATTAGAAATCAATAACAGAAAAAGCAAGGAAAAAAAATCAAACACATGGAAACTGAACAACACCTTGCTCAAAAACTACTGGGTTATAGAAGAAATTAAGGATGTGTCATGGTTTGAATTATGTCCCCCCCAAAAATGTGTGTATCAATTTGGCTAGGCCATGATTCCTGGTACTATGTGATTTTCCTGTATGTTGTAAACCTGCCTCTATGATGTTAATGAGGGAGGATGGGTGGCAGTTGTGTTAGTAAGGCAGGACTGGATCTACAAGACTGGATTGTGTCCTGAGGCAATCTCTTGAGATATAAAAGACAGAAGTGAGCAGTGAGACAGGGGGACCTCATACCATCAAGAAAGCAGTGCTGGGAGCAGAGCGCGTCCTTTGGACTGGGGTCCCTGCATCGAGAAGCTCCTAGTCTGGGGGAACACTGATGAGAAGGCCAAGAGAGAGAAAGCCTTCCCCTGGAGCTGATGCCCTGAGTTTGGACTTTTAGCTTACTTTACTGTAAGGAAATAAATTTCTGTTTGTTAAAGCCATCCACTTGCGGTATTTCTGTTGTAGCAGCACTAGATGACTACGACAGGATGGAATAAAGAAATTCACAGAATCAAATGAGAATGAAAACACATCTTACCAGAACCTTTCAGACATAGTAAAAGCAGTGCTCAGAGGTCAATTTACAGCAATAAATGAACACATCAAAAAAGAAGAAAGGGCCAAAGTCAAAACATTAACTCTACAACTTGAACAAATAGAGAGCAGCAAAAGAAGCCTTTGGGCAACAGAAGAAAGCAAATAATAAAAATTAGATCAGAATTAAATGAAATAGAGAATAGAAAAACAATTGAACAAGACCAAAACTGGTTCTTTGAAAAGATCAACAAAATCGATAAACCATTGGCCAAACTGACAAAAGAAAAACAGGAGAGGAAGCAAATAACCTGAATAAGAAATGAGATGGGTGATATCACAATAGACCCAACTGAAATTAAAAGAATCCTAACAGAATACTATGAAAAATTGTACTCTAACAAGTTTGAAAACCTAGAGGGAGTGGACAAATTTATAGAAACTCACTACCTACCTAAACTAACACAAACAGAGATAGAACAACTAAATAAACCTATAACAAAAGAAGAGACTGAAAGTAGTTAAAAACTCCCAACAAAAAAAAAGCCCTGGCCCTGAGTGCTTCACTGAAAAATTCTAACAAACTTTCAGAGAAGAGTTAACACCACTACTGCTAAATGTATTTTAGAAGATAGAAAAGGATGGAATACTCCCAAACTCATTCTATGAAGCCAGCATAACCCTGATACCAAAACCAGGTAAAGACACCACAAAAAAGAATTACTGACAAATATCTCTCATAAACATAGACACAAAAATCCTCAACAAAATTCTAGCCAATAGAATTCAACAACATATCAAAAAATAATTCACCATGACCAAGTGGGGTTCATACCAGGTATGCAGGGATGGTTCAACATTAGAAAAACAATCAATGTAATCCATCACATTAATAAAACAAAAGACAAGAACCACATGATCTTATCAATTGATGCAGAAAAGGCATTTAACAAAGTCCAACACCGATCCATGATAAAAACTCTCAGCAAAATAAGAATAGAAGGGAAACTCCTCAACATAATGAAGGGCTTTTATACAAAGCCAACAGCCAACATCATCCTAAATAGAGACAGCCTAAAAGCATTCCCCTTGAGAATGGGAACCAGAAAAGGTTGCCCTTATCACCACTCTTATTCAACATTGTGCTTGAGGTGCTAGACAGAGCAATTAGGCTAGAAAAAGAAATAAAGGGCATCCAAATTGGTAGGGAAGAAGTCAAATATCTCCATTTGCAGATGACATGATCTTATACACAGAAAACCCCAAAGAATCCACAAGAAAACTACTGGAACTAATAGATTTCAGCGAAGTATCAGGATACAAGACAAACATACAAAAATCAGTTAGATTCTTCTACAACAACAAAGATAATTTGAAGGAAATCATCAAATCAATACCATTTACAATAGCCCCCAAGAAGATAAAATACTTAGGAATAAATCTAACCAGAGACATAAAAGACCTATACAAAGAAAGCTATAAGACACTACTGCAAGAAACCAAAAGAGACATACATAAGTGGAAAAGCATACCTTGCTCATGGACAGGAAGACTCAACATTGTGAAAACGCCAATTCTACCCAAAGTGATCTACAGATACAATGCAATCTCAATCTAAATTCCAATGGCACTTTTTAATGAGATGGAGAAACAAATCACCAGCTTCATATGGAAAAGGAAGAAGTCCTGGATAAATAAAGCATTACTGAAGAAGAAAAACAAAGTGAGAGGCCTCACACTACCTGATTTTAGAACCTATTATACAGCCACAATAGTCAAAACAGCCTGGTACTGGTACAACAACAGATACATAGAACAATGGAACAGAGTTGAGAATCCAGACATAAATTCATCCACCTATGAGCAGCTGATACTTGACAAAGGCCCAAAGTCTATTAACTGGGGAAAAGACAGTCTCTTTAACAAATGGTGCTGGCATAACTGGATATCCATCCGCAAAAAAATGAAACAAGACCCATACCTCACACCACGCACAAAAACTAACTCAAAATATATCAAAGACCTAAATATAAATCTAAAACGATAAAGATCATGGAAGAAAAAATAAGAACAATGCTAGGAGCCCTAATACACGGCCTAAGCAGAGTACAAACCATTACTAACAATGCACAAACACCAGGAGAGAAACTAGATAACCTGGAACTCCTAAAAATCAAACACTTATGCTCATTGAAAGGCTTCGAAAGACAACTACAGACTGGGAGAAAATTTTTGGCTACGACATACCCGATCAGTGTCTAATCTCTAAAATCTACAGGATACTGCAAAACTTCAACAACAAAAAGACAAATAACCCAATTAAAAAATGGGCAAAGGATACGAACAGACACTTCACCAAAGAAGACATTCAGGCGGCTAACAGATACATGAGGAAATGCTCACAGTCATCAGCCATCAGAGAAATGCAAATGAAAACTACAATGAGATACCATCTCACCCCAAGAAGGCTAGTATCAATCCAAAAAACAGAAAATAATAAATGTTAGAGAGGTTGTGGAGAGACTGGAACACTTATACACTGTTGGTGGGAATGTAAAATGGTACAACCACTTTGGAAATCAATTTGGCCCTTCCTTAAAAAGCTGGAAATAGAAGTACCATACGACCCAGCAATCCCACCCCTTGGAATTTATCCTAGAGAAATAAGAGCCGAATAGATATATGCACACCCACGTTCATTGCAGCACTGTTCACAATAGCAAAAAGATGGAAACAACCTCGGTGCCCATCAAAAGATGGATGGGTAAACAAATTATGGTATATTCACACAACAGAATACTATGCAGCGATAAGGAACAATGATGAATCTGTGAAACATCTCATATCATGGATGTATCTGGAAGGCATGATGCTGATTGAAATTAGTTGCAAAAGGACAAATATCATATGAGACAATTATTATAAGAACTCAAGAAAAGGTTTAAACACAGAAGAAAACATTATTTGTTGGTTACGAGTGTGGGGAGGGAGGGAGAAGGGTATTCACTAACTAGATAGTAGATAAAAATTATCTTAGGTGAAGGGAAGGACAACACACAGTACAGGGGAAGTCAGCACAACTGGTAAAGCAAAAGCTAAGAAGTTTCCTGAGTACAGTCAAACACTTTGAGGGACAGAGTAGCAGGGGCAGGGGTCTGGGGACCACGGTTTCGGAGTTATCCAGGTCAATTGGCATAACAAAGTTTATTTAGGCAAATGTTCTGCATCTCATCTTGAAGAGTAGCATCTGAGGTCTTAAAATCTAGTGAGCGGCCATCTAAGATGCATCAGTTGGTCCCAACCCACCAGGAATGAAGAAGAATGAAGAACACCAAAGACACAAGGAAAATATGAGCCCAAGAGACAAAAGGGCCACATAAACCAGAGACTCCATCAGCCTGAGACCAAAAGAACTAGATGGTGCCCTGCTACCACCAATGATGTCCTGACAGGGAACACAACAGAGAGTCCCTGATGGAGCATGAGAAAAGTGGGGTGCAGAACTCAAATTTTAGTAAAAAGACCAGCCTTAACGGTCTGACTGAGACTGGAGGGACCCCGGAAGACAAGGCCCCCAGACTCTCTGTTAGCCCAAAACTAAAACCATTCCCGAGGCCAACTCTTTAGACAAAGATTTGACTGGACTATGAAACATAAAGCGATACTTGTGAAGAGAGTGCTCCTTAGTTCAAGTAGATACATGAGAGTAAATGGGCAGCTCCTATCGGGAGGCGAGATAAGAAGGCAGAGAAGGTCAGGAGCAGATTGAAGGGACGTGGGAAACTCGGGGTGGAAAGGAGGAGTGTGCTGTCACAGTACAGGGAGAGCAACTAGGGTAACATAACAATGTATGTATAAATTTTTGTATGAGAAGCTAACTTCGACTATAAACTTTCACTTAAAGTACAGTTAAAAAAGAACAAAACAAACCCATTGCCTTTGAGTCAATTCCAACTCATAGTAACCCCATGTGTTATAGAGTAGAACTGCTCCATAGAATTTTCTTGGCTATAATCTTTAAGGAAACAAATCGTCAGGGCTTTCTTCCATGGTGCCTCTGGGCAAGTTAGAACTGTCAAGCTTTAGGTTGTTAGTCGAGCACCAACTGTTTGCACCACCCAGGGACCTATAGATAATATGCTTTATAGAAATCCTATGAGTACCGTGTCAAGAAATAACAAGTTTTAGACGCAAAATAAGTTCTTAAAAGGGCAGTTTCAACATGTGATTCCATGTAGTGCTGTCAAACTTATTGGGAAGTCTGAGCATTATGTTATTCAAATGCTACCCAGTAACAGTGTTAGTGGTTAAGAACTCGCTGCTAAAAAGACCGGCAGTTCGAATCCACCGGTTGCTCTTTGGAAACCCTATGGGGCAATTCTACTCTGTCCTATAGGGTCACTATAAGTTGGAATTAACTCATCAGCAATGGGGAATGTTCACTGGCATTTTTCCATGTTTGAATATCCGCTGTAGGCTACCATAAAAAACATTAACCACTGTGCCACCAGGGCTCCACTGTAGGCTAGAATTCCCTGTAAATACAACGAAACTTAGTTTGTTTCAGGAATTTCTGGGAATTATGATATCTCATTCCTAAATCCAAGAGTTTAATATCTGTCAGGAATTTGAAAACACTAAGAAATTTACTTATTTTTCCTATACATTATAATTCTAAAATGTATCAATATTGTTGAAAAAATTTGTTCTTTTTCACTGCAAAATAATATTCTAATAGGTTAATTCACTACAGTTTATGTATCCAAACTTCTGTCAATTGACATCGGGTTTTTTTTCCCCCTTAGTTTTTGTAACACGAACAATTCCAATATAAATAATTTACATGTTTCCTTCTGCATTTATGCAGAACAGGATTTCTTTAGGAAATAAAACTTTTCAAGAAAATACTAAATGTATTTCTGGAATGATTGTACAGATTTATTCTCCACTACCATTACATAATAAGTCCTATTGCTCTATTTGGTATTGTTAGACATCTTAATTTTACCAAGCAAGTTGGCAAATAATGTCTCATTCTAATACTGATTTGCATTTTCTTGATTACTAATTAGGCTAAGCATCCTTTCATATGTTTATTTACCATTTTTTCCTTTTTTGTAAAATGTTTTTAAATGCCTTTTATTCATTTTTTCAGTGGGTTATGGAGATAGGCACACACATATAATAAATAACATTACTTTGGCAGTTAAACGTGTTACACGTCTCTAAATTTATGACTTGCCTTTTCACTTTCTTTATAGTATTTACGAATAATTTTTAAATTCTAATACGGGCACTACTTTTTGCTTCGTTTAAAAAATTCTTCCGTATCTTGACAACAAAGAAATAGTACTGGATATTTTCTTCTAAATCTTTTATTGTTGTGTTTTTCATATGTAAGTGCAGTAACTGATTTTTGTATACAGCGTGAAGTAGAATTTAGCTTTATTTTTTTCCATATAAAAAAACCAGTCATTCCCTTATAATTTACTGAGTACTCTGTCCTTTCACCAGAAATCTAAAATTCTTCTATCATATATCAAAATTCTGTGCACACGTAGGTCTATTTCTGTGCTCTCTATTCTGTTCCATTGATCAATTTTTCTATTCATGCATCAGTACTACATCTTTTAAATCACATAGTTTTATAATAAGCCTTGATACCAAGGGCAGCAAGATTTTCATCTTTTCTTCTGTAATACTATGGTCTTAGAAATAATACTGTGGTCTTACAAATATACTATGCTCTTACAAATAAATTTTAGAACCAACTTCTCAGCTTCAATGAAAAAACTCTCTTAAGATTTTGATTGCAAATTCATTGAATTTATTGGGAAAGAATTAACATCTTTACAATATCAAGTTATCATATCTATAGACTACCTCACCATTTAGCTAGTTTTCTTTTGTGCTTTTTAACAAAGTTTTATAATTTTCTTCATACGGACCCTACACACTTTTCATTAGGTTTATTCTTCAGTGCCTTATAGTTTGTTGTTGTTATTGTAAAAAAATCTTTTTTTCTTTAATTGCATTTTCAAACTGTGGTTGGAATTTGGTATTTCTGCATATTGATCTTAATCAAACTACCTTGATATATTTTCCTATTCTTCCTAATAATTTGTAGATTCTTTTGGGTTTTCTAAGGAGATCAATGTCATCTCTAATATGATGGTTTTATAATCTTCATATCTTGGCTTTTTTTTTTCCCTTACCTTAATGCACCAACTAGGATTTTTAGAACAAGGTAAAATAGAAACCAGGAGAATGGGAATCCTTGTCTTTTCCTCATATAGACGGCCCTTTTTTAAAGTTTTTCTATAAAGAATTATGTTGGCTGAGATTTGGGGTAGATATCCTTCCTTGGGTCATGAAGTTTTCCTCTCTGTTCATGGTTTGCCAGAGGTTTTCATCATGAAAAGGTATTGAATTTTACCAGATTCAATGCTTTTCATTGAGATGGCCATATATATTTTCATTTTAACATATTAGTGTGGTGGATTATGATAATAAATTTAGATTCTCTAATATTGAAAACATTGGTAAAAAAGAATGATAATAACAGTAATCATTCTAAGAAAGGACTAAATAATTGTAGAAAGAACTAAAACAACAGCATGTTATTTGAGAGATAATTGGAATAAAAGCATTCTAAGATGCTTTTTATTTTTTGAAAAAAGAGTTAAGATATTTTAAACAATGGGAATTCGAGAGATTAGATTCTCAGTATACTGGTTCCTTAAAAAAGTAGTTCCTCCCACTTTGCCCAGTTAGAAAAAATTACTACTCTGATTTTTGATAAGCAAGAATATGTCGTTTGACCTATGTCACCCTTCGCCATGATGCACCTTTCCCATATACGGAGGTCTTCTACTCTGTGACTTTCTCTTGTTTTGCATTCTTAAATGTGCAGCATCAGCTGGGATCAAAACTGTCTCCCTGACACTCTGAAAGTGTTTTGGCTCTGAAGTATTTAAATTTCTTAATATTTAAGAGTTAGAAGAATTTTTAGAAAATCTATCATTTAAATTACATACTGAAGAATCACTGAATTATTTTCCACTTGAATTCTTTCAAATTGTTGAGGCACAGGACAAGTAACAATAATTTCAGGCAGAAAAACAAGTTAATGCACAGCAATAGCAGTTAAAAGACACTTAAGAGTTCCAACAACCTGATTTGAACCAATCACCTGTATAAGACATCTTGGGGACAATTTGCAAAATTTTTAAATAGGTGATATTATTTGATATTAGGGAATTATTGTTAATTTTGTCAGATGTGATAATGGTTTTGTGGTTCTATAGGAATGTGGCCTTCTTTTTTATAGATGTCTGTTGAAGTTTTTAGAGGTGAAATATCATGATGTCCATAAATAACATAAAATTATGCAAACAAAAAGAAGAAAATATGGCAAATTGTTAACAGTTGTTAAAGTTAGATTATGGGTATATGAGTGTTAACTGAAAGGCTGGTGGCTTGAACCCACCCATCTTCCCGAGAAAGACTGGTGATCTGCTTCTGTAAAAATTACAGCCTAGAAAACCCTATGGGGCAGTTCTACTCTGTCACATGGGGCCATTAACAGTCAAAAACAACTCAATGGCACCCAACAATGACATATGAGTGTTGATTATACTTTTCTATATGCTTGCAATTTCTCAAAAGAAAATAAGAGAAGATTTTAGGTATTAAGTAATAAGGGAAAATACTGTAATAAGCAACTCCTGAGATAACCCCAGGAGTCCCTGGGTGGAGGAAACAGTTAACTGCTCCACTATTAGCTGAACGGTTGGCGGTTCGAACTCACCGAGAGGCACCTCAGAAGACATGCCTGGCAATCTCCTTCTGAAAGGTCACAGTCTTGAAAACCCTACAGAGCACAGTTCTACTCTGCAACCCAGGAGTCGCCATGAGTTGCAATCGACTTGATGGCGATGAGCAATGACACTAGATAGCCACAAACATCCCCACCCCCTGGTATTCACACCCTTGTGCAGTCCTCTCCCCTTGAGTGTGGGTTAGACCTACTGTCTTAGGCTGGGTTCTCCAGAGAAGCAACATTAGTAAAGCATATAAATATACAGAGAGAGAGAGATTTATATCAAGGAAACGCCTCACACGGTTTTAAAGGCTGAAAAGTCCCAAGTCCGTGGGTCAGGATAGAGGCTTTTGATTCATGTAGCCACAGGGGCTGGCGAACCCAAGATCAGCAGGTAGGAGAGCAGGACTCTTGCTCACAGGCTGCAAAAATCGATGAATCCCAAGATTGGCAGGCAAGACTACAAGTAAGCTGTGAGCTCAGATCCCAAGAACCAGAGGTCAGATAAACAGGAGCCAGCTGCAGGATCCAGCACAAGCAAAAAACCCATGAGCCTTGCCAGAATGTCCACTTATATTCAATGCAAGCCATATGCCCAAGGAAACTCTCTTTCAACTGATAGGCTACTCACAGCAGATCCCATCATGGGGGTGGATCATATATCAAATCTCAACAAGGAAGTGATCACGACATTATATGATGGCCAAACCACTGAGAATCATGGCCCAGCCAAGCTGACACGCAATCTTAACCATCACACCAACTAACTCGATCCTAATGAGTAGAATATTGCAAAGCAATGGAATATCACTTCTGAAATTAGGTAACATAAAGATTCTGGTCTCTCTCTCTCTGGGAAAATCAAACTGCCATGTTGTGAGTTGCCCTATGAAGAGGCCCAATGGCAAGGAAATGATGTATCTGGCCAACAGCCAGGGAGGAACTGAGATCTGCCGATAAGCAGCGGGTGAGTTTGGAAGAGGATTCTCCCTGAGTCGAGTGTTGAGAGACCCTGAGCCAGCGTCTGGGGAGCTGAGAGGTTAGTTCCCTCAGGTATCAAATCACAGAGATGAGCCTCCAACTCTGCTCCATGAGAAGCCAATGCCAGAGCTCCTAACCACTATGCAGCCCTGCCCCAACTGCACATGTTCCAGCTGAACTGTTCTTGGATTCCTGACCAACAGAACCTGTGATATAGTGAATGTTTGTTGTTTCAAGCTGCTAAATTTTGGGTAGTTTATTATGCAGCAACAGATAACTAGTACAAATATTATGAGGAAAAGGGGCTAAACACATGACATTGCTAGAGACATTTTGAAACATGATTTCAATTGCTGTTTTCAATGAGGAGTTAACTCCTCCTATTTCAGGAGTTCATCAGTTTGGTGGGAAAGAGAGGTCCATTAGGCAATAAGAGATGATCGTTAAAAATTAAAAAACACTAGCCTACCATTCTGCAAGAAAACACATTAACTTATAATTAAATCAATCATCATTTATAAGACACCTACAGTTTGTGCAGCAGTGCTTTAGATGACAGAATGAAAACAACATAATTAAAAGATAGCCCCTGCCATTTATTGAACTAGAGTCTATCGATGCATAAACTACTCACTGAGATTAAGCAAGGCAAGGCAAGGTTTGAAGCCATTTTCATTCTTCCAGGCCATCTGGATACCTCACACGGAAAGTCCAAATGGACAACACAGCTTCTAAAATTTGGTTAGCTTACTTCTAGAAATTAGTTTATGTAATAGGAGAAGCTGCAATTAAACACCGCATCTGGCAATGTCTGGGTAAGACGGTGGCGTAAGCATAGATGCAAGGAAGTCCGTTTTCCTACTTCTCTTTAAATTAACCACAAAGACGCACAAACATGAGAACATCTGCAATGATCATGAATTAGCAAATATTTATTGAGCACCTACTGTCTGTTAGGGATTTTGTTATGTGCAGCATTGCAAAAGTGAATGAGCTGGACACATCCTTGCCCTCACTAAGTTTATCCTGTAGTGGAAATATTCAAATAAATTATAACCACGTATTATGACACATACCATGAGGACAAAGTATAGCATGGGAAGGAGCACTTTACTGAGGAAATTTAATTTAAGCTGAGACTTGAAGGACAAAAAGAAGTTAGGATAATCCTAGTGCAGGGAGCGAGGTGCACAAAGACTTTGAGGTGAGAAAGAATTTGGTCCTGAATGTGCTAATTCAGAAAGAAGGCCAGTGTCTTTGTTACCTAGTGTTGCTGTAACACATATACCACAAGTAGGTAGCTTTAAAGACCAGAAATTAATTTTCTCACAGTTCTAGAGGCTAACGGTCCAAATGAGGATCTCAGCCATGTCGATTCCTTCCTTGCTGGTAGCCCGTGCCTTCCTTGGTTCTTGGCGAACATCACACAGCATCTGTCTCTCCCTGTCTCTGTGTCTAATCTGCTCTTTTAATAACTCTGAAGTGATTAGGTTTAGGATACACCCTACACTGTATGGCCTCATTAACGTAACATTAGATTGCAGTACGGAAACTGAATACATTACATCACATCCACAAGTATAGATGTTAGGATTCCAGCATATGTTTTGAGGGGACACAATTAAATTCATAACAGCCAGAGTGCCTGAAGGGCTGAAAGTATGAATCTAGATACAAGGTGGCAGGAGAAGGGGTGGTCAGGGTTCTGTAGGCAGTCAAGAATTGTTTATTTCATCTGAAATGCAACGGGAAGTCTGTGAAAGGATGTAAGCAGGAGAGCGACCTGGTCTGACTGGCATTGCTACTAGATCATTCTAGCCACTGCGTGGAAAATGTTTGGAAGACACAGCATGGGAAGCAGAGCTGACCTTAGGATTACATAAAGGAATTGTGTCTCTTGGATCCATACTTTATATATCTTATCTTCATTCCCATTATGTTTCACTCCTTATTCTTTTCTTCCACGCTCTGAAAGAATTTACTAAATTCATCTTCTAACGTGCTAATTCAATTTTCTGAAGTACCCAATTCTCTGTCTCTATTACAGTTTAAAATTTTGCAATTGTGCTTTTTATCTTAACATAGACTTTTCAAATCTCAAAAGTGCTTTTTCTTCATGTCTATTTTATCTATTTTTTGTGGATGCAAGATATCTTTTATCTTTTAAAAACAATTTTATTGGTTTTTTTCTGTTATTTACAAAATGCAATGCATGTTTATGTTAGGAAAAAATGCAAAGCACAAATAAGCAAAACAGAGAAAATGAACATATAGTGTTAATTGCACACTTCAAAGATAATCAAGGCTGAATTTGTGTGGGTAGAAGAAAAACAAAGTCCAAAAGTAAAAAAGACAGATGAAAAAAAGGACTTGACTCATCAATCCTCAAAGGTCCTGGGCAGGAATATTGAAACCACACTTTAGTCATATCAAAATGACATTTCCAAGCTCCAAGGATAAATGACAAATAAGCCAGGAGGACATTGGGCTAAATACTAGAAAATGAAGAAATGTTCACAGAGTTATGAGAAAATAGGAATTTTATCTTAGAATTCTGTATTCAGACATACTGTTGTTCATACAAAAGAAGGAAAGGATTACATTTTTGGACATTCAAAGATGCTGAAAATGTACCACCCAAGTTTGTTTTCTGAGGAAAAAAAAAAGGAAGTACTAGGAAAAATCACTCAGTCACCCAGTCAGACAACAACAACAAAAAGACTGGCTGCACTGCACAAAAGAGAGAAAATGGAGTTGTTAGTGGAATTGAGAAGCTTAATGGAAACTTAAACTAAAAGATGCTAATCACAAATATTCTAAAACTAAAATGCTGGGTTATTAAAAAATTAGGAGGAGGGAAGGTAGAAGCAAGTAAAAGCATATTAACATTCTTTTATTTTTGAAGGAACAGGCAGATGTTATGAACATGACTGATTTCTCGTTGTTCAAAGAGAAAGTTAGGTTCTAATACATTTACTACAAAGCAAAAATAAAGTTGAAATTTTAATTGGCTGCCTGTTTTTGTAAAGAAAGTATTATTGGAACTGGGACTGGGGTTCCGGTGACGCAAGTGAGGCAGGGCTGTGTAATGCAGGATCAGATTTTGTTTTTATTTATACATTTGATATTTTGTTCATCATGGGTTTTTTGCATTATTTTTCATTTTTAAAAATTGCTCAGTATTGACTTGATGGCAACTAACAATAACAACTAAGTATTTTGGTGCCCCCTTAAATTTTGCACTTTTTCATCTCACGCTAGTTCCAGCCCTGTATCAAAACTGTCAGAGAAAACAAATGAAACAGAAACTTAATGAATCCTTAAAAAAAAGTCATTAAAGAGAAAAAAGGAAACAATAATAAAATACGCACATCACTGAAATGGGGAAGAATGAATAGACAAAATATACCATGTAAAAGCTAATGAAAAGAAAACAAGGGAAGTAGCAAGCTCAGAAAAAGGAAAAAAATCAGATTAAAATGAGTATCTTCCGTCGATTATATAGCTATTAGTACTTTTCTGTTTGGTAAGCAATATTTATTGATATTTCTATTAAAACTTTGTTCTGTGCCAAAGAGGCGGAGATATGATTTATCAATTAATATTGCATTGAAATTTATAATCAAAATAGTAGAAATACAAGGAAATTTAGACAAAACTGTCAAGGGTTTCCCACTGCTCTTAAAAAAAATTTAAAGTTCTTGCAGCCTCTCCAAAGCCCTGCATGACCTGACCCTAAACAAACTCGTTTTTTGAGCCGCTCTTGCATGCCAGTCACAGGCCTTCCCTTTGTTTAAATGTATTTAGCAGCTCCCACATCAAGCTGTTCCCCCTACTGGGCCATGTCTTCCTGCCAATTCCTTCACTCCTGCTCTTAACCCAGCTAACTCTAGTGATCCTTCAAAGCTTGGCTGAAATACCACAGTCTGAGGGAGCCTTCCTTTGTGTCCTGCACTGAAGTAGATGACTCTGTTGTATCAATGTTGTTGTTGTTAGGTGCCCTAGAGTAGATTGAGACTCATAGCGACCCCATATGACACAGTGGAACCGCCCCGTGGGATTTTCTAGGCTGTAATATTTACCGGAGCAGATCATCAGGTCTTTCTTTCAAGGACCTGCTGGGTGGGTATGAACTGCCAACCTTTTGGTTAGCAGTGGAGTGCTTAATGGTGGTGCCACCAGGGCTCCTATATGTCTCCTAGCACCTTTTATTCTTCCCCATGCCATTTTTCATACTTTATAAATGTTCAGTCTAGAGCTTACCCAGTCCTTGTAAGTTCCATAAGGACAGTGGCGTTTTAACCAGTGAGCAGCATACTGGGTAGCACAAATGGTTTGTGTTCGGCTGCTAACCAAATGGTTGGCAGTTCGAATCCACCCAGAGGTGTACTTCTGTAAAAATAACGGCTGTTGAAAATGCTATGGAGCATAGTTCTACTCTATAACACATGGGGTTGCATTATCAGAATGGACTCAATGGCAATGAGGTTAGCATAGCATCTGGCACATAGTATATGCCCAATAAATTATTTGTTGTTGAATTATTGCAATGTGGTGTTTGCTATATGTTTTTCATGATTATTTGCTACTCTTGCTCCCATACCACATATTTTTTCTCATAGTATTTTTAGTATTTATTTGTAGCTTAGAGGGTAAACGCCTCTCACTAGTTATTGTTTAAAATTCTCTTGACAACTGTTATATATTTAGGACCAGCTTGTCCAGTTCCAAAGACAAGAAAACAGAAAGGGCAGTTGAGATTCTCATTGTAATTCAGTTACCCTGTTGCCGTCAAGTTGATTCTGTTTCATAGCAACCCTGTATGATAGAGTAGAACTGCTTTATAGGGTTTCCAAAGCTGCAATCTTTACAGAAGCAGACTGCCACATCTTTCTCCTGCAGAGCGAGCAGCTGGTGGGCTCAAACCACCGACTTCTCGGTTAACAGCGGAGCACCTAACTACTGCACCACCAGGGTTCCTAATTGTGTTATAAACCCATTGCTATCGAGTCGATTCCGACTCATAGGGACCCTATAGGACACAATAGAACTGCCCCACATGGTTCCCAAGGAGCAGCTGGTGGATTTGAACTGGCGACCTTTTAGTTAACAGCTACAGCTCTTCACTACTGTGCCACCAGGGCCCCGATTGCGTTATATGTCTGCATTAATCTGGGAAAGATCAACATTCCCTTTAGGTCATTTCATTTTCCTGTCACAGCCAACCAGGATGTATTCCTCTCCCCACCTCCCCCTAACATCATCCCCAGGGTATATGCATAACCTTCAGCTAGCTGACAAATTTTAGACCACGGCTGTCAGGTCACACCTTCCCAATACAATACACAAGCATCCCGTAGAAGGGCTGAGCGGAGGAGCCTTCTCCCCAGAGATCGGAGAGCGTTAACCTTCTCACACTTTGTCCTAGTTCTCCAATTTGATCCAGTCTTTGTGAGCTCTTAGACTTTCTGTAGCCTTTCCCATCACTCCTACCCCAAAGAACTCAAGCATTTGCAGTATCTTGGAACCCCAGCCTACCCTCTAATATTCTGAATGTATGTACTAGCTAGAGGAAAATAGGCATGCTTCACCTGTATCACCTGAAGTCTCATTTACAGACGGCTGTAACAAGTAAGGAGCCTTGGTGGCACAGTCTGCTTCAGTAAAGATTATAGCCTTGGAAATGCTAAGGGGCAGTTCTACTCTGTCTATAGGATTGCTATGAGCCGGAATTGACTCGACGGTGGTGGATTCGGTTTGGGTTTTGGTAACAAGTATATGTTCGAGAGGCAGGCAGGTTTTCTTAATAATGGAGATTATCTAACTCAATTAGCCGGGAAGAAAAACAATAAAGAAAGGCAGATGTCTGGCAATTCTAAGCACTGGGCCTTAGGATACCTCTGGTAATGACGGGGGTGGGGATGGGGGTTGGGGTGGGGAAGCATAGTTTGGCCGTTTTCTGCTTCTTTTGAATGTACTGCACATTTTATTTTAATATTAGACATCCATATGTTTGTTGTCATTGCTAGGTGGCATGGAGTCGATTCTGACTCATAACGACCTCACGTGACAAAGTAGAACTGCCCAGTAGGGTTTTCTCGGCTGTAATCTTTAAGGAAGCAGATCGGCAAGTCTTTCTCCTGAGGAGCTGCTGCGTGGGTTCGAACTGCTGAGTGCTTAACCGTTTGCACCACCAGGGTTCCCTTATCCATATGTTTAATAATATTACAATCCCAAACTCCACTTATTCTGGTACTTTGGAATGTCCTTCAGAAAAATTTCATACCACAGTGAAATCTCATGTTACGAGGGGATAGTTTCCAAAGCCAGCATTCCAGGTGATAATTGCTTATAATCAAAATTATTCTGAAAATCCTTCAAATTACGCCTGAAGAACTGTATACCGATAATATAGTAGGTTCAACTCCGTCAATTTTTCCTCCAGTGTTGAAACAGATCGCTGTTTCTTAACTGGAACACCCAATGAAGGAGTTGGCTTGTGTTCGGTTGGGGACTCTATTACAAGAAATAGAATAATCTTTAAAAAACAGAAACATATGAGCATAGAGTACATATAATTTAATTTGTGTATGATAAATGGGCATGTGATGTGACTACGCTATGTTTCTCTTTATATAGGTTTTATTTTTCTTGTTAAATTTATTCCAAGTAGTTTATAGTTTCTGTTGTCATTATGAATGAGATCTTATTTTTTCCTTTCAATTTTTTTGCTGGTTATAGAGAACAGATTGGAAAACTATTGATTTTTGAGTGTTTTTTTGCACTCTACCATTTTAAAAAGTTCTGTTAACTTTATGAATAGCTTTGAAATGGACACTTGCATATTTGAAGGTGTATAACCATACAAGCAAATCAGCAGTAAGTAATAATTGTTCCTCTTCAATTCCAATATTTATACTGCTCATTTTGTTTTCTTGTATTCTGACATTTCCTTGAAACTTCAGAATGCTAAAATGTTTTTTAAAATTACACTAATATTTCTTAATGTTAAGAAACAATAAGTTTCTTAATTTAATAGGGAATACCTTTATTATTTTTCTCCCTATTATAAATTATTGCTCTTGGTTCCTGATGAATTATCTTCATAACGTTCAAGAAATTTTCTTATAGGCCTCGTAATAAATATAAATTCAGTATTTATTTTAACTTATGAATGGCTACTTCTTTAAGAAGGCTTACAAAGATTGCTAGCTAGTTTATAACAAGAGATGAGATGGTGTATTGATTAAGTTAGGTTTATTTATCATGTTCTTAAGGTTCCTGGAAATATACTCAGATTAGCTTTGATAACAAGGAATTATTTTAATGATATCCAAGAATATGAAGTAGCATGGGGCAGGGCCTCTGCAGTTATGTTCATGTGCTTTCCAGGCTGGGATGGAAAGCAGGTATTGGAAGAACCTGGAAATATATTTCACCATTGCCCAGGGCACAGAGTAATCGTCTTTGAAATTTCTGGGGTTTTGTGCTTTTTATAAAGTCCCCACATGGCTCAAATGGTTATGCATTAGCTACTAACCAAAAGGCTGATGGTTCAAACTTACCCAGAGGCCCTCTGAAGAAAGGCTTGAATACATGGGGTCACCATGAGTTGGAATCAACTTGGCAGCAACTGGTTGTTTTTGTTTTTATGCTTTTTAACAGAGAATCTGATAGGGTTAGTTTACCACCATCCAATAATAACAGAGATTTGTTGCAAGCCAATTCAGAGTCAACTGACTTTCTTTATCAGCATTTATAAGCTTATATGTCCCTGGGTGTCCCAAATGGTTAACCACTCGACTCTCCGTTGCTGTCGAGTCGGTTCTGACTCATAGCGACCCAACAGGACAGAGTAGAATGGCCCCATAGGGTTTCCAAGGAGGGGCTGGAGGATTCAAACTGCCGACCTTTTGGTTAGCAGCCTGAGCTCTTAACCACTGTGCCACCAGGGCTCCCCTAGAAGTGTAGATATTTAAAATAAGGTGTTAATTAAATAACTGGATTTTTTTAAAGAAAGTAGTTTATTCTTTAATTTTTACCATTTAATTGAGAACATACAAAAAATAATAGTTCTCATAATGACTTAACTGTATAATAGCAAAAGAAGTCTTCATTGTATAATCAGACTTACCAAATCTTAATGCATTAAAATAATATGGGCATTTGCCATGCGGTTTCAATCCCATATGTTAAGATGTGTTTCTTGTTATATGGTTTACAAAATAGCACCTTCTGATTTAATTGAAATTAATTATGCTCTAAGCTATATAACATTTCTGTTCTATATAACATTTAAACAATTGTATACAGAATTAATATAATAACTGAAATATTTGATTTAAGACTCATGTACCTCGGTTTCTGTGCCTGTTCTATTTCTTCTACCAGAGTTATATATTTACCTTCTTTGTATATGTGCTTGTGACATGCTACTTAAAGCAACAGAAATGCCAGTGCTATTCATTTATTATATTAATCAAACAGCAAAGTATTTAGTCCCTATAGTAAAATTAATAAATTATTATACTTGTCATAATATAAATATTGAGGACTTGTAATTGCATTCTATGTATAAAAGATTTGTTGGCTTCATTCTTCTCTTGTCCCCTGTGAATGGGTTTGCCCCCCTTTGGTAGCAGAGGTGTAGGGAGGGTAATGAATCCCCAGAGGCAATCTCTATGTTGCTCTACCCCCACCCCAGTTTCAAGATGAATAGACATTGATAGCGATAACGGTCAGCAGAAATGCCTTAGCCCATCTTGGCCAGCTGTCTCAGTCCAGTGGCATCACTAGGGTTGGTGTCACCCAGTGCAGTATCTCATGGCGTCACCCCCCCACCCCATGGACCTTCTCCCGTACCAGACCATACAGAATCCTTGGTAATGTTTTTTGTACTAATGTTACTGGTAAATCATAATTCCCGTATATCATTCCTTGTTTTCCTTTAATTACTACTTCATTCTTAAAAAAGTCATTGATATAGGTTCACAAATACTAATTACCACAATATTGTAGGTAAAACACCAGCAAATTTGACAGAATCAGTGACTATAAAAACACCGGTGGCAGCGAAAACTACTGCGTGCTTGTAGCGCTTGCAGACAAAACCACGGGATTCAATGCATTGTTGCAATTGAGTAATAATGACAGCTCTGACTGGAGTGCATTAAAACAAAACACACACACACACAAAAACCTCATTGCTCTCCAGTCAATTCCAATTCATAGCAATCCTATGGGACACTCCAACTCATAGCAATCCTATAGGACACAGCAGAACTGCCCCATAGGGTTTCCAAGGGGCGGCTGGTGAACTCCAACTGCCAAACTGCTGGCCTTTTGTTTAGCAGCTGAGCTCTTAACCACTGTGCCACCAGTGCTCCAGGAGTGCATTAGAAGGCTCAAAAAGTAAATTAGCATAGAGTTTTAGCCTTGTAGGTATATTAATACATGTAAGTTAGGCTTATGGAAAATGTTTTTGTTGTTATAACTAAATTCGGGGATATTTTCATAGACGATCATTTTGGTATCACCCCCTCTGACAGTGTCACCTGGTGAGGTCTCCACCTCCTGCACCCCTCTAGTGACGTCACTGCCTCAGTCAGGTGCTTTTCAGATTTGTGGCACCACAGAGTGTCATTTCGTGCCCTGTCGGGTGTCTGCTTGGACTGGTGCCCAGGGACAAGTGTCCCCTTCTGCCCCCTCACTACGCCTCTGTTTGGTAGTAGCAGGAGGTGAAGTTAACCATCAAGACAGCAAGCTGACCTAATTTCTAGACCCCTAATCTAATCCTTAAAATTTGCCAAATCAGGAGAATGAGGTCTACCATCTTCCAGTCCCAGTATTTTCTTTTCAACAATAATGGCCACCAAAATAACTGAGAAGGCAACTGGAATTTAAGCAGTTTATTTCCACTGCCTGCAACCCTATCACTGGGAGAAAAAAAAATACTGCAGAACCAAGGGGTTCATGTGCCTCATATTCAGTAAAATCACTTTTATTTGCAATCCAAGATCCTCCTCATGCTCTTGCCTTTTCTCCACTGCACATCACCACCCTGACCAACTACTCCCCAAATTTTTTTCCAAGGTACAGCAAGTGAGACCATGTATTTCTCTATTATCAATTACTATTTAATTCATTTATATATGGCTTTTGTCCATTATAATGTCATGCTCATGAGTCACGAGTTCTAGTATTGAGGCAATAGGAAGTCGTGCATACAGAGCTCAGTATTAGCCGGATCTACTCCACTGATTTGAACTTCATCTGTATTCTGGGCTCACTTGAAGTTTATAGTTTGAAGGAGTAAGCCGTCAGTAGTCTCGTTAGCTAACCCAGTCTTCCCAATGTCTTCACTGAATTCATGACTCAGCATGTTCCATTTCTGCTGACTAAACCTAATACATTTCCCTCTTTCAATAAAATGGATGTCAGATTGAGCCAAAATTTCCCAACAATATTCATTAAATATTTAGATTTTCTAACGTTAGCCTTTAGTCCAATTCCGTGTGTGCATTTGTGTATGTGTGTGCACATGTGTGTGCATGCATGTACACTGGCAATATTGCCCTGCCCATTAGGGTTTCCAAGGCCATAATCTTTATGGAAGCAGACTGCCAAATCTTTCTCCCATGGATCAGCTGGTGGGTTGGAACCACCAACTTTTAGGTTAGCAGCTGAGCGCTTAACCACTACAGCACCAGGGCTTCTATCAATAGTAGTATAGTAATGCCTACTAGGTGCCAGATACTGGACCAGGCAAAACGTGGGTGAAATTAATCCTCTTTTCTCGAAAATGATTGATTTGGGATATGTCTTAAGAGCATAAAATTAAAAGGGCAAATTCAAAATAAAACTGTAACACATACCACAGCACATACAGACTAGATTTGATGTTCAGAATAAATTTTTTGTTAGTCACTAGCAGATCCCAGTTAGATTTAACTTATTAGTCAAATAAACTGGGAAAAAAGTGTATTTTGTCATTTTTCTTTTGTGCTCTTGATTTTATACTTGGAGTTCCTGATGAATATATTTGTATCTAAAGATAATATGTATAATTCCTAGAAATATATTCTGAGAGGACTTCCTTTTCCAGGCAAGATGCAGTAAAAGGAACTGGGTTTAGCTCTCCAACCCCCACATCCCACACACATGCCTAAAACAACTAAATATCTGGTCAAAATATATGAAACAACAGTTTTAGACATTGGACATTAGACAGTGCATGACAGTGATTCCTGAGTGAAGAGAAATAAATGAGTTGAGCCATATGAGATTTTCCAGGCCATGGGGCAGAGAGAGGGAACCTAGGCAGAGGCCAAAGTTCTCAATGAGTTGAGGAACCATTGTTGGGAGTCTGGGGAGGGGGTTAGAGTTATTAAGGCAGAGTTGGGTAGGGGAGAAAGATGCACATAGAGAGTTATGGAGAACTATGGAGTGTCTCGCTTGATCTTCAGCTGCATGCTGATCAGTGCGTATGTATGAAGAAACTACCCAAGGTTGGGGAAAGGATCATCTGAATGAATTAGAAGGACCGCTACTCAAGTTAAAACAGGGATTCAAATCTCAGAACCACTATTTCTTGGTTGTGTGATCTTGGACAAGTTGCTTATGATCTCTGAACCTCAGTTTCTTCACCAGAAAAAAAAATGGAGACAAAACCACTGACACCAGAATTTTGTGAAAATTAGAAAAAATATATATTAAATACACATCGTAGGACCTGGCACACAATAGGTACTCAATAAAAAATGGTATCCCCCACCCTCAAAAAGAAAACTAACAGAGCACTCAGAAAAGTTCATGTTCCCAGCAACCAAAGAAAGAAAACAAGTAAATCATGGGGCATAGCATGGAGTACTCAGAAGGATATTGCTTCAGTAGCAGAAAAAATAAAACCACTAGATTAAATACTGCTCTGGTCCCAGCTAAGAAAGCTTCAAATAAGCCTTGAAAGGATAAAATGGTTTCCAAATAACTTAACTGCATCTCAAAACAAAGATCAATAATATTTTGGAAACACAAAAATACCCAGCACTCACCAAGTAAAATTCACAACATCTGGCATCCAATAAAAAATTACTAGGTATTTAAAGAACAAGAAAATATACCCAAGAATGAGGAGAAAATCAGCCAATAGAAACATATCCGATCTATTCACATGGGATCAAATTGATAACAGCAACCCAGAAGATTAGACAGGAATCTTAGGGGCAGTGAATTTATGTTAATGGGGGAGGAACAACTCAGAAAAGGAGGGTGAGAATGGTTGCACAACTGGAAGAATGTAGTCAATGTCACTGAACTGTACCTGAAGAAACTTGAATTGGTGTTATGTTTTGCTGTATATATTTTCAACAACAATAAAAATAATATTAATAAATTATAAAAGAAAAAAAAAGAAACATATCCAGAAATGACACAGATAATAGAATTAGGAGAAAAGGACATTAAAAAAAAATTATTACTGATGGCATAATGGTTAAGAGCTTGGCTGCTAACCAAAAGGCTGGCCGTTCAAATCCACCAGGCACTCCTTGGAAACCCTATGGGACAGTTCTACTCTGTCCTGTAGGGTCCCTATGAGCCGGAATCAACTCGACAGCAATTGGTGTGTGTGTGTGTGTGTGTGTGTGTGTGTGTGTGTGTGTGTGTGTGTATTCTATATGTAAAGACTGCATATGTTAAGTAGAGACCTGGAAGATATAGAAAGACCCAAATCAAATGCCTAGAGATGAAAATTACAGTGTCTAAGATGAAAAATACATTGGATGAGATTAACAGCAGTTCAGACAATATAAAAGATTAGTGAACTTGAAGATGGAGCAATAGAAACTATCCAGAATGAACCACAGAGAGAGAAAAAAAAGACTAAAAGAAACTAATAGAGCATCAGTGACCTGTAGGACAATTTCAGGCAGAGTAATATGCATGTAATTGGAGTCTCTAGAGGATATCATGAGGGGGAAGAAAAAAATATTTGAAGAAATAATGGCTGAGATTTTTCTAAATTTGATAAAAACTACAAACCCACAGATCCAAGCTCAGCAAACCCCAGGAGAAAGACATGAAGAAATGACATCAAAGAACATCATACTCAAATTGCTTAAAAAAAATGATAAAGAGAAACTCTAAAATGAAGCCAAGAAAAAAATTCACATTGCACTGTCCATCAGAAACAATGCAAGTCAGAAATCAGTGGAGTAACATCTTTAACGCACTGAAAGAAAAAAACTGCTAACCTAGAATTCTATAGCTAGCAACAAAGTCTTTCAAAAAGTAAGGCACAGTAAAGACTTCTTCACACATACAAAAGCTGAAAGAATTCATCACCAGCAGACCTGCATTATAGGAAATATCAAAAGAAGTCCTTCAGGCAGAAGGAAAATGATACCAGATAGAATTCTGGTGCTACACAAAGGAATAAAGATTATCAGAAATGGCAAATATGTGACTAAACATAAAAGACTTTTTTTTTTTACTATTTCCAAAATATCTTTAAAAGAGAATTGGTTGTTTAAGACAAAAATAAAAACAATGTACTGTGGTGTTTATAACATACGTAAAAGTAACATGATAACAACAATGGCACACAGGCCACGAGGGAGGGAGACAAGTGTACCATTGTAAAGTTCTTATGCTATGTGTGAGGTGAAATATTACTTAAAGGATGGTTGTTGTGGTCAGGTGCCATCAAGTCAGTTCCGACTCATAGCAACCCTATGTATGATGGAACGAAACACTGCCTGGTCCTGTGCCATCCTCACAATCATTGCTGTTTGAGCCCATTGTGGCAGCCATTGTGTCAATCCATCTTGTTGAGGATCTTCCTTTTTGCTGATCCTCTACCTCACCAAGCATGATGTCCTTCTCCAGGAAATGGTCCCTTCTGATAACATGTTCAAAGCAAGTGAGACGAAGTATTGCCATTCTCACCTCTAAAGAGCATCTGGCTGTATTTCTTCCAAGACAGACTTGTTTATTTCTCTGGCATTCCATGGTATATTCCATATTCTTCACCAACACCATAACTCAAAGGCATAAATTCTTTTTCAGTCTTCCTTATTCATTGTCCAGCTTTTGCGTGCTGTCTTAGGCTGGGTTCTCTAGAGAAGCAAAACCAGTAAAGCCTGTAAATATATATACAGAGAGATTTATATCAAGGAAATGGCTCATGCGATTGTAGAGGCCAGAACATCCCAAGTCCGTGGATCAGGATAGAGGCTTCTCCCAATTCACATAGCCACAGGGGCTGGTAAACTCAAGATTTGCAGATTGGATAGCAGGGCTCTTCCTCACAGGCTGTAAAGATCAACGAATCCCAAGATTAGCATATAAGCTGATAGCTCAAGTCCTAAGAACCAGAGGACAGAAGAACAGAAGGCAGCCACGGGATCCAGAGTGAGCAAAAAGCCAGAATGTCTGCTTACATTGGGATGTAGGCCACACCCCCAAGGAAACGTCCTTTCAACTGATTGGCTACTAACTCTAGATTCCACCATGGGAGTGATCACATATAAACACTGAGAATCATGGTCCAGCCAAGCTGACACACAGTCTTAACCATTCCACATGCACATGAGGGGACTGAAAATATCATGGTTTGGGTGAGGCGTACCTTAGTCCTCAAAGTGGCATCTTTGCTTTTTAACACTTTAAAAAGTTCTTTTGCAGCAGATTTGACTGCTGCTTCCATGGGTGTTGATTGTGGATCCAAATAAAATGAAATCCTACTTAAAGGTAGGCTGTGATAAATTAAAGATGTATGCAATAAATAGTAAAGCAATCACAAAAACAAGCAAACAGTTATTGCAAATGAGCCAATACAGGAAATAAAATGGAATCATAAAAAATAATCCAAAAGAAGTCAGAAAAAGTGGGAAAAGGGAACAAAAACCAGATGGGATAAATATGACCTATTCTGAGGAAATAATCTAAAGATCAAAACTTAGAATCAAAGGTGTTTAGCATGGCACTATCTACAACACAAAACGTTGAAAACAACCGATCCACTGGTAGGGAAATGGTTAGTAAGTGACGTAGTGGACCGCTACTCAGACACTGAAACTGGTGTTTATGAAGAGCTGGTAATAACATGAGAAAATGCTTGTGTGATAAAATAAATAGAATTAAGGCAAAACGTAAAATTTTATACTGAACACTACCTCAACAACAAAAACTGAGATCAGCAAAAGGCCAGGAAAAAAAATTAAATGACGTGACAATGGTGATTTTTTTTCTATTTTTTTCCTCAGTGTTCTATAATAAGCTTTTATTTGTTTCATAATCTCAAGAGAAACAGTTTTTAAACTTTTGAATTTTGTCAGGTCCTGTGCTAAACTTTATTCACCTATTATCTCATGCTTCTCTACAATAACCTTGCAAAAAGGAATATTTTGAGGCTCAGAAAATATATGTGTTGGTTCATGTAGCTAATAAGTTTCAGATTTGGGTAGTTACTGTTTAAGATTTAATTCTTTAACCTGGGAATCAGAAACTAGGGATGTCTGATCCCAAACCCAGTGGTCTGTATTTGTTGGGGAACTAATAATAAGAAAAGGTATGTAATTCTCTTTACTGGTGTACATTTGTTTTTCAGTTTTGGTGGATAAAAGATATATAAGATTAGCTGATATAATTCCATCTGCTTTTTTTTTAATTGTAAGATGTAAGCTGAACTTGATGAAATAGAAAAATAAATCTTACTTCTAATAAATACAAAAAGCAAAATAACAAATATAAAAAGTCTTCAAATCCTTACAAGCATTGTCTTCTCAAAGAAGAGATCTTAACTGAATAGTACCACAAATCATTTGGCTGATGGAGTTTAAGACACGTTAGAAGACTTTATTCATAGAACAATAAAACAAATATCAACTTGCTGTTTGGAAAGTCCCTGTACTCGGTAGTCTTAAAAAGTACCAAGCATTAGCATATTGTTGATGTTTTATACATACTGGCACTCGTGTTTACTAAATACATGTATTGTCAATTGTTATCTTTAACCACAGAACAATTTGTTATTTATACCAAAGTCAATTGAAGCTGATGCTAAGTACTTTTACTATTTATAAAGGCACAGAAATCCAGTTGTAAAATATCTCAGTTAACAAACTTTAACGAATGATTTGTCCCAAGATTAAATGGCCTCAATAAATCTGTACTCTATTGAGATATTTGTGGCAGGCAGGCACAAGTTATTTATAGCATTTATACTCTAATTTCCTAATATGTTGAATCCTCTAACCAAAGAAGTCTGATCTGATGCAAAGAGAAAGCAAAATATTGTTTTTGTTTTTTAAAAATGCTGGATGCCTGGAGAGCAGACACAGGTTTGTATTCCTCTGAAAATTCTGAAGCTACAAAGATAATTTTCAAAATTAAGGGCAACTCACAGCTGAAAAATATACTTTTGGGCAAAGGGCCAACTCGGAACGCATTTCAGTCTGATTTGGAGAGGTGCCAAAGTCGCTCAGTCCCATTTGTTCAGTTTTATAGCTAAGGAACAAAAAGGAAATACTGATAGTGTAGCTGAAATGTGGCTGTTTGGAAGTCGGTATTTAAGGTCTTGCTAAGATGCATGTTAACATGTAGAGTTGCATGGCGAGAACAAGAATCACTGGACATTTTCAAACAGCCAAGCAGATCACGACTGTGGAAAGAATGCTGTGTATCAGTGGCGCGTTTCTGCATCCTTCAGTCTGCTAGCCAGCGGGAGAAATGGGGGCAGCTAGGAAACCCACAGCCAAACAGGACCAGATTTTGATGTTAGCATGAAAACCAGGATTTGTTATAATAGCCTGAGAAGCTGACAAGACCCATTTCTAAAATAAATGCGTGGCATAATCTCACCTGATTACCATATGAAAACCATTGTTTATTTTCACCTTACACTTACGTAACTGGTAAAGATCAAGCTAATTGGATTTGACAGTTTTCACAAATTAAATCCCCAAAATAACTTTATTAATACTACTACTACTTTTCATGCTGTAGATAAAGAATATTGGCTTAATTTTTCATTATGAACCTGTATTCAGAAAACAAATTTAGCTTCCTGTGTCTTTCAGCCTAAAAAAACCTACCTTTTTACAATGTAACAGCTTGTAAAAGAACCTATTGTAGAAGATATAAACAAGCAAAAAGAAAAAAAGATTTGAGTTAGCCACTGTTAACAAACATGTTAGGGTATCAGTTTTTCATTTTTTTACTATTATATGTATATATACTTATATTTATATAAACCCATTGTAATCCGTTGCCCTTGAGTCGATTCCAACTCATAGGGACCCTAGGGGACAGAGAACTGTCCCCTAGGGTTTCCAAGGAGCAGCTGGTGGATTCGAACTGCCAGCCTTCTGGTTAGCAGCAGAGCTTTTAACTGCTGCACCACCAGGGTGTGTATATATATATATATATATATCCAAAAATAATATTTTTATGCAAAAGTGGATCATTCTGCTTTGTAATGTGTGTGTGCGGATTTTGTTTTATTTTTTTTTTCTTCTTTCACTTAACCATGTATCTTGAACAGCTTTCCATAAGACTACTATTTTAAGTGAGGTAAAGAAAGACTTTGAGTATCTTTTTTTAAATAGACTTTAAATGGAATATAACACCATTTAGTAGAAACTGATTCTTTCTCAAATAGACTCCGTACATAATTCTTAATACAAGAATTGAAACGACTGTTGCTCTTGTAATGTGTGCCAAAATTATTAAAATCTCAGTTTCTGGAATAAGACGTTCAGACCGAGGTTGGAGTCTCAATTCCACCCCGCTGTGTGACTCTTAGAAAATTATAGAACTGAGCCTAAGTTCAGAGTTAAGATTTTGAGATTAAGTAAGATAATGTATATAAAGTTCTTACTCCAGAAATATTATACCCATTGCTGTCAAGTCGAGTCTGACTCCTAGCGACCCTACAGGATAGAGTAGAACTGCACCATGGGGTTTCCAAGGAGTGCCTGGTGGATTTGAACTGCCGAACTTTTCATTAGCAGCGGAGCTCTTAACCACTACGCCACAAGCACTCTACCAGAAATATAGACAATTAAAAAAACCCGTTGCTGTCTATAGGCAATTAGCATTTATTTCTTCCTCTAAGCTATGTAAAAATCATTTTATTGATCTTCCCCATCTGTCACCTCCCAAAATTCCAAAGTGAATTTGATTTGGAATTGCAGTAGTGAGCTTAGGGAGATTGTCCATCTTTCTAATATTCAGTCTTCCCATTTAGGTACATGACATATTGCTTCAAGAAGTCCTTTAGTACTTCAGTAGATTCAATTCATTTTATTTTCATGTAAATACTAAACATTTCTTTCATTTTAAACAATATCGTTTTTCTAATATATTTTCTACTGATGATTGATGGCATAGAGAAAAGCTATTATATTATTTTTAGCTCGTTTCATTATTAAAATATCATACTGGTTCTAGAAGTTTACATCATCTATAAATAATGATTACTGTATACCCCCCCTTGTGATAATTTTATTTATTTCTGTTTCATATCTTATTGCATTGGCTAGAATTCAGAAAAAATGCTCATAACACCAGTGAGGATAGGAATTTTTGTCTTATTCTCAGTTTTAATGGGAATGCTTCCATGGACTATGAGCGATTGGTTCTGAATAAATATTCTTTATCAGGAAAAGGCAGTCTCTCACTCCTTTTAGTTTTCTAGGGGATTTTTCTTATTAGTGATAGATGTTAAATATTATCAAATGCTTATATAGAGCAGGAACAATGATGTTTTTGTGTTGTTTCTTCTCAGATCTATCCTTTTAATGAATAAGTAGATGTCCTATTACTAAGCTGTCCCTTCTGGAATAAAGCCTGACTATTCTGTATTATTATTTTGATAGACTGCTGTATTCAGTTTGAAAATATTTTATTTATGATTTCTTGCATTGATACCCATAAGTGTAATCATTCTCTAGTTTTCATTTTTGGACTATGTTTATCAGGCTTTGATATTAATGTTAGTTTCCATCTTTTCATTTGCTCTAGAATGGATGAATAAAATAAGAGTAATATGTTCTTCAAAGACTAGACACGCTATCCAGGTTGCGCCTTTTTTTTTTAATAGTAGATGTTCAGCTAATTCACTTTCCAGTCTCTTTTATGAAAACTGGTTCAAGTTGTCTCTTCCCACTGCTCCTTACCCTTCCTCCTTGTTCTTATTCCTCCTCTTCTGTCTTGTTCCTCCTTTTCCTTCTCCTGCTCCTTCCTCTTTCTCCTCTTCTTTCTTCTCCTTCTCTCCCTCTTCTTCTGGTTTTAACTCTGTCATATATTTACTTTTTTATTTGTAGGTTTCAGAAAACTTTTTGTTTTATTTATGTTTTCTATTTTTGGTATTTAGTTTTTATCTTTATTAATTTTTGCAACATATTTTCATCTTTTAAAAACTGCTTAAGTCCAATACTTAGTTTATTTTCAGTCTTTTCTTCAGATCATTGCTTACTGCATCCCACATCTTCCCTCGGAGGTCATTTTCCTTCTTGCTGAAGTTTAATCCTTTAGGAGTCCTTTAGATGAGGCTCTGTGGATTGTACATGCACTTTGTCTCTAAGTGACTGAAAAGTGTATTTCGTCCTCATTTTGTATCACCACGGTTTAAGTAAATAGAGGATTCTAGTTCACAGTTATTTTCTCTCAGCACTGTCAAGGTGTTATTCTATTGTCCTGTAACATCTATTGTTGCTAATAAGAAGTCAGCAATAAATCGGATGGTCAGTTTTTTGCAGTTACTCTGTTTTTCCTCTCTGGTACCTTTTATATTTTTTCTCTTTTTCCTAGATATTCTGCTGATTTGCTGTGATGTAAATACGTGAGAATTCATTTTTATTTATTCTGTTCAGATCTCCATATGTTTCTTTACTCTAAGAACTCATATATTTCTTCAATTATAGAAAGTTATCAGCCATAATTTCTTTAATATAGCTTCTATCTATATTTTAAAGTCTTGCCTTGTGGAACAGCTTTTATCTAGTTGAACTCTCCTTCATTTCTCCATGGCCCTTACCGGCTCTTTCATGTTTAAATCTTTTGTTTTCTTTCTGAACTATGTTTTGATTGATTTCCTCAGCTCTGTATTTCAATTCACTAATTCCACATTAAACTGCAATTTAGTTCCTTTGTAATCTCTCTATTGAGTATTTTTAAATTGTATTTTCAGTGCCTATATTTTTCATTTCTAGAATTTCTACCTGATTCTTATTCAAACCTGTTTTCTCTTCATATAATCCAAACATTGCCTTGTGGATTCCATTATCTCTTTGAATATTTTTTAAACGTTTATTTAAAAATCTTTTAAATTAATCTTTTATCTTTCGTTCCTCAAATATAATTTCTCTTGTATATTGTATCCACTAACTATCTATCATGGCTTTATCATGGCATTGGAAAATAAGAAATCCCTTTAAGCACTCTCAGAAAAGAGAAGCATAAAGTTTGGTACAGGTATTCTTAGGTTTTTCCATGCTTTAAGCTCCTGTGATCAGGGATCCCAACCCACAGACCCTAGAATCCATGGGGGGGAAGGTTTATAAATCTATAGCCGTTGAACATGGTGGTAGACTGAATAAATAATATAAATGTACTTTCATATGTGTTTGCTTAATTTCTGCCTCTCCTGAATGATGGTAAGTTCTATAGGTAACAGGAATCTTCTTTATCATGTTCTTTGTCATCTTCTTTGCATTCAATAAATATCATTCAATGAATGAACCAATGCACAAATTGACTAACTATTTTTAAATATAACATTAATTAATAATAGCATTAATTAACAAAGCTGTCACCTGGGAACCTTCAAAAGTTGGACAAACTTGGCAGTCTATGACCTGTGACCCATCAGATCTCTCTCTAAGATTTATGCAAATTCGGAGCAGCTTGCATTCTCTAGTTCACTTCTGCCTTGAGGCACCTGCATCCTTATAAGTTGTCTTAGATGTTCATCACTTCAACCCAACATGAAACCTATCTCTTTCTTTAGTTTACACAGCCCAGATTCACTTGCATCAAGCCTTTATGAGTTCACTGTACTTTATTAAAATTTGGGGGTAGGTGTGAGAAGGTCAAAGGGAAAGAGTCATATCAGGGAAAAAATTCTTTTTCCCTTCTGCTAGCTCCTTTTTCTCTTTCCTCTCTCTCCCTTCTCACACTCTTCCTTCTTTTCATTCTCTTATAGTGTCTTCCAAATCTCCAAGTTGTTCTGTCTGTATTATGGAGAGCAATCTCTTCTCCTCACCAGCCAATACTCCAGTCCTCCACATTTCCACCATTGCCCCCACATAGTCAACAGGCTACTTCCCTAAAGAGAATTTTTTCCTGAAAAATAATACTGATGCTTACTCTTATTTTTCACTTGTGCTAACTCTTAAGATTAATTTCTCAGTCTTGTTACATTTCCTTAGATGTTTATATGATGAATGTAATACAAATTAATTTTAAAATGTTAAATTCATAACAGTTTTTTATCATTATATACTTTGTCAAACAACAGATATTAAAAACTTACAACCACTATTGTGTTGGCATATCTGAGGTCATTAGTGCCAATTACCCAATATTTCCAGTTCTCTCCTCCTTCTGGGTCTATGGTGGGGTTGCACATCCTGGCCGCCTTGTAGCTGGGTTGTGCCATGTGACTAGCCTTGGTAAATGAGTTGTGAGTGGAAGTGATGACTGTCACTTCTGAGCCAGTCTTTAATTACCAATTGGAGACCCTCCAGAGTTCTGCTTTTTCCTCTATTCAGTGATCAGAAATGATGGCTGTTCCATCAGTCTGGGGACTAGCATGACCACAACCGACCAGAGGTCACCACTGATGGACTCAGGATGATATGTAGTGTGATCCAGAAATAACGTTGGTGGTCCTAAGCTGCTGACATTTGGAAGTTGATTGTCATCACCACCTAACCTAGCCTATCCTAAGGGTCTGTAACATCTTTGACATGAAAAGGAGCTTCTGGTGTTTGAAAATATTGTGAAGCATTTTCTGAGTAGCCAATATCCAGGGGGATCTCTGGAATCCTAGGGCAGGGGATGATCCAGTGTATAATGTGGAAGATCTTATACTTTGTTTGGATCTTCTATACCACTCCTAGTAAATATTACAGTGACCAGCTCACCTTAAAATTTTAATTGGCTTGTTCATAGTTGGTTTTTTTCCATAAACATTTTGAAGCATCATATAAACAAAATAATTGACAAAAAGCAAATAAAATAGAAATATAAAATTAGAATTATAGAAAAAAAGGAGACTGCAAATACATTAGCCTACATAAATTCACAAATCCTAGCTCAACATGTTAATTCCAATTTGAGCTTCAAATATGTCTCTGAGAATCCTGGCAGGCATGACAAAAAGAGAAACAGGACAAGCTACATAACTTTTATTAATGAAAAATAAACAGCATTCCAGGTTTTTGGAGAGAGGGACAGGGGATTGTGGAGGGGTGGAACAGTATCTTATAAATAAGAGAAGGAAAGAAAAAGAAAGCTCCACTTCTAATTTTTGGCCTATAGAGTAAAAAGCATGTAGGACGCTTAGACTCTTGCAGGTTGCCAAGATCAAATGCTAACATCCTTTGAGAAGCCACAACTAGCCACTGACCAAAATAACACATATATATGTGTGTGTGTGTGTGTATATATGTACTTACAATTAGTATTTAATTTTATACAAATTAAGATTGGAAACTATTCTTATTCTAATACTAAACTGACACAGAAAATCAGAAAATCTTTATGTTAATGACAGCTAAGCATTAAAGTAAAAATCAGCTCTGATCAGGGGTTTTTTATTTCCCTGGCACAAACTACAATAAGAATTGCTACAAAACTGCAGTGCATAGCTTATTGTCAGAGTGTATGTGTGTGTGTGCTTGTACATGCATGTGTTGTGTTTTAATGCAGCTGGTTCAGTTACAAATGATATCGGGAGATAATTTAAATACATTTTTAGGAAATAGCTGTATTCTTTTGAACAAATTACAGGTTAGACCAATTATAGTTAAGTGCTTCAGTCACTAGCATGAGTTTAACACTTGAAACTTTAAAGACTTAGTATGTTCAGATTGTTTAGGTTAGCACTTTTTTGTGTACTAACAAAGCATAAAAAAGACAAGAACTCTAACTTAAATTTGATTTCTTTGTATGTTTCCTGAAGGAGAGGTTGCTGAGTAGCAAAGAACTTGTTTTTGTTTTTCTTTTCCCATTTCTTTAAATCGTAGAGAGCACAGTGGACTCTCTCACTTGGCCTTTCTGGCATCCATTTGCCCATCCTCTAGTATCAATACCTTGATTTTTCTTTGGAAAACCACCTTTCCTCCATTCTTGGTCCACACGATTTGAGTGAGCATTGCTGTTGTTGGCTCCAACTCATGGAGACCTTAACATGTAACAGACAAACGTTGCCTGGTCCTAGGCCATGTTCGTGACTGTTGGCATATTTGAGTCCATTTTTGTGGCTGTTGCATCAATCCACCTCATTGACAGTTTCCTTTGTTTTGGTTGACTCTCTACTTTACCAAAAATGATGTCCTTTTCTAGTGATTTGTCTTTCCTGATGATGTGTCCAGTAAGTGTATTGAAGTCGCAACATCTTCTCTTCTAAGGGAACTTTGGCTGTATTTCTTCTAAGACTGATTTGTTCATTCTTCTGGCAGGCCACAGTATATTCAATATTCTTCACTAACACCACAGTTCGAATGCATCAACTCGTCTTCTGTCTTCTTTTTTACTATCCAACTATTGCATGCATATGAGGCAGTTTAAAAGGCCATGGCTTGGATCAGATGCATCTGAGTCATCGAAGTGATGTCTTACCCCAAACTCCAGTACTGGACAAGTGACCTAGGCTATTTGTTTCAGGGGTGTCATGGACTGAATTATGTCCCCCTCAAAATGTGTGTATCAATTTGTCTGGGCCATGATTCCCAGTATTGTATGATTTTCCTATAGATTGTAAATCCTGCTTCTGTGATGTTAATGAGGGAGCATGGGTGACATTTGCGTTAGTAAAGCAGTACTCAATCTATAAAATTGGATTGTGTCCTGAGGAAATTTCTTGAGATATAAAAGAGAGAGGTGAGCCAAGAGACAGGGGGACTTCATACCACCAAGAAAGCAGTGCCGGGAGGAGAGCACGTCCTTTGGACCCAGGGTCCCTGTGCGGAGAAGCTCCTAGTCTGGGGGAACATTGATGAGAAGGCCAACAGAGAGAGAAGGCCTTCCCCTGGAGCTGACACCCTGAATTTGGACTTTTAGCCTACTTTACTGTGAAGAAATAAACTTCTCCTTGTTAAAGCCATCCACCTGTGGTATTTCTGTTATAGCAGCACTAGATAAATAAGACAAGGGGCATAACTCAGCAGAACCCAGAAGAGTCCTGAACTACTGCTAGCAGTACTGAGAAAGAGGTGCGTCTTCTTCTCTGTGGTTTTGGAGTTGATATGATGTAAGCCTATGGTTGCCAGAGATCATTTTGAGGGAAGAGTCAGCTAGAGAATGAAACCAACGGGGGGTAAAGTGCTAATGGCAGAGAAAGACAGAATGCCAATGACATTATTTGAGTGCTCCATCTAGCTGTGTCTGACTCCAAACCAAACCCACTGCCACAGAGTCGATTCCAACTCCTAGCGACCCTGTAAGACAGAGCAGAACTGTCCCATAGGGTTCCCAAGGGGCGGCTGGTGGATTCAAACTGACGACCTTTTGTATAGCAGCTGATCTCTTAACCACTGTGCCACAAGGGCTCCTATGTCTGTGTCTGACTAGATTTTTTTTTTTTTGAGTGCGCCAATAAATTCCCTTTATTTCTTAAATAACTTTCCTGTCATTTTATTTACTAGTTCATTTATTCAGCAAATATTTTTTAAAGTACCTAATGTGTGCGAGGTATTATTTAAATGTTGGAGATAAAGCAGTGAGAAAAACAAAGTCCTGCCCTCATAGAACTTATATTGGTGAACGAGTAACAAACAAATATATGAATAAACACTTAAGGTAGTGCCAGGTGTTGATGTGGCTCATGAAGAAAAATAAGGCAGGATAATGGGATAGTAAGTGATGCGGAATAGTGTAAAAAGAACAGTTAGGGAGAGCAGAGAAGAGACCTGAAAAGGCAAGGGTAAAAATCCCTGTAAGTATTGGAGAATATTATTTAGGCAGAAGGAAAGAAAGTTCAAACTAAGAAGGGAAAATACTGTATGTTTGAGGCCACTGTGGAGTGGCTGACACAAGCAATGACGATCTCTCTTTCAGTCGCTCTCTGACCCACCATTTATTCAGTTTTCACCATATGTAAAACCAGTTAGTGCTATTTGCCGTTTAAAACAAACAAACAAAAAAAAAAAAAACACCAAACCCTTTGCTGTCCAATCATTTCTGCTGGGTGGGTTCGGATCACCAACCTTTCCATTAGTAGCTGAACATAAACAGTTTGCACTACTCAGAGACTAATTAACAGTATAGCTAGAACTTAAGCAAAAACATGACATGACAAAACAGAGAAAACTGTGAAACAGATTAGATGTTTGAACATACATATTGCGTTATTCAACAAGTAGTAGATCCAGAAAGATGTAAAATTTTTGTTGACTTCAGTTTTATGACTAACTCCTACGAGGAGTGCACTTTGTCTGGTTTTGACCACAAGGCTAGAAGTTCTGAGGGGGTCATTTTGACACTACCAGTACCAGGACAAGTTGCCATCAGGTTGACTCTTACTCATAGCCACCTTGTGTGTTTCAGAGTAGAACTGTGCTCCACAGGGTTTTCAATAGCTGATATTTTGGAAGTAGATCATCAGGCCTTTATTCCAAGGCACCTCTGGGTGGACATGAACCTCTAGTCTTTCAGCTAGCAGCCAAGCACATTAACCATTTGCATCACCCAGGGACTCCATTTTGACACTGTTGTGTGATTATTTAACACTGCCAGCTTTTGCTCCTTGGTGGTTTTACTGCCACCAATTAGACAACTTTGATTTTTTTCAGCCAATGTCTTTATTCGTTATCTGTGGACTTTATCATAGTTTCCTGTAAAATGTAAGAGAGGGCAATGTACTCAGATGAGGGAAGTTTGGTGGTATCGTGCTTGGTATGTTCTGAGCGAAAGCATGCATGTATAGGTGAAGTGCTTGGCGAAAATTAAGGGTTACTTATTGGAGTGAAAAAGATACAATCAAGAATTTTTTTGCCAAAAGAAGAAAATACCCAATGTTTTCATACAAACTTAATACCTTTCTCCCTAAAAAATAAATTATAAAACTTTCATCTCTGAACTGTTTCTTCTGAGTTCTTACAATCACCAACAATGCAATACCCCAGAGCACCAAGCCATGTGTGTAACAAAGTCCTCCTCTATCAGCAATGCCACAACTCACTGTTTGCATTTTAATATGTGGTCACCCCTCACTTAGTTGACTGAGAAAAGTACATTTTTTAAAAAAATTTTGCGAATTGAGCTGAAGTATACAGAGGAGCTGATTTAGCAAATAAAATGACTATCTCAAAATAATGGAGTCTAAAAAAAATTGATTAAAAGAAGTAATGGAGTCAAAATGTTAGAGTCAAAAATTGGAGTCTAAATGTCACGTGTTCCTCTGAGCACCAAAATTTTGATCCCAATTGTCAGGTATTGTAGACTCATTCCAGGTACTCATCTATCTATAAACGTGTTTCCCAATATAAACAACTTGTTTCTCAGTTAAATAGATTTGGAAAATATTGAGTTAAAACAAAGTTAAATGGGTTTCTTTTCTCAGACGATTTTATATGAATTATGAATTGCCAAAAGGAAGAACTATAAGACACGGCTTTTTTCTTGCAGAATATCTCATGTGAATTTAGTGGAATATACTCTGGGAAATGTTGATCATCTAGAGCAAATGTAGAGTAGTATTTTAACTTGGGGTTTTAATCATATGAAAAAATGTTCAATTCTTCTACAACAAGAGTAATGCAAATTAAAACTAAAATGAGACACCATTCTTTAGCTCCTAGATTGGCAATACCAAAATTAAGATAGCACAATATATTGTTAGGCTGTGGGAAAACAGACATGCTCATACAATATTTGGGATATAAATTAGTACATATTCTTTGGATGGCAAAATGTCAATGTATATCAAAACACAAGTGCACATTCCCTTTGACCAAGTAATTCCACTTCCAGGAATCTATTTAACACATTTACTTGCACCTTTGTGAAATAATGTATATATAAAGTTATTCACCTCTTTATGGTTTGCAATAGCAAAGATTGGAAACAACTTAAATGTCCATAAGTAAGGACTGTATAGAGAAATTTTAGAATATTCATATAATGGTATAGTATGTAGCTGGAAAAAAGAAAAAGGCATTCCACTTTTGGTAATAGGGGATTAGTTTATAGCAGACCAAACCTCCCACCAAGAACAACTAGAATAGCTGGATTTTAAAAAAAGTTTGAAGGCAACAGAGAGCTACCAAGGCAGCCAGGATTTGGATAGCCAAGATCTTGGAGAAGAGAAGAACTCCTTGAGATGACTCAAGACAATTGCCATTTTCAAAGAGGCAATGAAACTGAGGAAACAAGCAAAAAAAGACTAAGAGACAGAGAAACTAAGCAGCACTTTCAGCGATCTCAAGACATGGTGGAAAATAAAGAGAGGGTGTTCAGAGGTACTAAGACATCCAGGATCTGAGGATCCAAGAAAAGGGAAGTAGAGGGAAGTGAGCCTGACAGTGCATGAAGTTTTTCCCCTTGAAGAATTCACATATCCTTAGGCTGGACCAGGCAAAGCCATTCTGAGTGCGTTAGCTGTTTGTACCACCCAGGGACTCCAGTTTACTTCCATTTAAAAAGTAACAAAATAAAAATAAAAAGATGAAGAAGAATAAAATGTTTATGTAATATGGAATAATCTCTTAGATACATTGTTACAGGAGAAAACGAGAATTCAGAAGAGTATATACGCTATCTACCAATTGTGGTAAAAAAAAAAAAAAAAAGAAACGTGTGTGTTTGTGTTCGGAGGGGTCTTCATGTGTTTCTGTACTTACAAGTATGTGCATAGTTTATAACTTTAAATATACACAGGAAACTAGTAAGACTGCCTCCAGGAGTAAAATGGATAGCTAGGGGATGAGATGGGAATAGAGAAATAATTTTCATGGCACACTTTTTTGAATTTTGAATCATGTAAATTTATTCTCTTTTTTTAAATTTAATAACAGAATTAAACTTTAACCTATAACTTAGGTTTTCTATTATAAAAAATTTTTTTTTTTTTTAGGAAGCAATTGATGTAAGAAATACTAGAAAGAAATGCCCAGCCATATGAGATCAAGAGGTAGGATTTGGTATGGAAAATAAAATATTATACTAATTTCACAGCTGTAACTTGTCACCAAATCTGAAATCAAGAAAAGACAATCATGGGATTTTAATTATTTTAAAGAGATTTATATTGACTTGCCCTCAGCTTTTATGGAATTAGAAAGGATTTTTAGAGTCCACAGAATAGGCTAGATTACTGGCAAAGATGATAAAGAAGAAAGAAATTTGAAACTTCAAATTAGGAGAAGGGGCGTATTCAAAGAGATAGTCTAATTGGTGCTCGTTCGTAAGATTATGAATCAGAGTATAATTGAAATCCTTAAGGATTAGTGGAGAATCCGTCAAATTTTTTCAAAGTAATCAAGAAAATGCTATCTCTCTTTAAAAACAATTATTTTCATGGTTAATTCTGGAAGGAAAATTTTCTTGGCTGGGGAGACCAAGAGACACCCCTCTTATTGCATTGAGCTTACCTTCCCCCTTCATTTTTATTTGTTTGTAGCATCACTTCTGCTGCTACCATGGTGTTGGGCCCCAGCCCTTGTTGGACATCTCTACTTTCTTGATACTTGCACTATCTCCAAGGGCAAAGACCCCTCATACTGCAATCCCCAAAGTTTTACTGCCATTTGGATATCTTAACTCTTCCCCTACCAAAAGCACAAAAACAACAGAGAATATCACATCTTAAATTCCACATAGTCCCTGTTTTCTGACAGCAAAGCAAACTTCTTTCCCAGGTAGCTGGCACCAGAAACTCTTCAGGTGAGTCTCTGACTCCAATCACATAGATACCTATGAGAGAGCAGAGTAACCTAATTTAAGGCAAAAAATCATAGAATTCATGTAATAAAAATTAAATATACTTTTTTTTTTTACTGAAGAGTTGTATGGCATTCTTTTGTTGTCATAAAAAATTAAAATATGTCTAAAATAAATGTTTTTTTTTTAAGGGAGGGAGAAGCAGGGTTACTGAAATATAAATTAAACTGCTTATGACTTATAATTAGGTAATGTTAGGTTATGTTGCACAACAAATAAACTTCTAAAATCTCAGTGGCTTAAAAATGCTTTATTTCTCATTCATACAAAGTCCAGTGGGAGTGAGCTGCTGTCCTGTGTGACTTTCTTTTGACCTATGACTCAGGGACCCAGGCTCTTCCCACATCAAAGCTATGTCACCAGAAACATGTAGCCTCCAGGGTCACCATGGCAGGGAAAGAGAGGGAAGAATTGTGACTCGGAAGTGGCTGTTAACCACCGTGGTCTAGAAGTGACACACATCACTTCTATTCAAAGCTGATTGGCCATAAGGCAGCCCCAATCTAATTGCACAGGAAGCTGGGATATGTACAGCATGCATAGATATTTGGTGAGCACTAACTCACTATCTCTGCTGAGTGACTTTAGCCTGGTAGCCTGGGGAAAGCAAGCAATGCATACACTGACTCATTTAATTCTCACAGTCATCCCATAAGGCAGGTGCTATTATTATTCCCATTTTGCAGATATGGAAAGTAAGGCACATTGAATTCAACTAAATTGCCCAAAGTCATATAGACTTTAAGTGAAAGAGCTAGGATTCAAATTTAGGGAGTCTGGCTTCAGAGCCTGTACATTTGACTCCTGTGTTCCATTGCTTTCTGCATGGAAGTCAGTGTATGAGGGCTAAGAAATCACCATCACACTGGCCAATCCTCTTTTTTAATGGGTCAGATAAAAGGTGGGTGGGTCTGAGATTCTTTCAATCACAGAAAAGTTTCAGAGCATATATTTGATTTGAAATGTTCAACTAGACTCTCTAAACTGCCGGGAAAAAAACAAAACATGTAACTGCTGAATCTTACTCTTTGCTTCAGCTGTATAGGCTTGGCCTTGAGGTTCCCTGAGGAATATTCTGGAATTAAAGTCCACAGTGGATTTCTCACCATCACCCTCTCCCCTCAGGTTGCTCGGGTGCAGAGCACGTGAACGGTGCTGAATCTAGGGAGTAATTGCTCAGACTTAATGAGAAGTGAAACAAATACACATTTTTAAAATTTCAAGTGCCATTCGTTTCTATACCCTCTAGGTATCTGTGCAAAATTGATCGTAATCGCAATTTAAAATAACATTTGATAAATATTTAAAAACAAAGCGATAATGTCATTGAACAGCAACTGGCCTTATGATCCAATCCAAAGAGTTACTTTTCGAAGCTCCAAACCAGGTAAATAGACCCTATTTCTTTTATTGGTTACCAAATAAGGTTGACTTACGTTTTCAGGGTTCAAAAGAATTGTTCAACTTTTCATTCCATCTAAGAAACTGAAATCCATGATGTCAAATCTAAACATATTTCTTTTGCATGATCAACTATATATGTTTGAAGAAAATGGCACTTCTACAAGAAATAGCTTATTAGTCAGTGTTTAGTGTGAGATTTTCTATTGTGTTGTTGTTAGGTGCGGTCGAGTCGATTCCTAATCATAGCGACCCTGTATACAACAGACCGAAACACCGCCCGGTCCTGTGCTATCCTCACAATCCTTGTTATGCTTGAGCCCATTGTTGCAGCCACTGTGTCAGTCCATCTCATTGAGGGTCTTCCTCTTTTCCACTGACCCTCTACTTTACCAAGCATGATTTCCTTCTCCAGGGACTGATCCCTCCTTATAACATGTCCAAAGTATGTGAGAAGTAGTCTCGCCATCCTTGCCTCTAAGGAGCGTTCTGGTTGTACTTCTTACAAGGCAGATTTGTTCATTCTTTTGGCAGTTTTTCTAGAACTACTAAAATTCATGGATTTTTCAATGCAAACCAGCTTTTAAGCTATGAGTTTTGATACACTCAGCCTAGTGAATGGGTAGGGGTCAAGGAGGAGTTGCCATGTCTAGAACAGGTGTTTCTGTAACACATCAGTTGTGACACAGTAGTTGGAATTTTTGCAATTCACATTCGTCCTCAAATTCAGTCCTTTGCCTGCCTCTACCTCTTGTCCAACTGTCCTCAAGACTCAGCTAAAGATTTCTCCTCTGAAAGGTCATGGAAGCTCCACGGACACATCCAAACTCCCTGAAGGACTGAATTGCTGGACGGAGGGCTGTGGGGACCATGGTCTCGGGGAACATCTAGCTCAATTGGCATAACACAGTTTATAAAGAAAATGTTCTACATTCTACCTTGGTGAGTAGTGTCTGGATCTTAAGCGCCTGTGAGCAGCCATCTAAGATACTCCACTGGTCTCACCCCTTCGGCAGCAAGGGAGAATGAAGAAAACAGGATACAAGGGAAAGATTAGTCCAAAGGACTAATGGACCACACCTATCATGGCCTCCACCAGACTGAGTCAAGTACAACTAGATGGTGCCCGACTACCACCACTGACTGCTCTGACAGGGATCACAACAGAGGGTCCCGGACTGAGCTGGAGAAAAATGTAGAACAAAATTCCAACTCATAGAAAAAGACCAGACTTATTGGTCTGGCAGAGACTGGAGAAACTCTAAGAGTATGGCCCCTGGACACCCTTTTAGCTTAGTAATGAAGTCACTCCCAAGGTTCACCATTCAGCCAAAGATTAGACAGCCCCATAAAACAAAATGAGATTAATGGGGCACACCAGCCCAGGGGGAAGGACTAGAAGGCAGGAGGGGACAAGAAAGCTGGTAATAGAGAACCCAAAGTTGAGAAGGAACAGTGTTGCCATGTCGTGGTGTTGTTAACCAGTGTCATAAAACAATGTGTGTACTAACTGTTTAAAGAGAAACTATTTGTTCTGTAAACTTTCATGTAAAATACGATAAAAAAAAAATCAATAAAAATTTAAAAAATTTTTTTAAAAGATTTCTCCTCTGTAAAGTCCTCTTTGATTCTTCAAGGAACTTTTTCACTATGCTGACATTATCTTTTGCACGTATCACGGCTAGAGCAATTGTCTTCGTGTATTATACTGGTCTCCCTGGTAGATTGCAGGTAAGTTCACTGAGGGCAGGAAACATGACTTTTATGTTTTTAACCTTAGGACTTTTTAAGCCTTAAGTTCTGAGACATTATAGACGCTTTTATTAACTTCTATATTGTTTATGAATGAATGAATTGAATTTACAGTTAAAAATAAGAAAAATCACATTTGGAAAATACAGTTGGTTTTTTTTAACTCTCTTTTAGCTTTCTCTACAATAAATAACAGTTCTGACTGTGGAAAACTTTGCTTATATACTAATACTGGGTTCTCTTTCAGCCAATTGAAAAGATGCAAGATTGGCATATGACCATTGGTAAATATGCATGAATTTATTCCTGGTGATTTTACACGTACTTGGGTGGATACCCACTGACATATCCCATAAGATAATGCATCATCTTCCCAAAGACACCTTGAGCGCTCTAATCAGTACTTACCTCTCTAATTAGTACCTACACCCCATCTCCTGCGGCACTGCAAACCTCCAGACGCGACTCTTTTTCCACAACAATTGTTACTTACTAGTGTACTCTATAATCTATGTATTTATCGTATTTAGTTTACTGTCTGTGTCTGTTGTGTTCTCTTATGTATCCTAAGCACTGAGAACAGTGCCTACCTAGCATGTTTGATGATGGATGAATGAATGAATGAATGAATGACTTGCATGAGTGCTCCCTGGACTTTATATGATTCTTTCTCAGGGACACTTTCTCCAGTCCCGCAGAAAGTTCTCTGAAAACAGCAGCCTCTACCGCCAGTGTGGACCTGCTTCTGCTCCAGCTGACACAAGTATCAACCTCCTCACAACCTGCGGTGGACTGTACAACTCTGGTCTCTTTTTTCCAATGTCACTTCATCCCTGGAAGGAAGCCTCCTGAGTGGAGTTCTTTTTAAATAACCTGCAGCCTTGTACCCTCCCATATGACTCATGGCTAGTACATGGGAAATATGCCTCTTTCTTCTGCGTTCAGAATCCCCGTTGGTGCAGTTAATGAGCTCAGCTGCTAACCAGAGGTGCCTCAGAAGAAAGGCCTGGCCATCTACTTGCAAAAAACAGCCACTGAAAACTCTATGGAGCACTGTTCTACTTTGACACACGTAGGGTCGTCATGAGTCAGAACTGACTTGGTAGCAACTAGTTTTTGGTTCTGCCTTCAGCAGAGGTGCAACTTGTTTTCAATGCACCTCTCCTGTTTGCTCCTGCTGCGAGACAGATGGTTCCAGCCAGTCTTTCAACTCAAGTCTCCTCAACATGTAGCAACACCAACTCCCTCATCTCCAGGCTGCAGGTGTCAAGCTCTTCAGGCCTTTCATGAGAGGAATTTGTAGAAGGAAGAGTCTTCTCTCATATGAGGGTGGGGGACAGTGGGAATGACATAAATCACTAAAAATGTCTCTAACAATCTATGCCCTGGCCTCCTCAGCCTCTATTCTATGTTTGGGCAACTCCTTTTACAAGTCTTGTACATTTGGGACATATTCCTATGGATCAGAGTGGGGTAGGGCAAATGGAGAATGTCCAGCACATTCCCAACCTTCAAGTTCTTGGACCCCACAGTGGACAAAGGAACATCTTTGCCCTCAAAGACTTAGTCCTAGAGCGAGACAAGGTGAGAGAACATGAATGCTGTTCAGGGGAGGTCTACTTTTTGTCCGCCAGGGAACATTTTCCTTAAATTTATTTTAGCTTCTAAATGGAAAGTGAACTCTGCTTCAAAGTTAGGAACTTTCAAAGTGGTAAAAAGTTTTAGATGCCAAGTGGTACTTCTGGGCCAAGATGGGGAAGTAGTACAGTATCTTTCTCAACCTCTTTCCCCATCAGCAGAGGAAAGAGCAGAGATTCCCAAGGCTCCAGCAGATGAAGTCGCAAGATGGAAGGAGAGGGTCCCTGAATCAAGGGGTCACCACATTATCCTGCTGATCATGAACAGCTGCACCAGACTGCTAGGTGAGCAAGAAATAAAGTTCTATTGTGTTAAGCCACACACACACAGAGAGATATGGAGGAACTTATGATGTATGCATCTGGGAGAAAAAGTCCACAGACTGATCTCGAAACCAAGCTTCAGAAATAGAAATCTAGAGGAAAATCTGAATGGAAAGGAATGAGAAACCAGATGGAGGATGGAGATAAATATACAGAAAACAGGAGCGAACTGGCATTAGCCTCCAACCATTACAAAGAGTATATATTGGGAAAATAAAGGGTAGTAGGAGGCAGAAATGCCTAAAAGACCAGGTGCTACTCATTAGGAAAACTAGGCATTTCAATAGTCCTGGGTATCCATGGTAGTATCTACTGGGGAAAACATTGACTAATGGGAATTCCAGAACACTTAATTGTGCTCATGTGGAACCTGTACATGGACCAAGAGGCAGTCGTTCGAACAGAACAAGGGGATACTATATGGTTTAAAATTAGAAAAGGTGTGCTGCAGGGTTGTATCCTTTCGCCTTACTTATTCTATCAATATGCTAAATAACCCAAGAAACTGGGCTATATGAAGAACACAGCATCAGGACTGGAGAAAGACTCATTAACAACACGCGTTATGCAGATGACACAACACGGCCGGCTGAAAGTGAAGAGGACTTGAAGCACTTACTGATGAAGAGAAAAGACTACAGCCTTCAAGCCTTCAGTATGGATTACATCTCAACATGAAGAAAACAAAAATCTTCACAAATGCATCGATAAGCATCATCACGATAAACAGAGAAAATATTGTCGCTGTCAAGGATTTCACTTTACTTGGATACATGATCAACGCCCATGGAAGCAGCGGTCAAGAAATCAAATGACATAATACTGCATTGGGTGAATCTGCTGCAAAAGATCTCTTTAAAGTGTTAAAAAGCAAAGATGTCACTTTGAGGACTAAGATGCGCCTGACCCAAGCCATAGTATTTTCAATCGCCTTATATATATGTGAAAGCTGGACAATAAATAAGGAAGACTGAAGAATTGATGCCTTTGAATTATGGTGTTGACAAAGAATAATATACCATGGACTGGTAGAAGAATAAACAAATCTGTCTTAGAAGAAGTACAGCCAGAATGCTCCTTAGAAGCCAGGATGGTGAGACTTCACCTGAGGTACTTTGGACATGTTATCAGGAGGGACTAGCCCCTGGAGAAAGACATCATGCTTGGTAAAGTGAGTGAAAAAGATTGACATGGTAGCTGCAACAATGGGCTCAAACACAGCGATGATTTTGAGGGTGGCCCAAGACCTGGCAGTGTTTTGTTCTGTTGTATATAGGTTCGCTACTAGTTGGAACCATCTTGACAACATCTGACATACCATAACCTATTAAAAAATTACTTACTCTTTATTTGAAGTTCAAATTTAACTGGGCATCTTGGCAACTCTATGTACAGAAGGCCTGGTACTCATATCGAAATAAGGGCTGCTTTCTACTTATTGTTCTTTTCTTGGGCTTTGAGCCTCAAACAAAGAACAAGTTTCATTTTAATATCTCATAATAATACCATATAAGTCAGTCCACTGGACAACATACTAAAGTATACAGTACATAGTACACATTGTCTTTTATCTCATCTGTATTATTCTTTGCTCCCCAGTGTGGCTAAAGAACTAGGCTACTAACCAAAAGATCAGCAGTTTGAGTCCACCAGGCCCTCCTTGGAAACCCTATAAGGCAGTTTTACTCTGTCCTATAGGGATGCTATGGGTCAGAATCAACTTGACAGCATCGCGTTTGGTTTGGGTTCTATATCCATTCAACCAGAACATGAGCCCCTTAAAAGCACATACTTTCATTTATTTTTGTATTTTCATTTACTAGAATAGGTTTATCAAGATGCCATTTTTCTAAAATTCAAACCTTTAGGAGGAGTCATATTAATTTTCTTTTAAATGGTGAAAGTAAGCATGAATAATACTGGCCTTTAGAATCTCCCGGGCAAATTTTTCTCTTTAATGGAGAATTGCTTGTCCAAATATTTGGAGCAGTTACAAGCCTTTTATTTTTTGGGAAGTGCCCTGGTTCACCTGCAGGTGTCCTTAAAGACCTGTCTGTGAAGAGATCACTGCCTTGCCAGAGCAAAGAAAGAAGCTGTGGCTTCTGAAATAAAAAAACGAAACAGACAAGCAAAAAACCCATCATATCAGTTCCCCTAAAGTCAGTTTTGACTCATGGGGACCCCGTGTGTGTCAGAATAGAATTGTGCTCCATAGGGTTTTCAATGGCTGATTTGTTCAGAAGTAGATCGCCAGGCGTTTTCTGACCTGAGGTGCCTCTCTGTGGGCTCGAACCTCCAACCTTTACGGTTAGCAGCCAAGCACTTAACCATTTGCGTCACCCAGGGATTCCATTAAATAAACAGATCTGCTCTCAGTGGCACCCAGACACTCCCAATTTCTATTAAAATGGCTATGAACACACTCAAAGATAAAAATTCGTAACACCGGTGAAAACTAGAACAATGAGCTTGTTTCCAAAATCTAGGAGAATCTGACTCTAAGGCCATTACTCAACAGCACCATGCCGCATGGGAGGCCCCTTGTGCTGAAGACCCCTGTACACTTGAGAGAAGGAAGAGGAACACTTCGTTTCTCCTCCACTATCAAACGCTTAGTTGAGGAACCCACAAACTGTACCTACCAAAAAACTAGTGAGCTAGTCCTTCACTGACTTCATGGTATTTGTTTAGGACAGCCAGGTTGTAATTTCTGATTTTACTCACCCTCACCTCATCCCCTTCTACACCCAAAGATTGCAACTCCTCAGAAAATACCTGGGCAGGACTTAGGTTGTGAGCTACCAGCATAGTAGTGTCCATAAATAAAGCATGATGGGCCTGAGAGAAAATAGAAATAGAAGCAGTGAAAACCAGAGTCTATAGTTTGTCAGAGTCCATCTGTTCCATGTGCTAGAAAGCCGGCAGCAGACGTAGGAGTAGATCCCATTTCTGTCTGAAAGAGCAGAACCAGACAGGAAATGTATGAGGCACTGTGCTCACCAACCTACAATCCATCTGTACCTCCAGGGAAGAGATTCAGCCACTGCAGAAGTGGTCAGAGCGGAGGGCCAGGACATCCTCCCACCCACTTACTGTTTGAGAATGGAGAACCCTAAAAAGTTGGGGAACTTAAGGAGCTTATAGAGAATCCCTGGGGTAGTGCCAATGGTTAATGTACTTGGCTACTAAATAAAAGGTTGGAGATTCAAGACCACTGAGAGGTGCCTCAGAAGAAAGACCTGGTGATCTACTTCCAAAAAATCAGCCACTGAAAACCCTATGGAGCACAGTTCTATTCTGATACATACAGGATCACCATGAGTCAGAGACAACTCAATGGCAGCTGGTGGTGGTGGTGGTGAACACCTTATAGAAGATTCAGACAGAGGATACCTCTAGAAATTTTCACTCAAGCAGAAGAAAAAAATTTTAAGTTGTTCTTCTCAATAAATAATGAAATGAGGGCTCTATCAAAAAGAGAGAGAAGGTCCGTGAGAAAATAGACTTAAATGCATTAAAGTGAGAAGAAAAGAAGGCTTGTTGAAAAAGAGAAATGCTGTAAGTAAACCTTCAGCATTTCAAAAAGCAGAATTAAGCCTTCATTTAGAGTAGAGATAGCAGAACTGGCACTAAAATAATTGAATAATTAATGTGGAGGACACGTTTGAGAATTCATTATCGAATAAAGAGGGGAAAGATAAAGATGGAAATGGTGAGAGAAAAAATGATGGATGTGGAAACTCAAAACAAAGATCTAACTTAAGATCTAAGTGATTTATGTGAAAAGTTGTTTGGTCAATTAAAATCTGATAGGTCAAAACTGAGGAATTTGTTCCACAGAAGGCAGCATGGCAACATTAACAGAGAGAGGATAGATGGGCTGAGAGAAGATATCTGTGATGCCTAAAACCATCTAGAACAGCAAGGAAAAGTGAATGAATGACCCAAAAAGGAAAATGGGCAAAGGATAGGTAGAATAAATTCACAAAAGGGAAAATCCAAATGGCTGAAAAGCATATGAAAACATGCTCAGCCTTACTGAAAATCACAGAAACACAACTTAAGACACTACTCTATCCCTCTGAATGGCAAACATAGGAAACTTAGACAATATAAAGTGCTGACAAGGATGAGAACAACAAGTAGGACAGTAGATGCATTTCTGGAGTGCAACCTGACAGTGAATTTAACTGTGAATATCTCTGTGATTCACGAATTATCTGAAGAAGAAGCAGAAGAAGGTGGAGGAGGAGAAAGAAGCAGGGAAAGAGGGCAAACGAAGGAAGACAGGGGAGAAGGAGGGAGGAAGGATGATGGGAAAAAAAATGATAGCTGATCCTGAAGAAGAAAGTAAAATAACTTGAATAGAATTAGTAGGTGTAAACTATAATTATCTTTATTTTCTTCTTACTCTTCTGTAATTTTCATTTTTAATAATTTATTTTATAATATATATACATTATACATGAATTTTATAATGTATTATACGTAAATGTCAGAAAATAAGTTATTTTTAATTATCCATAGTCCCACCACTGGAGGTTTACAGCTACTGTTAACATTTGGTATATTTCCTTTGGAAAATTTTCTGTGCATAAGCACTTTCCCAAATCATTATTCTTCAAAAAAAAATGATTTCATCATTTTAAAGGTTTGCATAACGTTACATTAATTGAATGTACCATAACAATTTCTAAATTTGTCCTCATTATAGAAAATGTATGCTATTTCCAAAATTAAAAATTACAATTAAATAATTTTTATGTAACTTTCATAACCATTCCTAATTACTTATTTTTTACCATGCATTCACAGAGGTGGAATAACTGTGTTTTTACATTGTTAACACTCCTTATTACACATTACCCGACTGCCTTCAAGAATAATTAATTATACAAGTTAGTACTTTCTCCTACTGTATGAAATCTCCACTTAACTTTACCCACTGTGTATTTTTAAAAGTCTGTGACAATTTAATCAGTGAAGAATATAATAACATTATTTGAATTTGCCTTTTTTTAATAGTGATGTTTTAAAATTTTGCATTTACAGGCCATCTATTTCTTCTGATCTCAGAAAATTCCACCAAATCTGAGCTTAAGCAACATCTTCTCATGGGGCTCTGATGACTCGACTCACAATTGCCATCAGCACCTCACATCACCTTCATCCAAGCTCCCAATTCCCTTTATCCAGCACTGATTTTTCCTTTTCCATAGCAATTACCACCTTCTGTATAAATTTATGGGAGCCCTGGTGGCACAGTAGTTACATGCTCAGCTGCTAAACAAAAGGTTGGCAGTTCGAATCCATTAGCTGCTCCTTGCAAACCCTGTGGGCAGTGCTGCTCTGTCCTATAGGGTCCCTATGAGTCGGAATATACTTGACAGCAATGGGTGTGGTTTTTGTTTGGTTTGGTTGGTTGGTATACTTTATAATTTAATTATTTATTGTTTCTTTTTTTTTTTTTTTTTTTTTTCTTAATTTCCTGTGTGGCTATCTCCTCCAGTTATAATGTAATATTCCCAAGAGCATAGATCATTGCATGTTTTGTTCATTGATATTGGTGAGATTCTAGAAGCTGGCCTGGCTCATCGTAGGCTTTCAATAAATGTTTTGTTTTGCTTTATTTTGTTTTGATGAGTATTACAAAAGTTAAAAATTTTATCTCTATTTCTCTTAGTTCTCCTATGTTTTGCTTCTTTTAAACTTAAATTTTTAATCTTTTGGGAAATTGTATACAGCATGAAATGAGAAACTGAATTTAATATTTCTTTCAAATTGCTACCAATTTCTGCAGCAACATTGCCCATTCCCACATTTACTTGTGTATCTATCTTTATCTTACATTAAGCCTTTATGTATAAAAGTGCCTTTTTTATATTCTTTTTTGGATTCTTTCATGGTATGGTATGGTTTTAAGATTTATAGTTTTTAATACGTTTAAATAACTGACATTGCTGGTTTCCCTTAATTGCCCTTCTCTATTATTTTTTTCTTGACTATTTTTACCCATTTATCTTCCAATTAAACTTTAGAAACACTTTATCAAGTTCCAAATCCACTAGGATTTTGAATAGCGTGATGTTTAATTTGTTTGCGAAGAAATGATGAAGTAAAAAAAGAGCTGAACAGAAGAATTCAAAGAGTAGCTCGAGAAGACAAAATAAAATATTATAAAGAAATGTGCAAAGACCTGGAGTTAGAAAACCAAAAAGGAATAATACCTTCGCATTTCTCAAGCTGAAAGAACTGAAGAAAAAATTCAAGCCTCGAGTTGCTATTTTGAAGGATTGTATGGGCAAAATACAGAATGACACAGAAAGAATCAAAAACAGATGAAGGGAATACACAGGGTCCACTGTACCAAAAAGAACTGGTCAATGTTCAACCAATTTAGGAGGTAGCATATGGTCAAGAATTGTCAGTATTAAAGGGAGAAGCCCAAGCTCCACTGAAGGCATTGGCGAAAAAACAAGGCTCTAGGAATTGACCAACTCGATGGCACCTAACAACAACATGTTTAATCAATTTCTTTTTTTTTTTCCTGAGTTATTTTATCTTTATTTTTTCTTATTGTGCTTTAAGTGAAAGTTTACAGCTCAGGTTAGTTTCTCATACAAAAATTTATACACTCCGGATTTCCCATGTCCATTCAACCAGCTCCTGTCCCTTTCTGCCTTCTCATCTTGCCTCCGGACAGGAACTGCCCATTTAGTCTCATGTATCTACTTGAACTAAGAAGCACATCAGAACACAATTTATGTGTTACAGTCTCGTCTAATCTTTGTCTGAAGAGTTGACTTCGGGAATGGTTTCAATTCTGGGCTAACAGAGAGTCCGGGGGCCATGCCTTCCCAGGTTCCTCCAGTCTCAGTCAGACCATTAAGTCTGGTCTTTTTACTAGAATATGAGTTCGGCACCCCACTTTTCTCTTGCTCGATCAGGGACTGTCTGTTGTATTCCCTGTCAGGGCAGTCATTGGTGGTAGCTGGGCACCATCTAGTTCTTCTGGTCTCAGGCTAATGGAGTCTTTGGTTTATGTGGCCCTGTCTGTCTCGTGGGTTAATATTTTCCTTATGTCTTTGGTATTCTTCATTCCTCTTTGCTCCAGGTGGGTTGGGACAAATTGATGCAACTTAGATGGCTGCTTGCTAGCTTTTAAGACCCCAGACGCCACTCACCAAAGTGGGATGCAAAACATTTTCTTAATAAACTTTGTTACAACAATTGACCTAGATGTCCCCTGAAAGCATGGTCCCCAGACCCCCTCCCTTGCTACTGTGTCCCTCAAAGTGTTTCATTGTATTCAGGAAACTTCTTAGCTTTTGCTTTAGTCCAGTTGTGCTGACTTCCCCTGTAGTGTGTGTTGTCCTTCCCTTAACTTAAGATAATTCTTGTCTACCATCTAGTTAGTGAATACCCCTCTCCTTCCCTCCCCACCCTCATAACCATCAAAGACTGTTTTCTTCTGTGTTTAAACCTTTTCTTGAGTTCTTACAATAATTGTCTAATATGATATTTGTCCTTTTGCAACTAATTTCAATCAGCATAATGCCTTCCAGATACATCCATGATATGAGATGTTTCACAGATTCATCTCTCTTGACAGAGGGCTCCTTTTGCTGCTCTCTTTCTATTTGTTTGAGATGTGGAGTTAAGGTTTTGATTTTGGCCTTTTCTTCTTTTTGGATGTGTGCATTTGTTGCTATAAATTGACCTCTGAGCACTGCTTTTGCTGTGTCCCAAAGGTTCTGGTAGGATGTGTTTTCATTCTTGTTTGATTCTTTAATTTCTTTATTCGCTCCTTAATTTCTTCTATAACTCAGTAGTTTTTGAGCAAGGTATTGTTGAGTTTCCACATGTTTGATTTTTTTTCCTTGCTTTTTCTGTTATTGATTTCTACTTTTATAGCTTTATGGTCAGAAAAAATGCTTTGTAATATTTTGATGCTTTAGATTCTGTTAAGGCTGGCTTTATGGCTAATACGTGGTCTATTCTGGAGAATGTTCCATGTGCATTGGAAAAGAAAGTATACTTGCTTGCTGTTGGGTGGAGTCTTCTGTATATGTCTATGAAATCAAGTTGGTTGATTGTGACATTTAGATATTCTGTGTCTTTGTTGAGTTTCTTTCTGGATGTTCTGTCCTTCACCAGAAGTGATGTGTTGAAGTCTCCACTGTTATTGTGGAGCTGTCTATCTCGCTTTTCAATGATGTTAGAGTTTGTTTTATGTATTTTGGAGCCCTGTCATTGAGTGCATAAATGTTTATTATGGTTATGTTCTCCTGGTGTATTGACCCTTTAATCCTTATATAGTGTCCTTCTTTATCCTTTGTGGTGGATTTTACTTTAAAGTCTATTTTGTCAGAGATTAATATTGCCACTCCTGCTCTTTTTTGAGTGTTGTTTGCTTGATATATATTTTTTCCATCCTTTGAGTTTTAGTTTGTGTCTTTAAATCTAAGGTGTGTCTCTTGTAGGCAGCATATAGACAGATCGTGTGTTTTTATTCATTCTGCCACTTCTGTCTCTTTATTGGTGCATTTAGTCCATTTACATTAAGCGTAATTATTGATAAGTATGAACTTAGTGCTGTCATTTTGATGTATTTTTTTTTTGTGTTGTTGACAGTTTCTTTTTTCCACTTAATTTTCTCTGCGGAGTCATTTTTCTTTATGTATTTTCTTTTCATCTTTTTCATTGTTGTTGATATTGTTTTTGCTGAGTCTAGGTTTTTCTTGTTTATTTTCATGTGTAGGATTGTTGTTTCCTTTGTGTTTACCTTAATACTTCTATTTTTCTAAGTTTAAACCAAACTTTTCTTTATATCGCCTTGACTTCCTGTCCATATGAAAGATCTATGACCACACTATTTAGTCCCTCTTTTTGGTTTTAATGTTGTCATCTTTTACATACTGCCATCTCTTTTTCCCTCTTTTCAATGTTTTAGTTTTGATTTATTTGTAAGTTTCCTATCTGGGTTGATATCTGGTGATTCTGTCCTGTGTTCTACCAGTGGGTTGTCATCTGATGTTATTGATTTTCTAACTGGAGCACTGCCTTTAGTATTTCTTGTAATTTTGGTTTGTTTTTTTCCCCTAAACTTCTGTTTATCTGGAAATGCCCTAATTTCGCCATTGTATTTGAGTTTTCCTGGATATGTAATTCTTTGCTGGCAGTTTTTTTTTTACTTCAAGTCTTTATATATGTCATCTGATTGCCTTCTTGCCTTCGTGGTTTCTGCTGAGTAGTCCGAACTTACTCTTATTGACTCTTCTTTGTAAATGACTTTTCAATTATTGCTAGCTGCTCTTAAAATTCTCTTTATCTTTTGTTTTAGTAAGTTTGATTATAATATGTCTTGGTGACTTTCTTTTGGGATCTACCTTTTGTGGGCTTTTATGAGCCTCTTGAATAGATGTTTCCTCATCTTTCACAATATCAGGGAAGTTTTCTGCCAACAAATCTTCAACAATTCTCTGTATTTTCTGTTATCCTACCCCCACTTCCTGTTCTGGTACTCCAAATCACTTGTAGGTTGTTTTTCTTGATAGAGTCCTACATATGTCTTAGGGTTTCTTCATTTTTTTAAATCCTTTTATCTGATTTTTCCTCAAGTAAGTTGATGTCAAGTGCTTTATCTTCAGTTTCACTAATTCTGACTTCCATTGCCTCAATTCTGCTCCTAAGACTTTCTATTGAGTTGTCTAATTCTGAAATTGTACTATTAATCTTTTGGATTTCAATTTGCTGTCTCTGTATGGATTCTTACAGCCTGTTAAATTTGTCATTATGCGCTTATAACGTTCTTAAGTTCCTTTATAGCTTTGTCTGTGTGTTCCTTGGCTTGTTCTGCATTTTGTATAATCTCCTTCCTGATCTCTTGAAGGGCTCTGTATATTGATCTTTTGAATTCTACCCCTGGTAATTTCAAGAAATTCTCTTCCTCCAGAAGATTTCTTGATTCTTTGTTTCGGGAGCTTGCTGAAGCCATCGTGGTCTGCCTCTTTATGTGATTTGTTATTGACTGTTGTCTCCAAGCCATCAATAAGTTATTATGTTTATTTATTTAATGTTTGCTTACTGTGTCCTAGTTTCTTGTTTTGTTTTGTTTTGATATGCCCAAATAGGCTGGTCATGTGAACTAGTTTGATTATTGGAAACTTTGAAGCTCTCACATCCTGTCACCAGTTGGTTAGATCTGTTACTAGGTATGTGAGCCCAAGAGTCTGTTTACTTTTCTCATATGGATTCAGCTCACGTGTCCAGGTAGTCTTTCACCAAGTGTGTGGTGCAGGCTCTCACTTTCAGTCCTAGATGGGCAGGGGTGATTGGAGTAGGTACAGGTATCTGGCTGCAGTAGGGGTTCATGCACTGAGCAAGGCAGAGGTCTGACAGCTGCCCCTGAGTGTCTGGGAGGAAAGTGTGTCCCTGTTCCCTAGAGTGCCTATGTGGGTGGGTTCTGCAACTGGACTATGGGCACGCAGTGCTGTTGGCTGTAAGGACTGGGAGGCACCACTTATTCTTGGACCCCATCTTGGGTGGCTAGGTGGCATAGGTAGAGCCACCAGTCCTCAGGCCCCAGATGTGGGTAGGTGAGGACCCTGCTTAATAGGTAGTGCAGTGTCAAATGTCATGAATCTGCCACTCCACCTTATACCTGATACAGTTAAAAATAGGCTTCAGGTAGATACCCTGTTGTACTCTACTAATGAGGGTCTATGCTGTCGAAATGGGCCCACACAGGTGTATGCAGCAGTGAAAGGCATTCAAAGTCCATGGACTCCTTATGCCTGTACGTAGGCAAAGGAGCTGTGCCTGCCCTGAGTTCCCAGTTTAGAGGAGCTGGCAGATTATTTTTTCCTGTTTGCTAGTTTGTTGCTTCTCCAAGGCCAGGAGAATGGCTCAAGGCGTGGCGTGTGATGAGTCCTACTTCCAGCCCAGGGGATGTGGCAATTGCTGAAGCCAGCCTGAGACCCACTGCAGAAGGGGAAGGAGGCAGGTAAATGGGAGAGAGTTTCTTCCCAAAAGAGGTGTTTTCTTACCCGTGCAGTGGGTGAGACACATGTACTTATCTTTTGCTGACTGAGCGCCGCTTTTCACTGAGTCTGGAGACTTAAGTAGACTCTCCACTGCTCGGTCTCTCCTGATGTGGAAAACATGCCCCGAGCGCCACTGCTTGCCTCACCATGCATGCCAGCTGATTTAGCCTGCTGGTTCCCCCCGGGTCAGGTCTAGCAACTCCTCGCTGCTTCTGAATCATCTCTCCCTCCCCCTGCCACTCAGTCTGATTCCTCAACTTTGCCTTTGATGTTCAGGGCTCGTAGATTGCCATATATAATAGATTCACTTGTTTTTTCGGGTGTTTGTTGTAAGAGAGACCCACCGGAAGTATCTGACTACTCTGTCATCTTGGTTCCACCTCTAATCAATTTCTTGATATAGTCTATAATATTAAATTATCTCAATTAGAAATATGATAGATCTTCTAATTTATTAATCTTATATATATTATTTTTCAAATTTTGTGTCATTATATATTATATATCCCACAACCACCCACTGCCATCAACTCAATTCCAACTCATAGAGACCCCACAGTTTCCAAGGCTGTAATCTCTGTGGAAGCAGACTGCCACATCTTCCTCCTGTGGAACCACTGGTGGTTTCAAACCACCAACCTCTGAGTTAGCAGTCGACACCTTTAACAACTGAGCCACTAGTGATCCTTATATTATATACATATATATATATAGAGAGAGAGAGAGTTGTTGTTAGGTGTCTTCAAGTCAGTCCCAACTCATAGCAACCCTATGTACCACAGAACAAAGCACTGCCTAGTCCTCTGCCATCTTCACAATTGTTGCTATGTTTGAACCCATTGTTGCATCCCCGGTATCAATCCAGAGAGTCAATGGTCTTCCTCTTTTTTGCTGACCGTCTACCTTACCAAATGTTATGTCTTTCTTCAGGGACTGAAGTATGCCGTAAGTATGTAAGACGAAGTCTCACCATTCTCACCTCCAAGGAGCATTCTGGCTGTACTTCTTCCAAAACAGACTTGTTGGTTCTTCTGGCAGCCCATGGTGTATTTAATATTCTTCATCAACACCGTAATTCAAAAGCACCACTTCTTCTTTGGTCTTCCTTGTTCATTGTCCAGCTTTCACATGCATATGAGGCAATGGAAAATATCATGGCTTGGGTCAGGTGCACCTTAGTCCTCAAAATGACATCTTTGCTTTTTAACACTTGAAAGAGGCCTTTTGCAGCAGATTTGCCCAATGCACTGCGTCATTTGATTTCTTGACTGCTGCTTCCATGGTTGTTGACTGTGGATCCAAGTAAAATGAAATCCTTGACAACTTCAATCTTTTCTCGATTTATCATGATGTTGCTTATTGGCCCAGTTGTGAGGATTTTTGTTTTCTTTATGTTGAGGTGTAATCCATACTGAAGGCTGTGGTCTTTGATCTTCATCGGTAAGTGTGTCAAGTCCTCTTCACTTTCAGCAAGCAAGGTTGTGTCATCTGCATAATGCTGGTTGTTAATGAGTCTTCCTCCAATCCTGATGTCCCATTCTTCTTCATATAGTCCAAGTTCTCAGGTTATTTGCTCAGTATACAGATTGAATGAATATGGTGAGAGGATACAACCCTGACACACACACACTTCCTGAGTTTAATCACTCAGTATCCCCTTATTCTGTTTGAACGATTACCTCTTGGTCTATGTACAAGTTCCTCATGAGCAAAATTAAGTGTTCCAGAATTCCTATTTTTTACAGTGTTGTCCATAATTTGTTATGATCCACACAGTTGAATGCCTTTGCATAGTCAATAAAACACAGGTAAACATCTTTCTGGTGTTCTCTGCTTTCAACCAAGATCCATCTGACATCAGCAGTAATATCCCTTGTTCCATTTTCTCTTCTGAATCCAACTTGAATTTCCTGCAGTTCCCTGTCAATGTACTGCTGCAACTGCTTTTGAATTATCTTCAGCAAAATTTTACTTGCGTGTTATATTGATATTGCTCTATAATTTCCACATTCTGTTGGATCACCTTTCTTTGGGATGGGCAGGAATATAGACGTCTTCCAGCCTGCTGGCCAGGTAGCTAGCTGTCTTCCATATTTCTTAGCATAGACGAGTGAGCACCTCCAGCGCTGCATCCATTTGTTGAAATGTCTCAATTGATATTCCAATGATGCTGTTGGCATAGCAATAGGCAAACCACCACAGTATGACAAACTGAAAAAAGGGGTGTGGTGAGGCTTATTCCTAAGTTGTTATATTTCTGTTGATACAGTAAATGGGGCTCTTTTCTCACAATATTTTGTAAGATTGATCGTAGCTGCTTATGTAGTATTGTTGTTGCTGTTAGTTGCTGTTGAGTTTATTCTGACTCATGGTGACCCCACACGTGTCAGAGTAGAACTGCTCCATAGCATTTTCAAGGAAGCAGATTACCAGTCCTGTCTTGCAAGGTACCTCTGGGTGGATTCGAACCATCAGCCTTTTGGCTAGTAGTTGAGCATGTAACCATTTGGAGTATATATAGTCATTTTCAATGTATTTATTTTTTAACCTTATGTATATTTCTTCTTAGCTTAATAGTCTTGCCCAGTTGATTTGATTTTCTTGTGTTTTCAAAGTTATTGACAAATTAATAACTTTGTTTCATTTTCATGCCTTTTTATCTTTGTTTTGTTTTACTGCATTAGCTCAAACTTTAAAGAACCATGTAAATAATCATGGATAGAAATGCATTCTTATTTCATATCTTAATTTAAAATAAAAATTTTCAAAAAAACTGGTGGTGTTGCATAGAATTAGTTCCAACAGGTATAACACACACACACACTCCCGTCCCCCCCCACAATTCCTTGAGTCCAAAAAATATGAGAAGCATATAATAAATAACTTTATTCACTGAAAAACAATCCAGAGCCTTTAATATGCTAATGAAAATAGTGAATTTTTGAAAGATATAATATGCATTATTTTTCATTTACTTTATCGTAAAAGTCTTTTTGCCCCAGACATCAATTAGTATTTCTCAGTAGCAATGTTTCATGAAACATGCTTTGGGGAAATGTCCATAGGTTATTAACATGACATTGACTGCTGGTTTGAAAGCTAACTCCTTCCAAGTCATTCATTATTTAACAAACATGCGTTAAGCCCCTACTAAGTGCCAAGGCTCTGCTAAGCACTGGAGGCTCAATGAAGTTCTGGCAATAGGTCCCTGAGTTACAGTGTCTTCAGTCTAATGGGAGATACCAAAAAATAAACCCATTGATTCCAACTCATAGTGACCCTGTAGGACACAGTAGAACACACAAGGCAGTATAAAACCACAGTACTGTGTAGCAGGTGCTTAGGGAAAGTGGAGGAGGGGAAACTAATTCAGACAAGGGACAGTGCAATTGTCAAGGAAGTTTTTCTAGAGGCAAGGATGTCTGAGCTGGTATCTAAAAGATGAGTAGTAGCTTGGTGATTTTGCGGTGGGAGGGTGGAGATTAATGATAGAGATGGCTATTCCAGGCAAAGGAGAATGTGTGTGTAAAAGAAGGAATGCATGGCATAGTGGAGGAACTGACAGAGTGGAGGAGTGGCCTGGGGAAAGAAATTATAGCCAGGGAGTGAGACAATGAGAGTTCTAGAAATATCATTCTGTCTGCAGCATGAAAGGATACAATCTGGGCAAGACTGGAGCCAAGGAAACCAGTTATGAAGCTGGTACAATATCAAGGTACATATTTGGAGAGTATGAGGACATATGCCAAATAATTTCTCTAGCTCCATTAGGTTGTTTCAGCTCTTTTAGGTTGTACTGCTGCATTTATTCAGTTCAGTAGATACATCCTTTCACTTGAAGATAGCTCCCTATAGAAATGCCTTCAAATCTTCAACACAACTTTATAGCTTTTAATTTGCAGTCAATATAAAAAATAGGGTACAGAGGCCCTTTCTCTGTCCACTATAAAATTTCCACTACAGGTTTCAGTGACTCTTATGGACAAAGCCATGCTACAAGTCATATTAGAGTTAAGCCAAACACATATTTTTTACCTTGTGGAATTCTATATTTCATTTTATTGGAGTAGAATGTAACGTGCATTTTGCTTGGTTTAATGTCAAGAAAGATGTATGTCAGGGTTGTATCCTTTCATGGTGGTAGTATCCTTACACCATACTTATTCAATCTGTATGCTGAGCAAATAACCTGAGAACTTGGACTATATGAAGAAGAATGGGGCATCAGGATTGGAGGAAGGCTCATTAACAACCTGCATTATGCAGATGACACAACCTTGCTTGCTGAAAGTGAAGAGGACTTGACACGCTTACCGATGAAGATCAAAGACCACAGCCTTCAGTATGGATTACACCTCAACATAAAGAAAACAAAAATCCTCACAACTGGACCAATAAGCAACATCATGATAAATCGAGAAGAGATTGAAGTTGTCAAGGATTTCATTTTACTTGGATCCACAGTCAACACCCATGGAAGCAGCAGTCAAGAAATCAAATGACGCAGTGCATTGGGCAAATCTGCTGCAAAAGGCCTCTTTCAAGTGTTAAAAAGCAAAGATGTCACCTTGAAGACTAAGGTGCTCCTGACCCAAGCCATGATATTTTCCATTGCCTCATATGCATGTGAAAGCTTGACGATGAATAAGGAACACCAAAGAAGAATTGGTGCCTTTGAATATGGTGTTGGTGAAGACTATTAAATATACCATGGACTGCCAAAAAAACGAACAAATCTATCTTGGAAGAAGTACAACCAGAATGCTCCTTAGAAGCAAGGATGGCGAGACTATGTCTCACACACTGTGGACATGTTATCAGGAGGGATCAGTCCCTGGAGAAGTACATCATGCTTAGTAAAGTAAAGGGTGAGTAAAAGAGAGGAAGACACTCAACAAGATGGATTGACATAGTGGCTGCAACAATGGGCTCAAGCATAACAACGATTGTGAGGATGGCCAGGACTGGGCAGTATTTCATTCTGTTGCGCATAGGGTCATTATGAGTCAGAACTGACTCAAGTCACCTAACAACACAACAATATATAATTATAATAATTGTTAATAATATTATGCTCATTTAAGATTCAGATGAGTTAAATAACTTGCCCATGCACATCTATAGTGAATGGCAAGGCCAAGGTTTAAATCCGTCTTTCTGTCCCCAAGTTCCACACTATCCTAAGTACTTAGGACTTGAGGGGACCTGAAGATGCTGGATTGAGTGCTATGATTCTAAAAATCAAATTTTAAATAGAACAAAATCTAAAATAAAATTACTATTAAAATTGTAAAAAGAAAAAAGACTAATGGAATTAAAATTGTTTAGCCTAAGTCAGAGGAAGGTGAGAGGTGATTTCAAATATGTAAAAGATGTGTTAGTTAGGTTCTTTCAGGTTGGTGAAGACGAACACCACTATTACCTGAATTACTAATGTTTCTTATAAGGCTGCACGAGGGTGAACTGAAGTACAGAGAAAACAGCCGCAACAGCCTCATAACCAGACTCATAGACACTGGATTGACTTTTAAGACACAAGTCAGGTCTAGTCACTTGGTTTCCTTATCCTCTCAATGGTAGGCAAACATTACTCCCAGCTCCAATGATTCAGCATTATGACCAGACAGCTCCACACAACTACTCCAAGGCTTTGCTGCTAATATTTCTTTACCACTACTGACTGATTCTCACTCTAGTCGCTCTAGTCTTCTCCCTAGGCTTTAGATTACTCAGGGATTCTGCTCATCTATTGTCTTTGTTAGGATCCCTGGTGGCACAGTGGTTAAGCATTTGGCCGCTAACCAAGAGGTCAGTGGTTCAAACCCACCAGGTGCTCCATGGGAGAAAGATGTAACAGTCTGCTTTCATAAATATTTACAGCCTTGGAGATGGTTCATCATTAGAAAATCAATCAATGTAATCCACCACATAAATAAAAGAATCACATGATCATCTCAATCGACACAGAAAGGCATTTGACAAAGTCCAACACCCATTCCTGATAAAAAAAATCTCAATAAAATAAGCATAGAAGGGAAATCCCACAACATAATAAAGGGCATCTATACAAAACCAATAGCCAACATCATTCTTAATGGAGAGAGGCTGAAAACATTTCCCTTGAGAACAGGAACAAGACAAGGATGCCCTTTATCACCATTCCTATTTAACATTATGCTGGAAGTCCTAGCTAGAGCAATAAAGCAAGAAAAAGAAATAACGGGCATCCAAATTGGTAATGAAGAAGTAAAACTGTCCCTATTTGCAGATGATATGATATTATACATAGAAAGCCCAAAAGACTCCACGAGAAAACTACTGGAACCAACAGAAAGATTCAGCAGAGTAGCAGGATACAAGATAAACATACAAAAATCAGTTGGATTCCTATACATCAATAAAGAGAATGACAAAAAGGAAACCAGGAAAAAAATACCGTTCATAATAGCCCCTAAAGAGATAAAATACTTAGGAATAAATCTAACCAGGGATGTAAAAGACCTATACAAAGAAAACTACAAAACACTACCACAAGAAACCAAAAGAGATCTACATAAAAGGAAAGACACACCATGCTCATGGATAGGTAGACTCAACATTGTGAAAATGACAATTCTACCCAAGGCAATTTACAAATACAATACAATCTCAATCCAAATACCAACAACATTCTTTAAAGAGATAGAAAAACTAATCATTAACTTTATATGGAAAGGGAAGAAGCCCCAGATAAGTAAAGCACTACAGAAGAAGAATAGAGTAGGAGGACTCGAACTCCCTGACCTCAGAACCTACTATACAGCTACAGTAGTCAAAACAGCCTGGTACTGTTACAATGACAGATACATTGACCAGTGGAACAGAATTGAGAACCCAGATGTAAATCCATCCACCTACGGTCACCTGATCTTCGACAAGGGCCCAAAGCCCATCAAATGGGGAGAAGACAGTCTTTTTAACAAATGGTGCTGGCAAAACTGAATGTCTGTCTGCAAAAAAATGAAACAGGACCCATACCTCACACGGTACACAAAAACTAATTCAAAATGGATCAAAGACTTAAATATAAAGCCAAAAACTATAAAGTTCATAGAATAAAAAATAGGATCAACACTAGCGGCCCTAATACATGGCATTAACAGGATACAAACCATAGCTAACAACACACAAACTCCAGAAGATAAGCTGGATAACTGGGATCTTCTAAAAATCAAATAAAAAACGAACCTACAGACTGGGAAAAAATTTTTGGCTATTACAAATCTGACAAAGTTCTAATCTCCAAAATCTACAGGAAAATCCAACACCTCTACAACAAAAAAACAAATAATCCAATTAAAAAATGGGCAAAGGAAATGCACAGACACTGACAGTGACCAAAGAAGACATTTAAGTGGCCAACAGACACCTGAGGAAATGCTCGCCATCACTAGCCATTAGAGAAATGCAAATTAAAACCACATGAGATATCATCTCACTCCGGTGTTACTGGTTACTGGCACAAATCTAAAAACAGAAAATAACAAATGTTGGAGAGGCTGCAGGGAGATTGGAACTCTTATGCACTGCTGGTGGGAATGCAAAATGATACAACCATTTTGGAAAACGATATGACACTTAGAAAGTTAGAAGTAGAAATACCATATGATCCAATACTCCCAGGAATATATCCTATAGAAATAAGAGTCATCACTTGAATAGACAAAGGCACACCCATATTCATTGCAGCATTGTTCACCATACCAAAAAGATGGAAACAACCTAGATGCCTATCAACAGATGAATGGATAAACAAACTATGGTACACACAGTGGAGTACTATGCAACAATAAAGAACAATGATGAATCTACGAAGCATCTCACAACATGGATGAATCTGGAGGGCATCATGCTGAGTGAAATAAGTCAATCACAAAAGGACAAATATTGTATGAGACCACTACTATAAAAATTCATGAAAAGGTTTACACACAAAAAGGAACAATCTTTGATGGTTATGAGGAGGGAAGGGTTGGGGATGCAAAAACACTAAGTAGACAATAGGTAAGTGGTAACTTTGGTGAAGGGTAAGACAGTACACAATACTGGGGAAGCCAGCACAGTTTGTACAAGGCAAGGTCATGGAAGCTCCATAGACACATCCAAAATCACTGAGGGACTGAATTGCTCGGCTGAGGGTTGTGGGGACCATGGTCTCAGGGAACATCTAGCTCAATCGGCATAACACAGTTTAGAAAGAAAATGTCCTACGCTCTACTTTGGTGAGTAGCATCTGGGGTCTTAAAAGCCTGTGAGTGGTCATCTAAGATACTCCACTTTTTCTCATCCCTTCAGGAGCAAGGGAGAATGAAGAAAACTAAAGATAAAAGGGAAAGATTAATCCAAAGGACTAATGGACCACACCTACCACAGCCTCCACCAGACTGAGTCCAGTTCAACTAGATGGTGCCTGGCTACCACCACTGACTGCTCTAACAGGGATCACAATAGACGGTCCTGGACAGAGCTGGAGAAAAATGTAGAACAAAATTCTAACTCACACACACACACAAAAAAAACAGACTTACTGGCCTGACAGAGACTGGAGAAACTCCAAGAGTATGGCCCCCAGACACACTTTTAACTCAGTAATGAAGTCATTCTTGAGGTTCACCCTTCATCCAAAGATTTGATAGGCCCATAAAACAAAATGAGACTAAAGGGGCCCACGAGCCCAGGGGCAAGGACTAGAAGGCAGCAGGGAACAGGAAGCTGGTAATAGGGATCCCAAGGCCGAGAAGGGAGAGTGTTGACATGTCGTGGGGTTGTTAACCAGTGTCATAAAACAATATGTGTACTAACTAAACAGTTTGTTCTGTAAACCTTTATCTGAAGTACAATTAAAAAAAAATTACAGCCTTGGAAACCCTATGGGGCAGTTCTACTGTGTCCTACAGGATCACTACAAGTCAGAATCAACTTGGTGGCAATGGGTTTGGTTCGGTTTTATTGTCTTTGTTAAACTCCTTGAATGATGAGTAGTTTGAATCCTTCAGTCTATAATCAGGTTCTAGCATCTCCAATTGGCAGAGGTGTTTGTGAGGTCACCTAGAAGTCTAAGGATCAGCCCGATGGCCAAATGTGGCTTGGTCACCAATCCCTGGTGCCTGGCCAGGATTCCTGGGTGCAGTGCCCATCACATCCACTCGAACTCTTTGCACATTTCAGAGGGAGGTCATGTTCTAGGTGTTTCTATGGAAAATGTGAGAGATAAACTTTGTCCAGCTTAAAGATATAAATAATAAAACGTTTTCAAATGTCTAACAAAAAGGTATAAGTAAAAAAAAAAAAAAATAGTAAACTCTTTATGATAATAAGATCTGTTAAGTCATTGAATGAGACCCTCAGAGGTATTCAGAAGTCTCCTCCCTAAAAGTCATTCCGATTCAAAGAACTAATGTCTAAAGTAGCATTATTGAAGCCTGTTTGGAAGAGTTCGGCCAATCCCATGTATCTATAGTTTGGCCATATGATTATAATGAAAATATCCTGTTCCATTCATTATTCAGAGGCATCAGACTTGTCTCTCTTTGATGGTAGAACATCTACCCCAAACCTTCCCCCATGCCCAGTACTCTCATTACCAAACAAGCATCCATCTCTGAGACTGGGCCCACACAGGGAAGTTAGCTGGTCAATGCTGTAGAATAAGTTGACCAGGTGAGCTATCTAGACCCTTGTAATGGCAGTCAGCGTCCTACGTGTATTCTTTAGCCCTTACCATTTCAGTTCACAACGGCAGTTTCTACCTGCCAGCACTTGCCTCTCTTTACCTAAGGGGTTTCTGTGGCTGCTGAGGTCCTCTCTGCCCACAGGCTCAGCAGATCAATTTAACAATTTTGCCCCCAACAACCAGGAACAAACATCAACCAATGACAGATACTTACCCAGCGTCTCTGCTGCCCAGATGGCATGACTCTAAGACATGTGGTCTACATCATTTCCCAGTGTCTCCCAGTAGGATTAAATTCCAGGTGCCCACAGTGGTAACTTGCTTCCCTGTTTCACTTCCCTACTCCCCTAGCACTGTTTCTGGATCACCTCTCAATAAACTTCTTGCCTTGGAATCCTTGACTCAGGGTCTACTTCTGGCAGAATACAAACTAAAACACCCAGTGTTACCTACCCTTACCCCTTATATTTTACTCCATGATGGAGTCAATGTTTGCTGTTTTTGTTTTGTTGTCATTATGCGGATGATTGTTTGCACTTAGGATGATGAATCACCCCGGCTTGCCTAGGACTGAGGGGGTTCCTGGAACTTGAGACCTTATAGCACTAAAACCGAGAAAGTTCTGGACAAGCCAAGATGAGATGGTCACCCTACCTGCACTTTGCCTACCTGCACTGGTGAATGAATTTATGTAGCTCTTTGCTTCCTATGGACTCTACCTTCATCACCAAAAGCTTCCAAACAGACAAGAGACTGACAGCTGGAAGTTGCTCTGAATCAACCAAGGACGGAGCAGTATCATTAGCAAGTGTGTTAATTAACTGGAAAAAAAGCAGAATTCTTCACCCATTGTGCACAATAGGCATGCTGAGGAAGGAGAATGAAGGGCCTGAGAGCTTGAGTGCCCACCATTGACTGGCAATCATTGCCTTCAGATAGGGAAAAGTGGTTATCATTTAACAGCTATTAACATTTCCTAGCTGTGTCTAGCACAAAAACTAGTTGCTGTCAAGACGATTCCAACTTAGTGACCCACGTGTTTCAGAGTAGAACTGTGCTTCATAGAGTTTTCATGGCCATGACTTTTCAGAATCAGATCACCAGGCCTTTCTTCCAAGGCTCCTCTGGGTGGGTTTGAAACACCAGGCTTTCACTTAGTAGTCTAGCACTTAATCATTTGCTCCATCCAGGGACTTCTGTGTGTGTGTGTGTGTGTGTGTGTGTGTCTAGCACAAAGATCTCACATTTTGCCAAAAGTCCTGCAACATTTCATAGGATGTGAAGAAAATTATGATGCTCATTAAATAAGTATCACTAAGTACGATGTTCAACTCTTAAGCACATTAAGGTATGCTAAGGTCTCTTGAAGCATTAACTAGCTGATGATATTCTTACTAACTTCTGAAATAGGCTCTCAAATATAACATCTCTAATGAAAGAATATATGCACACATAATACTTCCATGATATATTGTGACTCTGTACCCGGGAACATCAGTCCAAATCTGAATGTTGGGTTATACCTGGGCTGATTCTAGAAGGAAACTTGGGTTGTAATGATGCATGAAAACATATTGTAAACCATAAAGCATCATGTAAGTTGATTAACCCATAATTCATCCATCACATACTGCTGTGACAATTAAAACTGTAAAATTTCACATTAATGTGTTGCAATCATTTTAATTTGACTGTGAGCAGGGACATTTTCTTTCTCATAACTCAGTCGCTGCCCTAGAAACATGAATGGCATGGACCAGGTAAGCAACAAATGGTTGCCTCGTGGATCCATACACAGATAGATGAATCAGTGTATTCTGAACTCAGATCTGTGCATTAGGGCCTAGTGGTTACAGGAGGTTAACTACCCATGGCAATTTTAACATTTCAAACTCCTACCTAAGCACCTTGAACTCTCTAATAACTGAGTCAGCACAACTCATGTGCAAGCACTGGGGTCCATTTGAGCCCTGCAATGACCTTGCCCTTTCCCTTAAACATTGGATTCCAAGGCCAAGCCCCAAAATGGGCCAAACTCACTCCATTGAAGATGGGGCTCACTTCTGGTGATTACTGAAGCTACATCAACCCCTGAGTTGGAACCCTCTCTATACCTGTCCTTCCAAAAAGCCCTTCAGAGACCAGGAAGAACAGAGGAGAAGAGAGTTGCCCAAACAATTCTCAGAAGTGCAAACCCTAGGGGCACACCTGCCAGGCACCACCAATCAGGACTGAAAAACCCAGAGCTTGAACCCTGGTTTGTTGCAATGGGTTTACCTGCCCTGATTCTTAGAATTTCTCTTCCTGGTTGAATTCTGTAGCCACCTCCTTGATCATGCAGCCAAACTCCCCGCGCCCTGCCTCAATGCTGGGGCTGTTGATTCTGCTACTGCTGGAGGGCTCCCTCCCCAGCACCTCTCAGTGAGGCCTATGACCCATTAGGCACAGATCCTCACTGGACATGGCTCTGAGCTCCAGTCACAGCCACCTTTACAGCTCCAGTCCACTGGTGACCAGATGACCCAAAAATCTATGTGGTACCAGTAGGTGTCTGCCCAAGCCCACCCTCCTCAGCTGCTGAAGGTTAGGACAGTGGCCAATTTTAACAAAATGATGCAGACACAATTTTCTGAAGCAAGAATGGAGGATGCTATGGGATCTCTCTAGGTGGTGTAAATGGTTTGTGTTCGGCTACTTATCTAAAGGTTTGTGGTTTAAACCCACTCAGTGGTGCCACGGAAGAAAGGTCTAGGAATCTGCTTCTGTAAAGATTACAGCCAAGAAACCCCTAAAGAGAAGTTCTACTCTGTAACACATGTTAGCCATAAATCAGAATTGACTCAACGGCAACAGGTTTGGTTTTGGTTTGATTTATGGGTCCTCTTACCCACACCCATGCTCAGATGGAAAACTGCAAAGATTGGCTCATCCTGCAGGGAGAGGAAAAAGAAGAGCAGCGTTTGGTGCCTTTGAAGCACGCAGGCACGAATGAGGCTGAGATGGCCCCATGTTGCCGAATTTGAATGTACAAACTGCCCTAGGTGGCTGAATCTCCACCTACTCTAATCAGATACATCACTAAGCGTGTGGGGATGAAGAAAGGGTCTAAAACATTGACTTTAATCCACCTTCCTCCTGGGGAGTAGAGTGAACATTTCCTCCCCTCTGAAGAAACATGGTGGCAGGGGAAGTGGTACAAGGTGAATAAGTATTTCCTCCTAACAAGACCAGCTATTGATCTTGCTAACCTTCATTCTGAAGCCCTTGTCTCTGCTTCAGGGATTGTTCAGGAACGGAGTAGAGTAGAACCAGGGTGGGGACAAACTAACCCTTAGTATTAGCTGTTGTGCCAGGCAGGCCCTCAGAGAGATCCTTTGATTTGACTTGTATAACAACATAGCATGTAGATAAGGAACAGACATTCAAAGAGGAGAAGTGAGTTGGAAAGTGAACTTGGTGAATGGCAAAATCAGGATTCCAGCTCAGGTTCGTCTGACTCTGTCTCTGGCCAAAGATGGGACTGATCCAGAGTTATGCTCATATCATCAGCCCAGTGGAAGCCAGCAGGGTCTCCAAACTCCCTATGGAACCCCTGGCTCCAGGTCTCATGCACTTTGCGTTACAGTCTATGCTGCTTCTTCCAGGAGAGAAATCCACAGAGGTACAGGTATACTTAACACAAAAAACTTAAAAGATTAATTAAGGGATGACTTCCACATTATGAAAAGATTCACTACAGGGTTCCTTTACAAGAGCCAGCTCCCCTAGTGCTTTTATTATGTAGATCGATTTACAAAAAAGTAAATTTACAAAATAAAACTTTCCAAGACTATATTTACTACATAAAGCGAGGCACATATTAACACACTCCTGAACCATTAGCTGGGTTGCAGAAGCAGAAGCTGTGTGGCCAGGCAGTTGGCAGAGACCACATCAGCACAGCGCCAGGGTACAAAAGTCACCTGCATGCCCAGCACTGGCTACAGAGGATTTTAACAAGCAGGCTAAGAACAGGAGAACCAGACTCCTAGGGAAGTCAGTAAGCGGAATGCTACAAAGAAGACCTGGCAAATTGCTATCTCAGCACTGTAGTTTTCTTTCCAGCCAAAGATGGAGGTGCTGGCCCCTCCCTATTTCCCAACTCCAAAGCACAGGTGCTCCCCCGCCCTATTACCTGACCCAGAGCTGGTTCCCTGCACCCACAGGAAGGGAGCTGGCTGGTTTACCCAAATCCCTCTGCTCTGCAAAATACTGAACAACCAGCTCCCTTGCCTGACTTTCCAAATCAATCCTTTACATCACCTCCTCCAGGAAGGCTTCCCTGATCCTCCTGTGTGACTCCTTGTCTGAACTAGGGCCAGTTCTCTATGGTCCCTGCATTGATGTACCTACCTCATTACATTTAAAATTTTAAATATGTGTATTTGTCTCTCATCCTAGACCATGAGCATTTTGAGTGCAGGGAATACGTCTTGGGATATGTCATATCTTCCCCAGCTGGGACAGGGCTGGACACACAGGAAGCAGGCAATAAAGGTAGGTTGAACTGTTCTGAATTCATAGGAAAGAAAAAGACTATCATTTTCAAGGGTAATTTGTTCATTGTTAAGCTCTAAACTAACATGCAATATCAGAAGTATAGTTTTAACAAGCCATCAAGATTGTCTAATTATCATATTTCAAGTTAGGTCCCTCCCACCAAAAACGCTTTACACAATTATAAGTCAAATAATCAGAAGAAAACTTTGATATTTCCTTATATAATGTTAAAACACTATTAAGGAAGACATGCCAAAGATGTGCATCACCTTTGATAGGATTCCAGCAGAAAACCCTTCTTAATTCTAATCCATATCCCTTTCATCATCAATTAAAAAAAAAAAAAAAACTGAGGTGAAAAGTTAAAGTGGAATAATATTGCTGTGTACACAGTTCTTTTTTTTTTTTTTTCCTTCCAATGATTTTCTCCTCAATGCATGCAATTGGTAATTAAATATATTTCTGCTGGTCTGGTGGCCATATGCCTCCAATATGTAAAAATACATTTGCGCTTTTCCCCCCCTTTCCTTTTGTTCCCAGTGCTGGCTGCTGTCAGTGTGAGCTGCCTAGATTCCCGTGTGCTGGTATCCAGGGCTGCCGCTTGCCAAGCTGCCAGTCTGGAGCGTCACACCTTACTGCCTTTAAAGATTGCCCTGCAGAGATAGAGGGAAATGGCAATTTTTACATGATGCAGTCTGGCGACCCAAGAGATTTGAAGTCAGAACTGGTGCCAAGATTTACCCAGGAGAACAAGCAGAGGCAAAAACACAGAACCTGGGCCAAGAGGGGAAAAAAAAGACTAAGAATAAAGGAGAGGAAAGCTGGGGGATGGGGGAATCTACAGTCAAGTCTCACCACGGGTTCACTCTGAAGGCCTGAATTTAAGGCCACTGAGTGGGCAATCGGGTATTTTTAGGAGTATGTGGGTCCTAAAGAAAGTCAAAGGGAAGAGGTCGGCTTTTTTTGCTTGCCCTAAATTGTAGTAGATTGCAGAATGTAAATGAGACAATTATTACACCAACGCTCATCAAGCTGGGCTGGAAAGACTTCAATAGCCTGATGAATATGCATGCAAATTTGTTAATTAAGTTAATTATTCTGCTGAAAATTCATTTGTCTTCCAAGGACATTTTCCCGATGATTTTAACATGCTAGCTCCATTAGTCATGCTCCGTGCTATTTAACATTACTTTTTGTCCACTTTCCTCCCCATCCCCCCCTTTTTTAATATATATTTTAAAGTTTTAAAAACAGTTGATTGGTTCTTTTAATTGACCCCTGCGATGTTGGAAGATGCCTAGAGCCAGCTCGGCACGCATTCTCAGAAGCACGTTTCAATTAAATATTTCCTTGATATATAAAATGTCTGCGAAATGTCACATTGGTGGGGAGGAGAAGAGCTCTATCTGGGATCATTAAAGCTAGAATTTGAGTCGTTCTCCGCAGTGACTGCAAGAGGTAATCTGTCCCTGCTGTGGGCCATTTCCCAGGCTCCGAGTATTATTTGATACACGGATTTACCTTGCTGTGGGAAGCTTGGTGACTCCAGCTTCCTCTCTCCTCCCGCTGCAAGGCGATACCCAGTGAACATGTGTGTTCAAACAGGAACCAGCACTGTGATACTTTTCTGTCACCCATGAGGGCCCAAACCTGTTACCATGGCAACAAAGGGGGGGGGTCGTGTGTTTAAAATCACATCTAAATGGCAAATTGAGATATTTGAAAGAAACAGCCTAGTTTAATTTTGTTAGCCAACGGTAGACAAAAAATTGTAGTTTTTTTTTTTTTTTTTTAATGATAAATTATTTTGCTGAAGAAAGGAAGTTTATTAATGGAGGCCTTTGTACCAAAAAAAAAAAAAAAAAAACCGTTGCCGTCAAGTCTATTCCAACTCATAGTGACCCTACAGGACAGATTAGAATTGCTTCACAGGGTTTTCAAGGAGCGGCTGGTGGATTCAAACTGCTGACCTTTTGGATAGCAGCTTAGCTCTTAACCACTGCGCCACCAGGGCTCCGGAGGCCTTCACACAGTAGGCCTCAAAATTGGGATCTTTGGAGGTGGGGGTGATTTTATTCCACCAGATTCTTGATTCTAAGGCACACAGACGCATATGATGCAGCCTTTATAAATCTCCTACAACCTATGTACAGTGCTTATAGCTTTCCACCCCACCCCAAAATTGGACCATGCCATCTGATATATGCAAGTGTTCTTCCTGGTATAGTAAGATTGCTGTTGTTCGTGGTCGTCGAGCCAGCTCCGACTCATGATGACCTGCGTATAACAGAAGGAAATGTTGGCCAGTCTCGCTCCATTGTCACGATCGTCGGTATGTTTGAGTCCAGTAAGACAGGATACTTGAAATCAGGACTATTCCAGAAAATCAGAGGAATATGGTTGCCTCCATACATAGGCAATCATTGTTAAAAGCAGAAAGATTAATCCATGCATCGCTCTAGGGGACAGCCATATGCACACTCACAGCCCTCTCTTCTGGTCATTTATTTTCTTCAGTAAGAAGGTAAATTCAGATTCTCCCCACATCCCAGTCATCATAAAAGAAACTCTCCGATCTGGTTTCAGGTTGAAACCTGTATCTTCACAGAGTTGATCAGACTTGCTTGGAGCCAGGCTAATGGAAAGGGGATTAAACAATGAAGAAAATAAACTTCAACTGAAAGCGTTAAAAAAAAAAATTAATTGTCATGTTATCTCTTTCAAGCCATTCGTATATGTTTTATACAGTATGAATGGCACTATGTGTCACATAGATAGTAAACCAATTAAGATGGTATTTTAAACCCTGTAATTTCTATAATTCCATCTGTTTTAGAAGGTTTAATTGGTAAAGTTACAAAAGCCAAATATATTTGAATATTTTGAAAGCAGGCCTAACACCAAAAAAATGAAAAGTTCCCATAAACATTTAACTACATATTTGTACATTTCTTGAGCATATACTTTAGATTAAAATGATACATGCAGATTTTTCTAAATCTTATAAATAACAAACTAGTCCAAGGGAAAATATGATCATACGTTATGCTATGTAAATTTATTCAGGTCTTTTTTTTTCTTTTGTTTTTCTTCAAACTTCCAGAAATCTCTCCGACGAAAATCCCATACCTGTCATTTAATCTTGATTGAGGGCCCAAAGGAAAGACAGCTACATAAAACTCACACTATTGAACACTTTCCTTTAAATCTTCTCCCCATAGGCTTTTAAGAGAGTTTCCCATTTTGCAAGTAAACCAAAAAAACCCAACCTGTTGCCGTCAAGTTGATTCTGACTCATAGCAACCCTATAGAATGGAGCAGAACTGCCCCAGAGAGTTTCCAAGGAGTGCCTGGTGGATTTGAACTGCTAACGTTTTGGTTAGCAGCCGTAGCTCTTAACCACTATGCTACCAGGGCTTCCATTTTGCAAGCAGAAGGAAATATTTTTCAGATATATCTGAAAATATTTTTCCATCTACCAGAAACCTATTTTGGGGAAATAAGAGAACACGGAGGTTATATCACCTTCCAAATTTGAACACAAAATCTAAATCTACAAAGTTAAAAATTGAACACATTTCTCCACTGTTAAAAGAAAACATTACTTATTTATTTTTTTAAATGGGTCAGACATGAGACTTTGCCGTGTTCTTTGGTCTGGATGTTCTGCTGAGCAGCTGTGCATTACTCTGGGCCTCATATGGCCGCAGTCACAAATGACTGACAGAACAACAGCGACAATGTGACGTATGATATTTTCTCGTATCAAAATGCCTGCCACGCCATGATTGTGACTCAGTGGGTGTCCAGCTCTGTCTTTCCCTTCTAGACTAGATGCCTGACATATAACAAGGTATAATTAATTTTTTATATGCTTGCCCTTTTCATTACCAGAAATACATTGGATGTAATTTATTTATATTTTTAGCTCTATGATATTTTTTAGTTATATGTTTTCCTATTATTTGTTTAATGTTGTGAAATATAGATAGCATCACATTTGTCAGTTCAACATTTTTCACATATACAATTCAGTGAGATCACTTATATCAATCATATTGTACAACCATCATCCATGTCCTTTGCCAACCTTTCCATCCTCATAAAAAAAAATTTCATACACCATACTACTTGAAAAAACTATTTTGTTTCCATTTGTACCGAGTCCTGTCAAGTAGGAAAAAACGGTGAATAAAGGAAAAGGGGAATGAGAACGGACTATGTTGTTCTTGTGTGCCATTGAGTTGACTCTGATTCATAGCGACCCTATAGGACAGAGTAGAACTGTCCCATAGGGTTTCCAAGGCTGTAATCTTTACAGAAGCAGCCTGTAACGTATTTCACCCACGGAGCGGCTGGGGGGCTCAGCCACCGACCTTTCGGTCAGCAGCCAAGCGCTTAACCATCGTGCCACCAGGGCTCCTTCTGACTGTTAAATGTATGCACCAAGCAAGTAACCTCGTTTATTGAATGTCTACTATACGGCTTGTGACTTACATGCACCATCTCTTTTAAATCTGTATCAACTGTCCAGGAAAGGCATAATTATCTGCATTTTATAAGTGAAGAAAACAAAACCCAAAGAGATTAAGTCCCTTGTCCAAGTCATAAAAGAGAAAGAAATGAAAAATTCCCATAAACAAGCAGCCAAAGCAAATTTGGAGCCAGAGAACATAACCAGATCATTTGTTTTACTCCAAAGCTCTTGAGTATTCTGATGTATCTGCTACCACTACTACTCTTTGAAAACTCACTTTGGAAGACCATAATATACTCAGCACTCAATATTTTCGTTAAATGACAGCATCGACTTTAGTCACAAAATACCACCCGGATGTCTCATGTTTATTTTATTTTATTTTATTAATTGTCACTCTCTGATGGACTTGCTATCTTTTAAAAGACTATTTTTTTCTATTTTGGTGTATTTTGAGGTTAAAAAAAAGATAGTGAATTTTCCTGGGCAAGAGGTTAAATAGATTTTGTATGTAAATAGTTCAGAGGTTACAGTAGGCATCTGTTACTTTTTTGCTTCCCTTTCACTTCTCTTCCTCTGGATTTGAACTTCTTCCCCACCTCCTGTGAGACTGCTGTCAAGAGGACTTATCTCCCCACCTCGCCGTTTTCAGGAGGTAGGGCTACCCAAAGTCCTGAAGAGGGTGATTGGTAGGGATGTCAGGGGAAAGAGGTTCTTTCTCCTTCTAAAATGATGAATAATAAGGGTCCATGGAGCTACTGGGGGCAGTGGCGGTCCAGTGGTAGAATTCTCACCTTCCACAGCAAGGCCTGGGTTCAACTGCAGACCCGTGCACCTTGAGTGCAGCCACCAACTATTTGTCAGTGGGGGTGTGCACATTGCTATGAGGCTGAACAGGTTTGATCCACAGTTCCATTATGCATGGGGTTGCCGTGAGTCAGGGGTTGCCTTGTGTCGTGGGCTGACTAGATGGCAGCTAACGATAGCAACAAAACAATAACTACAACATGGAGCTACTAGGGGCCATCTTACTGCTGTGATGAGTGAGATCTTTCCTGATAAAATCAACATAGAGGAAAAGGGGCGGAGGGCAGGGAGAGAGGGGGCTGATGTTAGCTAAACTGGCCTGGAACTTCTTAGTTACAGGAGCCTAAAAGTTCTCTCTCTCTCTCTCTCTACTTTAGCTACTTTTAGCTGGGTAATTGTGCTAGCTAATGTAGGGATGATGTAAAAACCAGAAGAAATACTGTACATCAATTTTTATTTCTTAATTCTGTAGTGTTTGGATTCAAACTTCCCCAGGGCAAAAGTGGATCAGCATCTGAAATGATCTATGTGTGCTGACTTCACAAGTGTGCCGTCATTATCCCAACGTTAATTATCTATGTTGTGTTTAGTCATTGATTGGTATTTCCCAAGCACTCCTATAGTCAGGATGAAGCATCCATCCACCATAGCAATGTGTCAATTTGTAATTAGATGCCAGAGTTGAGTTTCTATACTAAAGAGATTGGCTATGAGACAAAACTGAGTCTTTTTACAGTCCGTGCCTGTTCAGTAACACTTTGAGTATGACATTTGGCAATGAACGTTATGGATAGTTAGCCAGATAATTCAGACCAAAGAATTCACTTTGCAGCCTGAACTGCTCAATTTGTTTGTCTATGCTAATGAACTTAACATTATTTTTTTTGTTAATTTTATGCTATGTCCATAACTCCAAAGTTCTAAAAAGGATCTAGAAGTTTATTCTGTCATTAGGAGTTAGTGTTGGTCTGTTTGGTCAGAGATATTTAAATAATATTTTGTAATAATTAAACAATCTTACAATTTATCATCAGAGGACCAACTTAACGAGCAGTAGATATGGTATAGGGTCTTAGAGCCTGAAGTCAGATCACACTGGATCAAAACCTGGCTGTGCCACATACTGGCATTTAATGTGACCTTGGGCACATCACTTCAGCTGATAATAAAAAACAAAACCCAAACCCACTGCAGTCTAGTTGATTCCGACTCATAGCGACCCTGTAGGACAGAGTAGAACTGCCCCGTAGTGTTTCCAAGGAGCACGTGGTAGATTCAAACTGCCTTGGTGTAATAATAGTCTCTACTTCAGAGCTGTTGTGATTATTAGATGAGTTAATAATTGTAAAGTGTTTAAAACAGCGCCTGACACATAAGCAGGGCTTAGGAAATGTAGTTGTTGTTAGGTGCCGTCGAGTCAGTTCCAACTCATAGCGACCCTGTGTACAACAGAACAAAACACTACCCAATCCTGCGCCATCCTCACAATCATTGTTATGCTTGAGCCTCTTGTTGCAGCCTCTGTGTCAATCCATCTCATTGAGGGTCCTCCTCTCTTTCGCTGACCCTCTACTTTACCTAGCATGATGTGCTTCTCTAGGGACTGGCCCCTCCTGATAACACGTCCAAAGCACGTGAGACAAAGTCTAGTCATTCTTGCCTCTAAGGAGCGTTCTAGCTGGAAATGTTAGCTCTTATTATTGGGTTTTTAATTTATTAATGGAATAGCCTTCTGTAGGGAGTTCCTTTCTACCCCATTAGCAGAACACACAGCAGTTAGCTTGTTAGTGTAATCAATGCTAACAGTGTGCAAAATTCTAGCTATTTTTTTTTTTTAATATTTCTTAACCAAAACCCATTGCCACTGAGTCAATTCCAACTCACTGTGACCCTATAGGACAGAGTAGAACTGCCTCATAGAGTTTCCAAGGAGCAGCTGGTAGATTTGAATTGCCAACTTTTGGTCAGCAGCCGAATGCTTAACCACTTCGCCACCAGGGCCCCTTACATTTCTTAGTAGCTATGTATTTTCAAGATGTCCCTGGGCGGCGCAAATGGCTAAGTGCTGGACTATTAACTGAAAGGTTGGAGGTTAAACCCATTCAGAGGTGCCTCAGAAGAAAGGCCTGGCCATCTGCTTCTGAAAGGTTACAGCCATGAAAAACCTACAGAGCACAGTTCTACTCTGCAACACGTGGGGTCACCTATTTGCAAGAATTATCTAAATAATTGACTCCCGTCTATCCTTGAAAAAAGTCCTCAGTTATTTTCTTATCTTAAACACAAAGTATAACACATCTCCCATGTGCAGGACAATGTGTTGAGTGTTTATGGGGTTTACAAAGACATATGTCATGGGGAAAATATGAACTGTGCCTCTCAGACTTACAAAAAGGTGGGAAATTTATGATATATAACAAAAAACTAGAGCATAATGGAAGGTAAAAGGAAAAAAGTTCTACTTGATTCAGAGAACTGTAAATGTCATTCCAGCGGAGCGTTGGGGAAAGCTTTATCAAGAGGTGGCTTTTGTAATGACCTTTGGAGTAGAGGATAGTCACTTGGAGCTGGAGGAGTTGGGTGTTTTTCACAGTGAGAAAAGCATGGCAAACATATACGTGTGGAAAAGCACAGGAACTAGCTCTTGAATTTCACCAAATGGAAGAAAAGGCCGAAAGTGTAGGTTAAGGCCAAGATACGAGGTTTGGATTTGAGGCTGAATGCAATGCAAAGCCACTGAAAGATTTTGATGGCACTGCAACCAAATCAAAGCTGTGCTTTAAAAAGATTAACCTGGAAATCATGATGATCAGTTGGAGGAGGAAAGCAATTTGGGTCAGGGAAGAACAACTAGCAAGCCATTCCAATAGCCTGGAAGCTAAAGTAGAGTAGGGGGATAAAGGGGAAGATTCAGAAAAGAAAGATGAAGAGGTGGAATCATTGGGACCTGGCAGACAGTTTTGCTGTGGGAGGCAGGGGAAAGAAGAAGAACTGAGAGACAACTGGGAGATTATGACTTTGTGGACCGAGACAAAGGATGGGTCAGTTAGTGTCATTAGGGCACTAATTACAGAAATAGCAAGATAATGAAAAAACAGGTCTAGGATGATGATCAGTACCGTTTTAGAGATACTGATGACTGGCAACCTTCAATGTGGTTGTCAGAATTATAGATCTGAACAGCAGGATAGAAGCGAGAAATATAAATACACACATATATTTACATATGTGTAAAATTTTGCTTGGAAATGTAAATGTATGCATTTATTGTATATATGCATGTACCTAGATATATACAGATACATTTGCTTATATCTTTTTTTTATCTGTTTAAAAAAAAACAAACCAAACCCATTGCCATTTAGTCGATTCCAACTCATAGCGACCCTATAGGACAGAGTAAAACTGTCGCATAGGGTTTCCAAGGAGCAGCCGGTGGATTCAAACCGCTGACCTTTTGGTTAGCAGCCAAGCTCTTAACCACTGTGCCACCTGTTTAGGAAATTCCAATCTTAGAAGTAAGGATGGAGATACAGATTATGGATCATTTCTGAAGCCATAAGAGGGGATTAAACTGCTAAGAGAAATAACAGATAAACAGAAGAGGAGTTTGGGCAAAGGACCTGCGGGCATTTAGGGCAAGAGTCAAGAGAAAAGTGGGTGGTACGTTCTTTGGAGAGGTAGGAGAAGAGCTTGTACTTGTCAGAAAACCTCTATTCAGCCTCCATAGCAGCTCCAGAACCTTGAAAAACTCCCCTGCAGTGCATCCATTTGAAGGATTAAATTTTTCAATGGAGCAAGTGAAAGGATGCCCTTGTTTTTGGTAGTAGAGTAGATCCATTTTTTACCTGCATTATCAGAAGAGGAACAGGAATCTCAATTTCTTCTTAGCTATAGTAAATCTAAATATAAGTATCCAAAATCAAAGAACTTAGTGTCATCTAGCTATTGCTCACCTCAAATTTTCTTTTAAGGACAATAAGTGTGTTTTCATAAAATTTTAAGAAAAAAAATTCAAATACAGTCTCATAGAATGTTGGTCCTGGAAGTGATCTAATCTAAACTTTTTCTCCCAAGAATAGGCAGAAGTTAAATCAAAGAATTCAGTGGATGTTACCTTATTAAACTCTGGCTTTTCATATGTTCATTTCATCAATGTTTACAAAACACCTCTCTCTGGAGCATTGCATGGTCTCTTCTCTCTGCTTCTCTCTCTCTGCCGCCCTATGACACCTGTGTTTAGATATCCTCAGTTATAACCCATGCAGTGACTGACCAGTGCCCACCTGATCTGTGTAGGCAGAGAGGTAGAATCTGCCCCATGCTACAAACATGGTTGCCAGGAGCCTATAGGCAATGACTGCCCAGAAGGCAATGCTCATTGAAAGACGAACTGAGAAGAGGCCCCAAAAGATAGCTTCCTTATTCAGTAGGAAACTTGTCTTTAAACTCTTGCTTTTCATTCCTCGAATCCCTCAGCTTGAAAGAGATAATGATGATATTTTATGTAAGTGGATGTATGAACATCTGTAAGTCTTACGGGGCACTGAGCTTTCTGTGCAATTTTGGCTGTTGTGGAATAAAAACACTTATACTTAGCATTAATTAGTTTAAAAATAACTTGCAAACCAGGAGAGTTCAATTTTTTTTTTAAAGATCATAATGATAAAACCTATTCTACTTCATAATAAATGTTACACTTAACATGAAAGTGGTCTAAATGAACAATCAAATCAAAGTCCTAGAAACAATCCTTAAAAGTCAAAGTTTCAGGTAGGATTATATCTAAATAACCTCCCACAGATGGATTTCTATCATACTGAAAGACCCTCCACGAAGAGACTCCATAACATACTTGTTGTGTGTCTATTTATATGGCATCCAGAAATAATTAACTGATCGATAGAATATCAGTTTTATAAGCTGACAGCTTATTATTCCTATTGAAACACCTTTGATATTAATCTCTGTCAATCATTTATCAACAATTAGTTCACTGACATTTTAAATAAACCTTTAAAACATTTTTAAAATATGGACTTATAGGAGACACACATTGCAAAATATATCTGAAGGTAATGTATCATTATTTCTCCTTCACAAATGGAAAATCAATGGCTAGGAAAAACTGAAGGATGTTATTTGATTAGTTAAATCAATTCATAATTGTGGACCTGAGTGTGTCTGTTTATCTCCTTCCAAATAAGATTTGAAGCTACTCTCCACAGATAGTGTATATTCAATAAGTTTATTATTATAAAAATAGAAAATCAAAGCCATGTCTGATAAAGCACGGAGAACATGAAATGAAGATAAATCTCTACAGCAGGAGCAGAAAGCTAACAATTCTTTAAATTTCAATAAATGCAAACCATCCAGCCAAGAGAAGCGAGTCTCAGTGTACACTGGATAGTGCTCAGTCAGCTAACCATGCTGGCCATCTCAGGGATTTGGTTAAAGGGGCTTGAAAGTATTTTCCCTCCATCCGCCTCATGGGGCCAAAACTTCTACTAGACCAAAGCAGAAATTATTAGATTGAACTTCATAATCTTTATAATACGCTCCATCCCAACATTTCTTCCCGTATAAAACCTTTCTAAATATTTTTGCAACAACAAAGAATTGTTATTTTCAGCAATAATTTATCTTAAATGGAATTTGTAGGGAACCATGCTATCTTTTCAAGCTGTGTACAGCACATGCAGTGTTTTTGATATGAAGTTTTTCTTACAAAAATGGCAACTTTGAACTTGAGAATGTGTCTACAAGCATTAGTGACTCAAAGACAGGTGTTTAATTATAGAGATACAAGGGCTTACCATGCAGCTGTTCTACAAAGACTAATTTTAGTTAAATTTTTATCACAAGTGCATTGTGTTGCAAGAAGCAAAATGGTGCAAAGGTTGCTGGAGATGCTATTTGCATTGGGGTTGGGTACGGGTGGGAGCTGGATAATTGGGTCAGTCGGGTTCATATATTAAAGAACTGTCTGCCGGCTACTGTGTTGGCTGTCGCGACTTATCTTAATCAAGCGAAACTGCAGATTTCCAGACAGCTGTCATGGATCAAAATAGAAATCTACATTTTATTCAGGTTCAAACAAAGAGCCAGGGCGGATATACACATTGGATCACCAAGTGTGTGATTGTTGAAAATTTAGTTTTACTGCACCATAGCTTATTAAAATACCAAAGTCTTGGTCTCTTTTGTAATACGGATGAGTTTGACTGTTCTCAGTTTGGGAACAAAAGGCGGTTGGAAGGAAGGACTGTTTCTTTGATGATGTCCCACCTCCAAAAGAAGAAGAAAACAACAATAAACAACAGCTATTGTATATGACTGTGTTGTATATAAACATAGCTGCACCTCTGTAACAAGCATTTCTGACTTCCATAATCTATCAACATTTCCTGAAGACACACGTTTTTCTTCATAGTCTATTTAAATGGCTCAAAAATACCATCACAGTGGACAGACTACCTTGTTACAGGAAACAATTACTTGATAGTATAGGCTATTTTAATGGACACAGCACTTTAAACGAAGCCATCACATCTGTTCTGCCTTCTAATTACAAATGCAAAAGGAATATAATTCACCAATGCATCATAAAAAAGTAAAACATAAGTGATTTAAATGCATATGTATGTTCCTTAGTCAACAGAGCATGCAATCTGCTATGTTTTTTACATGTTCTGGGCATAAATCAGATGGAAAGCCTGTTTCTCTGCCTCAGTGTGATTTCTTCTCCCTGGAAAAGTTTGGTACTGCATTGAAGCAATGGTTTATGCAATGGTTTACAGGGTATACTACAGATCCTTTTCCCGTTGCTGTTGAGTTGATTCTGATTCATAGTGGCACTACAGATCTAGCCAGGACTGAACTCTCCCTGGGACTGATTGTTATGATCAATATGATGCATCATACCACTATATTTGGTACAGGTTGAATTCTGAAATACATTAATCTAATGTCTAAGAAACATTTTCACTGAGATATAATCTGAAGTATTAGAGTTATTCCAATTGTCCTAGCTGTATGGAGGTAACTAAATGATATTTATCACTCCCTAATGACGATTTGGAGCCCTGGTGGCACAGTGGTTAAGCATTCAGCCGCTAACCAAAAGGTCAGCAGTTTGAATCCACCAGCCGCTCCTTGGAAACCCTATGGAGGCAGTTCTACTCTGTCCTATAGGGTTGTTGTGAGTCAGAATTGACTCAGTGGCAACGGGTTTGGTCTGGGTTTTTTCAATGAATGACTGTTCAGGAGCCCTGTTGGCACAGAAGTTAAGCGCTTGGTTGCTAACCAAAAGGTTGGCAGTTAGAACTCACCAGCTGCTCCACGGGAGAAAGACGTGGCAATCTGCTTCTGTAAAAATTACAGCCTTGGAAACGCTATAGGGCAGTTCTGCTCTGTACTATAGGGTGGCTATGAGTCAGAATCAACTTGACAGAAAAGGGTTTGGTTTCTGGAGTGACTGTTCAGGAATTCCTGGGTGCTGCAAATGTGCTTGGCTACTAACCAAAAGGTTAGAGGTTCAAGTGCACCCAGAGGTGTCTCAGAAGAAAGGCTAGTGATTTATTTCTAAAAAATCAGCCACTGTAAACCCTATGAAGCACTGTTCTACTCTGACACATATAGGGGTCGCCATGAGACAGAATCAACTCAACAGTAACTGGTTTCTTTTTAATGATTGTTTAAGGAGTTGTGTGTGGTCCTCATATTAAATGGTACAATAGATATTAGGTAAATGATGATACTATTTTCTTCTCATAGAGATATTAAAGAACATTTTAACATTTAAAGAAACATACTTGAATGGAGCTCATTTTCCGGACCTCTGAGTGGGGCAAGAATGCAGAAGTTTGATTAGAGTTAGAGCCATGCCAAAGGTAAGTAATTAGGCCAAAGCAGCATAACTGGAGAGCCAAAACTGAATTAATACCTCCATCTTAAATGTTAGGGAAATGTTAGTTATGATTATATCATTTTCTGAATCAAGATTGTATTTTATTCAGGTTCTATTACCACTCTCTAGAGGACTGGGAGTGTTTGTGGGATGTCAATGAGCCAGTTTTCCCCACATTAAGCAGTGGGCATCTCAGAAGCAGGGGCTGTGTCTTATCCATGGGTAAGTCCCATTCTCAAGATTAGAACCTTACAGCATTAGGTGATCATTAAGTGTTTGCTGAATGAATGAAGGCGCCTGAAGATGTGGGCAGTAATTGACTGGTCCCGACAAAATTCTGCTTTTTAAGAGTCACTTTATGTGGAAATATTATAACAAGTGTTAATACAGCCTTTCAATCTGAGGGCAGTGTTCCCACTTTGTCAATCAATGATCACTAAATCTCAGACAAATCCTATTAGTATCTCCCTCATCAGACTGCCATGAGGATAAAATGAGATAATATATGCAAAGCACTGAAAATGGTCCCTGCCCGTAGTAAGTGCTCAGTAAACATTAGCTATGATTATTTTGTCTATTTTTCTTTATGACTCGATAACTGAAACAAAGCATGATCAATTTCTTATCCATTAGACAATTAACTATAACCAAACCAAACAAACCCATTGCCATAGAGTCGATTCCAACTCATTAACTATAAATATGCCTAAAAACCTGAATTTGATGGTAGCACTGGGTACAGTCAAAGTATCCAATGCATCAAATACACACACACACGCACGCACACACCCAAGCACACAAATTAAAAGGCAATAGGCAATTATCAGGGTAGATTTTATCCTGAAATCATTCACCACTGAGATGCAATAGATAATAAAGGTTAATAGTATGAGCTGTAGAGTTAGACTGTACTGCATCTGCGGAGCCTCTGCTTCCTCATCTATAACATGGGATAATAAAGAGTACCATGTCATAGGGTTGTTGTCAGTGATTAATAAGGCAACGGTGCAAAGCACACTGTCGAAATCATTCTAAGTACTCCGTCAATGTTAGCTCTTATTATTGCCACCACCCTTGGCATCAAATTTCACCACGCTGTCAACACTTTTAAAGTGGGTTCTGTCATTTTTATCAGCAAGAAAAAGAAAATCTTGATGGATTTTGACAAATAAGGACTCCAGAGTAAGTCCTTTCTCTTTTACATACACAACTGACTCCTTTTGATATCAGTATAAAATATACACGTGCATGGAAATGAGAATAGACCAAATGCTCTTCACGTCTATTTGACTTTCTAACTTCAAAAGCAGAACTCCGAGGCAATATGCTGCAGTTCAGTAAACAGCACGGGATGGAAGAGCTAGTATTCAGATAGGAGCCCTCTACTGACTTGCAGACATGATAGACTTGTGTACGCGCATCTTGTTGTTGTTAGCTGCTGTCTGGTCAGCCTCCGACTCGATGGACCCCGTGCACAACAGAATGCAACACTGTCTAGTCCTGCGCCACGGCCGTGATCAGTTACAGATCAAATCATTGTGACCTATAGTGTTTTCATTGGCCGATTTTCAGAAGTAGGTCACCAGGCCTTTCTTCCTAGTCAATCTTAGTCTGGAAGTTCTGCTGAAACCTGCTCAGCATGATAGCAACACGTAAGCCTCCACTGACAGATGGGTGGTGGCTGCATATGAGGTGCATTGTCTGGGAATAGAACCAAGTTCTCCTGCATGGGAGGCGAGATTTCTATCATTGACCCATCACTGCCCCCTAGGTACACGCGTGTATACACCACACATTTTCCGTACAAGCATCATTCTCATTGTGACACCTGGTTCAGACGGTCATGAACATTCAAACTGTTGGCAATACTCTCCTTTCAGATCTCCCTTCTCCGAATTACCTAGACTTCAATCCACATGCCACCATTATCCTAAAACATAGTGCTAATAGTATTGTATCTCTACTCAGAAAGGTTGCCATGTCTACCCAGTGACTCCAGAATGCAGGAACAAATCCTTAGAGTAAGTGCAGGGTCTTTTCTGTTTGCCGCTGCGGAGCCACTCCGCACCCTTCTCCACTCTGCTGTGCACCAGGAGGCTCCCCACCATCGATGGGCACACCTACAAGTCCTGACTCTCTGGCTTCCAGTGGGGTTTAACCAAAGGGAAGCATCAAAACCTTGATAGAAGTGTGGGAGGAAGGAGAGCCACATTATCCTTTCCTACCAGAATATGGTTTGAGAAGTGTCTGCATTTCTCTATTTAAGGCCAAGTTACTGGCAGGTAGTCCTTCTCCCATAGCTACAATTCTTTTCAGGTTCTAGTAAGACTTCCCTCCTCTTGCCCATTCAGGCCTAAGGGTGACAATATCTTCCTACATTACTTGTTGCTGTCAAGTCGATTCTGACTCATACCAACCCTATAGGACAGAGTAGAACTGCCCTCACAGGGTTTCCAAGGCTGTAATCTTTACAGAAGCAGACTGCCACATTTCTCTCCCAGGGAACAGCTAGTAGTTTTGAACCACTAACCTTTTGGTTAGCAGTCAAGCACTTAACCACTGAGCCACCAGGCTCCTTTTTCCCACATTAAACCCTTCAATTTCATCACAGGTAAGTGTGCCATCTGTTTCTTACCAGGACCCTGACTAATACAGAGTGATTCTAGAAAACAGACCCTCGAAGTGAGATTCTGGGATTGAGTTGCTCACATGTTTCATGAAAGCACAAAATACTTGCCAGGGGAAAATAGGACACTGGTAATTGACGGCATGTGCTACCATCATGATCACTCAAATTATCATCATCCCCTCACCGTTCCCCTAGGAAAACCTAGAGTATACTTTTACCAAGGAATTTAGAAATGCTTTGATAAGGGAAGCACTACCAATAATCAGTTGCCATCAAGTTGATTCCAATGCATGGTGACCCCATGTGTGTCAGAGTGGAACTGTGCTCCATAGGGTTTTCAATGGTGGATTTTTCAGAAGTAGATCACCAGGCCTTTCTTCCAAGGCACCTCTGGGTAGACTCAAGCTTCCAAACTTTCAGTTAGCAGCCAAGTGCATTAACTGTTTGGACCACCCAAGGACTCCAAGGGAAGCAATAATCCATTTCTGTCAAGTTGATTCCAACTCATAGCGACCCTATTGGACAGAGTAAAACTGCCCCATAGGGTTTCCAAGGAGCAGCTGGTGGATTCAAACTGCTGACCTTTTGGTTAGCAGCCAAACTGTTAACCACTGTGCCAACGGAAGCACTAGCATCCTTCAAAGTCCCAGAGGTAGCTATGGTAGGTAGCAAACAGTGGTGGAAACTGGAATTAAGCTCCCTGATTTCAGTGAGAATAATGGTATCGCAGAGTGATAGAATCCAGGTGGCCGTGCTTAACCTTCAGTTGTAATTACCCCAATAAGCCACAGGAACACAGAAGGGATCAGAAAAGATAAGTAGAAACAGTTTGCCTTCATGCTGAAGGGACAACATACTTTCTAAAGGCTGTGTTAGCTCTCTTGCTCTTGGTCATAATACAGTCCGGAGGGAGCTCGATTGCCTTGATATCCTCCAGAATATCACACTGGTTCAGTTCATCACTGACATTTTGCTAACACAAGTTCTAATCCTAACTCTAGTATTAAGTAATTCTGTGATCTTGGAAATTTACTTAACCAAGGTGTACCTCAGTTTCCTCACTGGAAAGGAGCTTTGGCGTAAATTAAATAAGATACAGCATAGAAAGTGTTTCTCCTAGTATCTGACACCTAGTAAGAGCTCAACAAACTTGTATTATTATCAGTTTATTATTATTGTTGCTATTCCTATCACAACTATCATAATGTTGGTCTAAAGCATAACAGAAAAGAAGTTACTGAAAATTTTCTGTACACTTTCAGGTAGGCATCTCAGAATTCTGCAGCACCTAGTCTCAGGACACAGTACAATTTCCTGGACTAGGCACTGGTCTCTGAATCAAGCAACTTGAATGCCAACCTGGCCCAATCTATAACTACCCATGGATATAAGGTATCACTTCTCATCTGCAAAATGAGAGGAGAGGAGATTTCTAGGGTCATTTAAAGCATTGACCTCGTTTGGTTCTAGGAAACATTTCCAAGTGCTCCTAACTCTGCACTTCTTCACTAGGAAAAGGGAATGAGTGTGGGAGTAACATGACTCAAATGTACTTGCTTTCTAGTCACTTCTTTTTATTATCTAGGTGAAATGATATAACCTAAAATTAATCATTTTGAAGTGTACACTTCAGAGGCATTTAGTACATTCAAAATGTTGTACAATTACATCTTTCTAGTTACACATTCATCACCCCAAAAGAAAACCCTGTACCCAATAAGCAATCACTCTCCATTCTCCTTCTCTCCCCAGCCCCTGGCAACCACCAATCTGCTTTCTGTCTCTCTGGGTTACCTACTGTGATTATTTCACATAACTGGAATAAAACAAAACGTGACATGTTGTGTCTGCCTTCTTTCACTTAGCATAATGTTTTTGAGTTCCATCTGCTTTGTAGCATGTATCAGTACTTCATTCCTTTTTATGGCTGAGTAATATTTCAGTGTATGTTATATACCACAGTGTGTTTATCCATTCATCTGTTGGTGGACATTGAGGTTGTTCTAGCCAACTTTTAATCATCTATTATCATTAATGATTTTCTACTTGGTTATTCTTTTTATTTTTAATTTGCCTCTCTTCTTTTGCAAAAAAGACGTTTTAGATCATTTGACACATGAGGTAACTTTACATGACCCATATTCACGTATAATACAGCCTTATTTCCAAAGACTTTTTTTGGTATAACAGCATCCGCAATGACCTAAGTCATCCCCATTCCTCAGATAATGGTGTCGTTTAATATGAGTACTCCAAAAATGTCCCTGGCTGGTGCAAACAGTTAAGCCCTCAACTACTAACTGAAAGGTTGGCAATTGGAACCCACCCAAAGGCTCCTCAGAAGACAGGCCTAGTGATCTGCTTCCAAAATGTCACAGCCTTGAAAACCCCACGGAGCACAGTTCTACTCTGCAACACAGGGGTTTGCCATGAGTCAGAATCGACTCAGTGGCCACTGGTTTTGGTTTTGGTATACTCTAAAAATAGTCCCAGTGTGCAAGAAGATACACTGACTTCAAAATTTTCAAGTGACTACACACATACACACACACACGCACACACACACGCAAATACAAAAAGAAATAAATATATCTCAGGGAAGCGGGGAGAAACAGGGTGGCTCAGTGAAAACTTTGGAGGGCATATGATATGGTCTATTATATCCAGAAGGAACTGTAGTCAAATCATTGAAGGTGGTCCATCTTCATGGCACCCACCTTCTCTGTGGAGTGAGCGATCATGAGGTCTACCCCGGGTGTCAAAGAGCTTCTTCTCTTGTGATCTCTTCTGCTTCCTTCCCCTCAGTCCTCTCGTCACAGACCAACAGTGTGAGGGCTTCTTCCCTTGCTGGGTAACCAGCTGCCAGGATGAACATGAAGAGTATTATCCCACACCAGAGGTGATGGGGCCTGCTGGGTTGATTATATGCTTTGGAGTAAACTAAGTCCATGACTTTTCCTCTGGGCTATCCAAGTGTAAGGAAATCATTATCGCTTGCTTTGCAGTACTTTTTTCTACCCACTTAGATTTTGCTGCTTCACATGAGGAATCCTGTCCCTGAAACTGCCTCACCCCCAAAATTGTGTCTACACCCCACTGAGAAAAATGGAGATCTGGCAATGATCCAGTTCATTTGATCAACATAGCTGGCGGAACCAGATAATTCAAGCTCCAAATTTCCTCATTAATCAAAATGGTCTGATGACAGATGCATCTGCTTTTACTTTGGGTTGTGTAGACACAGTATAATTGTTCATTTCCTAAAAACAGAATTGTATCATCTCTAACATTCATAGAGCTCTTACTGCCCACAGTCCTTTCCCAGCTTGTTTGACTGAACAGATAACTCAGTAATTAAAATTCATAATCAACAAATGTTGAGTATTTTTTCTCTTTCTTCTGTTTTTATAATCCTTTCCCCTAACTTCTGGGTGATTTGCCAACTGTTCCACTTCTCAGGAGTAAACATCAGAGGTTATCTTTTCATAGGGCTACTACACTGACCATCTTTCTCAATCCCCTGCTCCTTTCTCTAGCTTCAAACCCAACTCCCAGCATCTCTGGAGGCAGGAACTTCAGAAATATTAACAGTTTTGACTATACTTCAAAGGCCAGTGGGAGAATAAAGTAGCAAGTAGCGGGAGAAATAAAGAACGGAGACAAAAGAGAGTTTGCTTTGAGGCCAAATATACCCTTAGGTTTATTGCCATGATCTCCCTTTTCATAAGGTCTGTGAGTCCTAGACAAGCTCACTGGGCTTGGGTCACTGGAGTGGAGATCGATCAAGCAGACCCTGTGCTGAAGAAGTGAGAGGACAGGCTGGTGAGCTCATAGGCAGTTAAGGTTATAGTTAACAGGGGTTAAGAGGCTCCTGAGACTTCTGTGGTTCAGTGGTAGAAATCTCACTTTCCATGTGGGAGACCCGAGTTTGATTCCTGACCAATGCAACTTATGCAGAGTCACTACTCGTGGGTCAGTAGAGGCTTGCATTTTACTATGATGCTTAACAGGTTTCAGCAGAGCTTCCAGACTAGAAGAGACTAGGAAGAAAAGCCTGGAAATCTACTTCTGAAAATCAGCCAGTGAAAACCCTATGAATCATAACAGTTTGATCTTAAACCTATCTTGGGGATAGTGCAGGACCAGGTAGCATTTTATTTCCTTGTGCATGTGGTCATCATGAGTCAGGGACTGATTGAATGGCAGCTAACAAGCAACAAAGAGGATCCTAGGTGAAATGTTTGCCTGGTGACCCGAAACAAATGTGTCGTGAAAAAGAAGGCCAAGTTTATGAATCTGACTTAGCTTCTTTGGGAGGTGAGGAAGCAAGGGCCACATGCTCAGCTTTGGAGAGTATCAAAGATCATATGACTTCAAAAGCAAACCAGAACTAAGATATCACTAATTGTCTTGGCTAGGAACGAATCCCCCAGAGTCAGGGGTTTTTCTGAAGTCCTTTCAAGCTTTCCTTCAAATGCCAGTAGTTTCTTCCCTCCTCAGAATGATGGAAGACCTTTCCCATAAACATATCTCACTCATTCCCCATAATAGTCCTGCTACTCCATATGACAGAGGAAGCCTCAACCAGAGTCACCAGGAGACTGAGCTACTGGCCCCTCCCCTTCTAGTGCCCTGCAGCCATGCTCAGGGCCCCAAGGGACTTTGGAACTCGGACAGTCTGCTGATTCTTTAAACTTTACAGCATTGAGTCTCAAAGTTGTTGCGTAATCCAATTAGAGAACCACTTTTAACTGGCTTGTGCCTTCCTCCCAGACTCACCTTCATAAATGAGGATGCCTCCTCACAGTTCCCCAAGTCTGTGAAGCCGAGATGGTATTTTTAAAACACCCATTTTAAACAATGTCTGTGCTGCACTGCTTTTGCTTTTGCTCTTGGCGCAGGTGAGGAGCGGCACAACAGCTGAGCTCCCGATTAGACATGTGTGGCCCAGGGCGGGCTTTGGCTTTTGCAAAGGGTAACGTTTTCACACGTGGAAAAACACTCCAGTGTTTTTGGTATTCATGGCTTAGTATAGCTCCTTCGTGTGTATTTCATAGACAAGCAAGAGGCATCTAACAATGGGAATTCTCTCACCTTATCTGTTTTAAACTTCCTCCCATATGGAAAAGACACACACACACCTGGGAAGTTCACTTTCTTATTGAACTCCAAAAAACTTTTATGATTAGACATAGAATCTTCTCCTTAGAGTGCTCTGAAGAATTCTACTTGCCTTCAACCCCTAAGGAGAATGGGGTCATTTGACCCCATGGCCTGGAATTCTCTACTGCAGCTAGAACCTGGCCTCAAAGCAGTAAAACGTTCTGAAGTTCCAAAACAGATAGGACACTGACTTCCCAGCACGTGGAAGGTCATGTGCCAGATCCTGTGGGCCATGTGGAAGCACATGTGCCGTGCCCTTCAGCCCTGCCACAGAATAGCCCGAGTTGGGTCAGACAGCACATTTACAAAGCAGGGCCACCTGGCGGAGCTGGTCAGTTCTCTCTGCAGAGGATCCTGGAGGCACCATCTGAGTTCTTCACAGAAGCTGCACAGCTCCACATAAGCCTCGCTTCTCTAGTTCCCTCAGACTTGGTGCTTCTAAAAATAAGAAACTTTGGTCTCCCATGCTGCTCTTGGTGGGATGGGCATGTGCTAAGCATCTTTTATTTGCCCCTCTAGACCCATTCTCCACCTTTCTGCCTCTTGCTCTGCCCTGGGAGACTCACCTGTACGGACATCAACGAGCTACTTTGTCTTCTGGTTTCCATTTGGGTTTGGCCAATGGGGCAATCAGCAGGAGTTCAGAGAAAGACAAGAATGAGATCATGATTTTATTCCCCCCCAGCTCCACCCACCACTGTGGAACCACCATGGGCTGTGTTCCCCAACTGAAAGTCCTACCTCCTACAAGGTAGCCCGCTCCACACAGCTCCTCTGGCTCCAGGTTCTGGTCAGTGTTCTCTCCCCTTACCCCTTCCGGCCTAAGGATAAGCCCTAACTAGTCCCTGGGTACTGCATTGTCTCTTGGAATTTCCCAATGCCCTGCCCCCACCACCCCTTAAATGGTCCCGTATTAAACTCTCTTCTAATTACCCATTTTGGATATACTCTTTCCTGCCTAACCCTCAGTGATACACTGGAATGCAGAAGACAACTGTTGATCTGGAGGCAACTCTGATATCTTTGAACCTGAGCCCCATCTCTGGGGAATCACTAGACCCCTGGTACTCAAAGCCCACTCTCCTAATTTGACAGGATCTTGCCTCTTTCGTGGGGCCCTGGTGGCACAGTGGTTAAGAGCTCAGCTGGTAATCAAAAGGTCAGCAGTTGAATTCACCAGCCGTTCCTTGGAAATCCTACAGGGCAGTTCTACTCTGTCCTATAGTGGAGCTGTGAGTTAGAATCGACTCTACGGCAATGGGTTTGGTTTGGTTATTGGGTGCCTGTTTCATGATCCTTTGGGGTCGTGAAGGCACAATCCTGCTCTTGCCACTTAGGCCACCAGCCTTGTGTTTATTACCAAGATGGAGTAATAATAGGGTAACATCACCAGCATTCCAGCTCTTGTAAGTGGTCTTAGGTTTCTAGTGCTTCTGTCACACAAATACCACAAATAAGTGGCTTTAAAGAACAGAAATTTGTTTTCTCATAGTTCTGGAGGCTAGAAGTATAAATCAGGGTCTTGGCCATTTCAGTTCCTTCCTTGTAGATAGGCCTGGGCATTCCTTGGTTCTTTGGCGAGCCTCACATGGCATCTGTCTCTCCAAGTATACGACTGTCTCTGTGTCTAATCTGCTCTTTTTATAACTCAGAAATGATAAGGTTTAGGACACACCCTACACTGGTATAGCCTCATTAACATAGCATTAGATTTCATTATGCGAAGTGATTACATTACTTTACATCCACAGGTATGGGGGTTAGGATTTCAATATCTATTTTGGGGAGAACACAAATTCAGTCCATAATGTAACAGCAACCTGATCTTCTGTCCCTCTTTCAGGAGAAAGTTTATTAAGCCTCTCCAGGGCTGAGTAAGAGGACAGTTGAGAAATAGCACCCACTGTATACTTAAAAGGAGCCCTGGTGGCACAGTGGTTAAAGCACTTGGCTGCTCACCAAAAAGTGGGCAATTGAAACCCATCTGCTGCTCCACAGGAGAAAGTTGTGGCAGTCTGCTTCCATAAAGGTTTACAGCCTTGGGAACCCCATGGGGCAGTCCTGCTCTGTCCCTTAGGGTCACTATCGGTCACAATCGACTCGGTGGCAGCTGGTTTGGTTTTTGGTTTATATACTTCAAAGTGCCCTCCACAGTGACTTCACCTCAGTGTCCCAGGGTAAAACCCACCTCTTCACTCCCTTCCCCAAAAGAAGGCAAAGTCCCCACCCAACAGGACACTCCCCCTAGAGACTGGAGGAAGGCTTTATCTATTCTTGTCGAGCAAAACTCTCCATTCTAGTATCCATAATAGCCAAACTCGTCCCTGCTTTCTCTCCTGGTAGATTCTTCAGAAAGTAGAATTCCTGGTGTCCTACCTAGTAAACTGCATGTTGGCCCAGATGCAGGAAGATGATCGCTTGCTTCTTGTCTATGTTATGAACAAAATATGGAGTAATGGATCACCTGGCCCCCCTTACTGCCCTCCCCGTATAATACAGCATACCTCTGATCATAACCCACTCACTTGGGCTGTTTACCTATTGCCTAACCAGTTGCCATAGAGTCTATTTCAACTCATAGCAACCCTGTATGTGTCAGAGTAGAACTGTGCTCCACAGGATTTTCAATGGCTGATTTTTTGGAAGTAGATTTCTAGGCCCTTCTTCCAAGGTACCTATGAGTAGAATTGATCCTCCAACCTTTTGGCAGCAGCCAACCACTTAGCTCCTTATGCTACCCAGGGACATCTGTTGCCAAATAGATTCTGTCTAAAATCCTTGGCCCAACATTTAAGGTCCATTTGAATCTGGCCTCAAAGTATCCCTCCAGGTACAGCAAATACCCCAGATCAACTAGTCAGTCAGATCATCAGGGACCTTGTTGGCCAAGACAGGGGCCTTGGTCTGCCTTATGGGTGATGGAGCCTGAGGTAGGGGGAGAGGTAAGATGATTAGAAGAAAAGATCACACAGACATCAGTGTGGAAGAAGAATGGAAGGGAATTTAGAAAAGAATGGAAGTAGCCTGAGCTGAGATGAGGGTGGGGAGAGAAGGGGAGGAGAGAGAACCATGGCTTCTTTAGAATGTGACCTTCCACAAGGCCAGGAGGAGCTGAGAGTGAGTCTGAGTGCCCCCCCCCCCCAACACAGAGTAGCATGTGGTATCACACAAGCTGCTGGCAACTCCCCAGAGAAGCAAGGGGTCAGAGTCTCAGCTGCTGCTGCAGCTACTGCTTGCCCGCCCAGCACTCTGCACCAGGGAAGCTAGGAAAGGGAAGGGGAGAGATCAGAAAAAGGAAGGGAAGAGAAAAGAGAGACATTTTCTTGAAAGCAAACATCTCTGGGTTCTGGCACCGTCCTGAGCTAAGCCCTACTCTCACAACTTCTCTAATCCTCCTTGACATCCCAGAAACATGGTCAGACCCTGGAGCTCAGGGAGAAAAAGGAGAGTGGCATTCAGGAGTCAGGGCTGGGACGCTGGGAGCCAGGTGGCTGCTGCACTGGTGGCACCCCCTGACCTTCTGCCAATTGAGTGCTGAGACTGGCAGGGGACACCACGCCAGCCATTTCTGCTCAAGCCTGGGATGGTCACGGAGTCCCAAGGCTCTTAGAGGGACTCAGGGCCCTTGTGTCCTGACTTCAGGATAGACATCCAACTCCTTAAAGGCTTCTCCAGTCAAAGACCTGAAGAGCAATTCACGAAGGAGAAATGAAGACATCAATAAGCCTGTGCTATGTTGGTGTGCCTCACTACCCATCAATTCAATGCAAATTGAAACAAGACACAGTTTGTCACCTATCAAACTATCGAGCACTGAGAAAAACATAATACCCACTATTGCACAGGGTTTAAAGAAACACAACAACCTATTCTAAATCGTTGGTGGTCATGTAAAGCCGAACAGCCCTCCTGGCACTTTTTTTGGGTAAAAATACAAACAACATGACATTTGCCAATTCAGCATTTTTCATGTATACAATCCAGTAAAACCGATTGTCAAAACTCTGAAAATTGGGCACACCTGTCACCCAGCTATCTCAACACTTATTAGCATTTACCCCAAATAACAAATTAAGGAAGGAGCCCTGGTGGCACAATGGTTAAGCACTCATCTGCTAACCTACCAGCCGCTTTGCAGGACAAAAGACCTGGTGATCTCCTCCCATAAAGATTTCAGCCTAAGAAACCCTATGGGGCAGTTCTACTCTGTCACATAGGGTTGATATGAGTAGGAATCCACTTGCCAGCACACAACCAACAATGAATTAAGGGTGTGACCAAGGTACTAAATCTTGAAGGGTGATGGCCTTTTGTACAATCCCCAGTCGTCCATATTGGAAAACTGAAGATGGTATTGTTAGGGGATCCTAGAGGTGGAGGACACCTAATTAATTAGTACTCCACCAGTTATCAGGTCACTCCCAGTCACCTCCCCACCAAGTCACTCACTTCCTCTAAGTTGTTTTGCAGGCTCTCTGGAGAGCCCTGGACAGGTCCAGATCTAACCAGCTCAGAACGGTCAGATATGTGCAGAACAGACAAAGATGATCGACAGACGACCCTGGGCCACCTGGCATGCTCAATAACACGGGAGAACTCATGCCAAGGAACAAAAAGACTCACGTCAAAAAACCAAAATCACCGGACATACGTACGTCATCTGCAGTAGCGGAGCCCATTTCAAAAACAAAGTGCCAAGTCTTAGCCCCACCCTGTAATAAATAATCAATAGAACTGTGAATATGTAGAACTTCCCGATCTTGCCCACCTGCCTTCCTCTACCCGTATATAAATATGTATAATTTCCCAAACCTATGAAATGTAAATGCTTCCTCAAATCAAGGAACTCAATCTGAGGTCGATAACCTCTGAGTTTCTGCTTGCTAGCCTACGAAATAAACTCTTTCCTCCTCTCAAAACCAGCATCTGAGAGATTGGCTCCTTGCACGCTGGGCACGGACCCATTGGTCTGGTTTCAGTATCTAGCCCTTTTAACAAGCAGTTCCTCCTTATGTTACCAGCTGAGTGAGAAGAGTGTTAATTTGTAATAAGTTAAGAAAAGAACACATATATAAGAAAAACATTACCTTGGTGACCATATAAACAAGTTCCCAGTTTATTAACTTGCTACTCTAGGCTTTAGTTTTTGACTTTGTTTCTACTGTTCCTTCCCAGAAATACTTCAACTCTTCACACTCATATTTTGTTTTGTTTTTTAGATTATAAAGCCTTATATAGTACATTCAACAAATAATTTAATATGGATGTGACCCATGCTGAATCAGTCATGATATACTAAGATGCGGTAACAAAAATTTACCAAATTTGAGTGGCTTATAACCACAAAGCTTAATTTCTTACTCATGCTACATGTCCCATGTGGGTCAGGTGGAGAGTCTGCTTCATGTCTCCTCACTCGAGGACCTAATCTGATGAAGCCTCCATATCTATAGCATCTCTAGTTGCCAAGGCAGGAGGAAGGGAGCCTCGGAGGGTGTCTTAGTCATCTAGTGCTGCTACAACAGAAATACCACAAGTGGATGGCTTTAACAAAGAGAAATTGATGTCTTCATAGTAAAGCAGGCTGAAGTTCAAATTCAAGGCGTCAGCTCCAGGGGAAGGCTTTTTGTCTCTGTCGGCCTTCTCATCGATGTTCCCCCGGACTAATAGCTTCTCTGCACAGGGACCCTGGGTCCAAAGGACACACTCTGCTCCTGGCACTGCTTTCTTGGTGGTATGAGGTCCCCCATCTCTCTGCTCACTTACCTCTTTTATATCTCAAGAGATTGCCTCAAGACACTAACCAATCTTGTAGATTGAGTCCTGCCTTACCAACACAACTGCCACCCATCCTCCCTCATTAACACCATAGAGGCAGGATTTACAACATATAGGAAAATCGCACAATACCAGGAATTATGGCCCAGTCAAATTGATATACACATTTTTGGGGGGACATAATTCAATCCATGTCAGAGGGTATTGCACCAGCAATTAAATTCTCCAGCCTGGGAGAGATACCCATCACTTCCACTCACAACTCTTTGACCAAAGAAAGTCACATAGACACACAATAACTTCAAGGGTGTGGGGAAGCACATTTCTCCAATGTCTGGAAGGAAGAGAACAAGATCCTAAGTGAACTGCTATCAAGTCTACCATACAGACCCAGGTCAGGGAGTTTGCCTCTAGTCCTTAGGTATTAGACTGCATAATTTACTCCTGAAATTTTCTGAATGTGTTGTTAGTAAAGAGGAAACAGGGTCAGTACCATTCACTGATAATTTATTGAATGACTAACTAGTTAATATTTGTGTTCGGCATCGTAATGGTTAATGTTATGTGTCAACTTGGTTAGGCTATGATTCTCAGTGGTTTGGCAGACAATGGACTGCTCTTTCATAATGTAATATAATCACCTTCTATTATGTGATCTGATGTGATCAGCCAATCAGCTGAAAGGGGAGTTTCCTTGGGGACGTGACCTGCCTGCAGTATATAAACGGGTGTTCTCGCAAATCTCACTCTCTCGACACTCTTCTCATTGCCGACCTCCAGCTCTTGGGACCTAAGCCTACAGAAGTCTCCATCCTGCCACCTGACCTGCAGATTTGAGATTCATCAGCCCCTGAAACCCCATGACCCAGCAGATGTCTCCAGCCTGCCACCTGACCCATGGATTTGGGACTTGCCAGCCCCCATAATTGCATGAGCCATTTTCTTGAAGTAGATCTCTCTATATATATTTATATACACATTTCACTGGTTTTGCTCCCTAGAGAACCAGTCTAAGACAAACCTTGTGGCATGCAATTAGTAAAATACAAAGAATTATAATCACAACACGTTCAGGTGCTTAAATCTCATTGAAGGGGTAATACTTGGCATACGAAATTATGTATAAAATATAGGGGCAGTAATAATGCAGGGCAATATAAAACTATGATTTCTTAACCTTCTGTAGGCTTCAGAAGCACCCAGAGAACTTTTTTCAAATGACACATAATCAAGCTTCAGTCCTAGAAACACGAAATCAGAAAATATTTGACAAGGTGAAGGCCAGGTGTATGAATTTTGCTAGAACTTCCCAGGTGATTGATTCTGGACCTTGCCTAGGTTAAGAATCCTTAAAATATGAGATTCCAACCATCATGTTCTTAAGGGATGAAAGAGTGTTAAACATACTGAACACATGTGAGGTTTAGTCAGGTTTGGTCAGGGAAGGCTTCAAGGAGAAGATGGGCCCTGGGCCCTTGTAGGATATATCAGCTTTGGCTAAGTGGTAATAAAAGGTGGGTACAGGGCTTAGAGGTACAGATACATATATATAAATTATATTAGAGGGAAAAAGAATGTTCCAATCTAATGGGAACCTGAATTACAATGATGGTTAGAGTCTAAATTTTCTGAAAAGCAGCCACTCAGCTTAGACTACTATCCAACTCTACAGAAAGTCTTTGAATCTGGCAGAGCTCCTCCGTGCTTAGGACAATGACAGGCAAGTGATAAGTGCTTCATTAATATTTGTTGAATTAATTAGATTATTAATCACTTCTGAATTGAATAACTGAGGATCAAACTTCAAAACTCAAAGAACGTAATTAATGGCTGTTTATGAATAATTTATATCCAACTTCTCCTTTGGTTCTTCTTCTTCCAGAGATTAAAACAAGAAGTTCTAAACCTGGCTCTTTGGTTCCTTTTAATATTATATGCACTATACCTAAAGTATTCCCAAAGCTCACCAAATGAGGTGAAGAGGTCATCAAGATTACTTAAAAGACAGAAAGTATGTCACAAAGAGGCCAAAAGAGCATAATGGTTAAAACCATGGATGCTGGAGTCAATGGGTCTTGCTTTGTCACTTACGAGCTGTGTGACCTTGGATAAATTACTCATCCTCTCGGCAAAGTTGGGATAATAATATCTAACTCATAAAAATGTTTTGAGGATTAAATAACACATGAACCATAAAGGCAAGTTAGAAAAATGTTTTACTACGGCATGGCTAGGGTAAGAACACTGCAAGGATTACTCTTAAATATTCACTGTGACAGATGAGGCTACGAAGACACACATTCAACTGAAGCAGCAAAAAGTCCACATGATACAACTCAGAAGATCAAACCACACAGAGGCAAGTGACCACAACCTGGGTTGATATTAGATTTTGTTAATTACACAACTGCATTAAAAATGCTGGACCTTTCGCCATATGCTTAAACTACCTTGTTGATAGACGTAGAACGCCCTCTGCAATTGTTTGTCACAAATCACTGAGACACAATGATTTAGCCAACAAACATGCTTTGCATTGGCCTGGCCTGTATTTACAAGGTCCTCTGTTGGCTATCACTATATCATTCTCGTCCCAGCCCTGTGCCACCAGCTTAAACAAACACTTGCATCTGCTCACAAGAAACACAGTCAGGTCTTTGTCTCTTCCAGGCAAAGTAACAAAACAAACAAGTAAACAAAAAAGGTTGATATGATAAAAATTGAGCCAGTCACGGTTTTTGGCTATAGAATATCAACTGGCTAAACTAATTTGAAAAATCGAAACAGACTTGACTGGATGAATGCACAATTTATTGGATACTGATCCCATTGAGTGGGTTCATAACTCTCCAAATAAAAGTAATAATAAGAGTAGTTCACATTTGTTAAGCATATACTATGTTCCAGGCGTTATGCTAATACTTTACATGGATTATGTTGCATTACCCACACAACAATCCAATAATATAGCACTATTTAATCCTCAGAGTCCCGGGGTGCTGCAAATGGTTAACAAATTCAGCTGCTACCCAAAAGTTCAGAGGTTCAAGTCCATCCACAGATGTCTCTGAAAAATCAGCCATTGAAAATCTTGAGGAGCACAGTGCTACTTTGACACACATGGGCTCCCCACGAGTCAAAGTTGACTCAATGGTAATTGGTTGGTTATTTTACCCACATTTCACAAACTGGGTCATGTAATACTGGGAGATTAAGCAACTTGCCCAAGGAAGCAACAAATCACTAAAAGTCAAGTTATGATACATTAACCTCATTTCCTATTTTTGGTCAGTACATTTGAATCTCAGGAATGCCGTGGATATCATGTGTCTTGATTTTAACGAAGCACTCAACAAAGCTTCTTGAAATCCTTGTGGTCAAAATCCAAAAATTTAAGTTAGATATTAGTAAAATAAAGTAAATGTATATTCCTTGGTCAACCATGGTCAACCCACTGCTGTTGAGTTGATTCCAACTCAAGTGAATTAAAGTGTTAACAGACTTTATGATCATTATTATTTTTACTTTTATGAAAGATGGTAGGTATCATGTCAGCTCCTACATAATTCTGTCTTAATCAAAATATTACTGACTTGGGATACAAGCACAGAAGAACACTTAACATATTTTCAAAGAAGACAATTCTCATTGGATAAGAAACCCAACATTGAAAGACTCTCAGTTGTTTTTATTAGGTGCCATGGAGTAGACTTCAACTCATAGCAGCTCATGTGACAGAGTATAACTGCCCCATTGGGTTTTCTAGGCTGCAGATCTCCAGGCCTTTTCTTCTGCAGAGCCACTGGGTGAGTTCAAACCGCCAACTTTTTGGTCAACAGCCAAGTAGTGGCATCACTAAGGCGGTTCAGGAGGTGTGGACTTCTCCAGGTGACACTGTCAGAAGGGTTGACACCAAAATGACTGTCTATAAAATTTTTGTGCAGGGACTCAGGCAGACATGGCTGTGGCAGCATGCTTGTCCGCTTTCCCACTGTTGTCCTTTTGAATATATGCTGAATAAAACTTTCTTTTTGCTGGAAAGAAAAAAAAAATTTGTGCAATGTTTCAGCAGAAACTTATTATTTTTTATAAAAATATCCCTGTAGTTAGTTATAACAACAAAAACATTTTTCATAAGCCCCGCTTGCATGTATCAATATACTTACAAGTTTAAAACTCTATGCTAATTTACTTTTTGAACCTTCTAATGCACTCGGGTTAAAGCTGTCATTATTACCCAATTACAATGACACTTCGAATCATGTGGTTTTTCAGTACTCGCTACAAGCTCATGCTGTTGTGTTTGTTGCTGCCAGTGTTTTTATAGTCACTGATTTTGTTAAATTTCCTGGCATTTTAGCTACAATATTGTGGTAATTAGTATTTATGAACTTATATCGATAACTTTTTTGAGCATGAAGTAGTAATCAAAGGGAATGAAGGAGTGATATGTGGGAATCATAATTTATGGTAACATTAGTACAAAAAACATTATTAAGGATTCTGTATGGTCTGATAAGGGAGGAGGTCCATGGTGGGGGGAGGTGACAGCATGAGTTACTGCACTGGGTGACACCCCTTGTGATGCCACTGCGGCCAAGCACTAAACCATTGTGCCACCAGGGCTCTCAATAGGCTCTTTCAATTATTTCATAAACATTTAAGTACTTATGAAATGCCAGGCACTGGTGTGGGCACTAGAAATTCAGAGTGAGGAGACACAGTCTCTGACCTCAAGGAACAGTCTGGCCAAAGAGACTAATACCAAAACTCGTTGCTATTGAGTCGATTCCGACTCATAATGACCCTATTGGACAGAGTAGAACTACCCCATAGGGTTTCCAAGGAGCGGCTGGTGGATTCGAACTGCCGACCTTTTGGTCAGCAGCTGAGCTCTTAACCACTGTGCCACCAGGGCTCCAAAGAGACTAATAGTCTGCAAAATTATCAAATTGGCGTTGATGAGATAAATACAGAGTCCAGTTTATGGATTCAAACTTCAACCAATCAAGTACAAGATGGGGAGTGATGTGGCTCAATTGCCATTGGTTTGAAAAAGACTCTGAAATTTATTTTGCCACATGCTCCAAAATTCAAGAGCAGAATGTTGCTATTAAAGACACTAATGTATTCCTCTAATGTATTAATGGCAATGTAGGAGTCCCTGGGTGGTGCAAATGGTTAACAGATGCTAGCAGAAAGGTTAGAGGTTCAAGTCCACCCAGAGGTGCCCTGGAAGAAAGCCCTGACAATCTACTTCTAAAAAATCAGCCGTTGATAACGCTATGGAGCACAGCTCTACTCTGACACACAAAGGGTTACCATGGGTCAGAACTGACTGCAACTGGTTTTAGTGTTCAGAACAAAAAACCTGAAAACCCGTTGCCATGGAGTCGATTCTAACTCATAGAGACCCTATGGGACAGAGTAGAACTGCCCCATAGGGTTCCCAAGGAGCAGCTGATTGAGTTGAACTGCTAACTTTCTGGTTAACAGCCAAGCTCTTAACCACTGCACCACCAAGCCTCCAGGTTCAGAATAAAGCAGGTGAGAAACTAGCACGCTGGGACAATCTGACCATATCCACAGTACTTGGTTCCCTAAGAGATGATGAAGGACATTTACAAACTGGAGAAGACCATGTCCTGTTGACCAGGACATTGATGAATCTGAAAGCCATGCCCTATGAGGAACGGTTGGAGATCTGCAAAAGAAATGATAGCTTGATAGCTGTCTTGAAATATCTCAAGACCTGCCAGGTGAAAGAAAGATTAGACATAAGCCTTTCTGCAGAAGGCCGACTAAGGATTAACGGGAGTACAGTGCACACAGTAAGGTCTTTAAATGTCACAAAAAAGTGGCAAAGCCAATGGAAAGAGAAGAAAAGTACAAAGGCAGTAGTCTATTGTTGGATTGATTCTTTCTTATTGCTTATCTTTTAATGGGTGTCTGCATAAAAAGAATGGTATCAAGGATACTCTGTAAGGAGGACATCATGGTAAGTATCTTGTCCAGCAATCTGCACCAAAGGGAAGCATATACATAAGCATCCCCTACAAAAAAAGCCAAGTGTGGGATGCAATCTTTGTACTCTTGGAAGCTGCAATTGGATGATCTAAGTGTGAACAACACTCAGGTAAATGAACCACAAAACAAGAAATAAAATAACCAAAGTCCCAGTGAAGGGAGTTGAAGTTGAGAAAATTGCTAAATCTTGAGAATTCTTCCTTGGAAATGTCCTTTAGGGCAGGCTCTTCCTCTCAGCACCTGCCATTCTGGTTGTGACCACATCAATCCTGATTCTTTCACCAGATTCCTAAGTGACATTCCTTCTGCATTAGCAAGACATGGAGCTTTTGAATTGGGATAGGGGAAGAGACCTCACAAGAAGTGTTTAGGGAAAATCACTTTGGAGTCATGTAAGGGACAAACTGGAAGAGGTAAGATTGGACCTCTCAGTCTTAAGAGCTTGAAAATGGTCATTCAAGATACAACAATTGGTCTCTATTTGCCTGGAGCAACAGAGGAAGAAGAGTCAGGAATAGGAGGAGGAAATGAAATATGTGACTAACTACCTCGATGAACAATTGCCTCCTTTGCCATGGGATCAGAAGAACTGGATGGTGCCCAGCTGCCGTTGCTGGTTGTTTTGATCAAAGATTCTATATAAGAATCCTGATCAAAAGGAAGAAAAATTTGGAACAGAATTTCAAGTTCTCATGGAACCCAGACTTTCTGGAGCCATTGATGCTCGATGAACTCCTCAAACTATTGCCCTAAGATAATCTTTAAACCTTAAACCAAAAATAATTTCTGGAGTCTTTTTTAAATCAACAGCTTACCTTAATTAATAAAGAATATCTGCCTTGCGCATTGTGCTCTTTTAAAATCTTTCTATATGGGATCAAATTGGCAACAGCAACTAGAAAGGGTAGATAGGAAGCTTAGAGGGCAGTGAGTTTATGTCAGTGAAGGAGGAACAACTCAAAAGGAGGGCAAGAATGGTTGCACAACCTGAAGAATATAATCGATGTCACTGAATTGTACTTGTAGAAAGTGAATTGGTGTATGTTTTGCTGTGTAGATCTTCAACAACATTAAAAAAAGAAAAAAAAGATTGGGCTCCCCCCAAGATAAACCACAGCATTCCTCCACCTTCCTCCAGGTTCAAGGACTTCTCTTGTGACGCTTCCAATCATATTAGTTAATATCAGCCAACATTCACTAAGTGCTCACTGAATTATTCTGAAGAGTTTTTTTTAATAGAGTCTCTCAATTTACCCTCATTTTACAGATGAGTAAACTGAGACACCAAGAGGTTAAGTAATTTGCCTTGATCCTCACAAATAAGAAGTGATAACCCTTTACCTAATCACCCACCCCAGTCTGAACAATCTGACTATAGTCCACAAACTTAACCACTATGCTAGTTTGCCATCTACCCATTTAACTACTTTTTGTACTAATTCAAGGTCTTTAAAACTAATAATTATTCATCGTATTTATTCAAAGAGAAAGCAACTAATAAGATCAAGTATAGTGGGAACAGCCCTTAATTAAGACTTCGAATGTGATAACCCGGGGTTTTGTCTTCTTGGTTTGGTTTTTGTTTTCTTCTTCTTCTTCTTCTCTGGGCCTCGGTTTCTTTCTAAGATGAGGGGTTGATGTAAAAGGTATCTGAGGCCTCTTACAGCTCTAACATTCTGTGCTCCTTGATGCAATAGGTTGAATGTAGCCTGAGCAAAAATTATATCACAGTTTACTAGAAAATATTAAGTCATTTATATTCTTTTCTTTTTTTTAACCATTAAGAAGTGAAGCTAACCCCAGCCATACATAAAGTTGAAGAAAAATTCGACTTCTTCTGACTCTGGCAAAACCCGTACTTAGAAAGAAGAGAACTTGAGGAAGCGCCTGCTAAAACCTGGCAAGCTCCTGGCCACCACGGGGTGGCCCCAGGCACAGTCAGGGCGCTCTGCAGAGCTCTCGGATTGTCTCAGCGGCCAGGCCTGGCTCTGGGAAGCAGGGAAGCCACATTTTGCTTTGCTTTGAACCTCTCCACGCGGATTCAGGACAAGCTCTGGATCAGACTGACCTCTAGGGGCAGCGCAGCAATCCGCAGCCCAGGCTCCCTCACACACAAAAGAAGCCACAGGAGGCTTCCAGCTGGAGCCGGCCAAAAAAATCTGCATCCAGTGCTCTCAGATGTAGACACCACAAAGCCAAAACGTTAACATTTTGCTTGCTATTTATTCAGCTTCTCTGTCTTTAATTCCTCCTAGCCAACTAGCCTCCAAATGTGTCTTTTTGAGTATCAAAGTGATCACTTTGGATTAAAGTATTTCTTCTCAAAAGATACCTTAATTAAAACGTGCGTGGTGAGGTGAGGAGTGTGGGGAGATATCTCCATATTCTTAATCCCTCTAGGAGAAAGAAAAGAAGAAAAAAAAGTTAAAGGAAAGGGGAGATACAAAACACGCTATTTGTAGGGATCTTATTTGTACCTTTCTGACAATTGTCCGAACACTTTGAGTTAACGATGATATTAGCAGATAACATTCACTGGGTGCTTGCTATATGCTAGGCACTGTTCTAAATGCTTTACATTTACTATGTGCATTTCATTATGAGGCAACTAAGGAACAGAGCTGCTAAGTGACTTGCCCAAGGTCACACAGCGTGCAGGTAGCCGAGTCAGGATTCCACCTCAAGCGATTATACTCCACAGCCCTCTCTTAACTACTGTATTATAATTGCCTTTAAGCTGCAGCTCTCAAGGTACTTCTCAAACCTGAATTTGTACTCTCTCAACATCTTTGCCAATTAGTAGAAAAGAACTATTAACACTTAGGTAACCCAGCACCCCCAGTTCACAAGGAAAAGTCAAGGGCTTTTCATGGGTGGGGAAAAGGAAACACAATTATCTACAGAGTTGGATCCTTTTGACAAGTAAGGGCCCAACGCTGGAGGTCAATCCCAGTCATCCAGGCACTTAGACATTCCTTTGAATGAGGTTCTTAACTCTTAGCCTCAGCTTCTTCACTATAGAATGGGAATAGTAAAATGCCTGTCATGAAGTTATTGTGAAATTTTTGGTTGCCATTGAGTCGATTCTGAACTGTTCCTTAGGGTTTTCTTGGCTGTAATCTTAATAGAAGCAGATTGTCAGACCTTTCTTTTGAGGCACCGCTGGGTGGGTTCGAACAGTCAAACTTCAGATTAGCAGTTTCGTACAAACTGTTTGTGCCACCCAGGGAGCTATGACATGACATAATCCACGTTAAGTGTTTAGGTACAGGGTAAGCCCTGGTACAGGGTAAGCACTCAAAAGAGGTACATGATTTTTTATAGTGGTTTTTATTATTGTTAGTTTTACGACACCTGGCTATGCAGAAGCAGGGTGGTGGAGGAAAAGAAGTTTAGGATATTGATGTAGATGTGGAGTATTCTCTCAGGAAACCCACTACAGAGACAAGGGAAGGAAGACTCACATCTAAAAAGCTCTGATGGCCTGGGGTGGGGGAGTTGCCGAGGGCAGAAGGGGTTCACCCTCTAGATAGCAGACATTTGGTATTTTTGATGATGGGAAAGGTAACACCAAATGAGGGTGAACTGTGAACAGCTTGACAAAGGTAAACAATGCCACGAAGACAGGCACAAGAGAAAAGGACCTGTTGGTAACTGCTGTCGGATACATAATTTTGAAACAACAACAATCAAAAAATACATATGTGGGCGTATATGTATGTATGTAGGCATATATGTGTACAGGTATGTATATGTGAGTGTATCCCACTGCCATTGAGTCAATTTCGACTCATAGTGACCCAATAGGGTTTCCAAGGCTGTAAATCTCTGTGGAAGCAGACTGCCATATCTTTCTCCCACAGATTGGCTGGTGGTTTCAAACTGCTAACCTTCTGCTTTAATGTATGGATAGGTGTATTCATAAGTATATATATGCATGTATGTGACTTTATGCACATGTAATCATATATATAATAAAGCACCTAGGGGGCAAAGTTACAGATACTTCTTAGACATAACTGAACACCTCATGGGACTGGTTTTCTGAGTTTGAAGGATTAGGACCATACTCTAGCAGTACATCTCAGTCAATTGGTATAATATAGTTAATAAAGTTTCTGTTCTACATCCTAGTTTGGTGAGTAGTGGATGGAGTCTTAAAACTTGAGAGCAGACATCTAAGATACTACTATTGGTCTCTATTCCTCTGAAGCAAAAGAGAAAAAAGGAAATCAAAGACTCCAAGAAGAAACTAGTCTACAGGACTTATAGTCTACATGAACTGTGGCCTCATCTACCCTAAGACCAGAAGAACTAGATGGTGCCCAGCTACCACTACTGATGGTTCTGATGAAGGCCACAATAGATGGACCCTGATAGAATGGGAGAAAAATGTGGAATAGGGCCTTAATTTCCTGAAAAATACAGACTTCCTGGACCAGTTGAGACTGGAGGATTCCCTGAGATTATTGCCCTGAGATACTCTTTAAACTTTGAACCAAAACTAACCCCTGAGGTCACCGTTTAGCTAAATGACAGATTGGCTCACAAAATAAACAGTATTACCCATGAGTACTGTGCTCCTTTTAAAAAATCTATATGAGACCAAATGGTCAACAATTACTTCAAAACAAAGATGAGGATGTAAGGGGGCAGGGAAACTAGATTAATGGAAACAACAACCAGATAGGAAATAAAGAGAATGTTTATGCATTGTCAAGAATGTAACCAATGTCACTGAATGATTTGTATAGAAATTGTTAAATGGGAACCTAAACTGCTGTGTAAAGTTTCACAGAAAACAAAATAAAATATTACTTTAAAATAAAAAAATAAATAAAATGCTCTGATACCATACAAAAAATTATTTGCAAGAAAGTGTCAGTGAGGTGAGTCCTGAAGGAGGAGCATGCAATCGGATGTGGGAAATGTGTTTCATTCCCCCTGTACACCCAGAACTGCACTCAGGGCTCAGTAGTTAAGAAAGAAATGTTTCTGTGAAAATGGTGCTCCCTGGAGCACAAGCCCTTCCTGACAGATCTGGACAAAACACAGTCAGACCACTGGTTTCTTGAGAAATTCTTGCAAAAAATTTCAAACCTTAATCTGATCAAGCCTGTAGACCTAAGTACCAGTTTATAGGTGATACAGAGGACAAAAGACCATGTTAAACTATGTCATGAGGATGCAATCAACAAAAAAAGCAGAATGTGGGAAGTTGCATAGGACCAATGACCCAATTTCTTTAACAAACAAGATACAAGGAAAAAAAGCAGGAGAGGGAACATATAGATTAAAAAAGACTTAAGAGACATGTCATCCAAATACAAAGGGGGGAACTTGTTTGGATCCTGACTTGAATAACCAACCATAAAAAATTTTAAAAACCCTACGTGAGACAATAGAGAAAATTTAAACCTGGACTAGATGCTTGATGGTAAAGAATGATTGTTCCTTTTTCTTAGGTACCATAATGGTATCATGATTATGGTTTTCAAAAGATTCCTTATCTTTTAGAGTATTTACTGAAGTACTTATGGATGAAATGATATGATGTCTGGGATCTGCTTCAAAATAATTCATTCTGGGGTAAAGTTGAGCACGACTGGCCATGTGTTGATCATTTTTGAAGTTGGATGATGGGTATATGAGGATTCATAATACTATTCCATATACATATATCGTATCAAAAGGGCAGGGGTGAGGTACAGGAGTAGTGACACACTGGTTTGAGCAAATAATCCAAGATGCTGTCCTATATGAAGAACGCAACATCAGGATTGGAAGATGCATTAACAACCTGTGATATGTAGATGACAAAACCTTGCTTGTTGAAAGTGAAGAGGACTTGAAGCACCTACTGATGAAGATCAAAGACTATAGCTTTCAGTATGGATTACACTTCAACATAAAGAAAAATAAACCCTCACAACTGGACCAATAAGCAACATCATGATAAATGGAGGAAATATTGAAGTTGCGAAGGGTTTCATTTTACTTGGATCCACAATCAATGCCCATGGAAGCAGCAGTCAAGAAATCAAAAGACACATTACATTGGACGAAGCTGCTGCAAAAGACTTATTTCAAGTGTTCAAAAGCAAAGATGTCACTTTGAGGACTAAGGTGCGTCTGACCGAAGCCTATGAGTTGGAACTGACTTGATGGCACCTAACAACAACAATTACATATAACCAGTTGTGGTCGAGTCAGTTCCAACTCATGGCAATCTCATGTTTGTCATAGGGTTTTCAATGGCTGATTGTTCAGAAGGAGATCACCAGGCTTCTCTTCCAAAGTGTCTCTGGGTGAGTGGACTTGAACCTCCAACCTTTGCGATAGTAGCCGAGTACATTAACTGTTTGCTCCATCCAGGTATTCCATATATTTCCCATATTTCACTTCTGAATGACTTATTTAACCATGGGTGAGTAAGGAACCGGTCAAAGGACCTACATCCACTCAAGTGCAGAGGTAGGAACTACCAAGCACTAGACTACTAGCTGAAAGGTTGGAGGTTCAAACCCACCCAGAGGCACCTCGGGAGACAGGCCTGGTGATCTGCTTCTGAAAGGTCACAGTCTTGAAAATCCTATGCAGCAGGTCTACTCTGCACACACGGGTCTCCATGAGTCAGAATCAACTTGATGGCAACTAACAACAACAACAAAGTGAACAGTCCGCATCAGCTGGAGCACAGTTATGTAAAGAGGGCAGGGAGTGGAGTAAGGGGTTAGTGATAAACAGGTTTGGGCAAAGATGTTGAAGCCTGATTATGAAAAGCCTCAAACACCAATAATGAGAAGAGCAGCCGGCATTTTTTACAACTATTATGTGCCAAGCATATTATCTTCTCACTTAAGCCCTATAACCACACGTTAGTATCCAGTTGATAGTTAATCCCATTTTACAGAATAAGAAAGTGAGGCTTGGAGAAGGTATTTAACTCATGCAAGAGCACAGAGTTAGCAAGCTGAGGAGCCATGATGTACATGCAGAAAGTCTAACTGCAGAACCCACACTTTTCACGACTGCTGGTAGGCAGTGTGGCACCCACACAGGGTTTGGGTTGGACTTAATCAGAGCCGTGACTCAGAAAGATTAATGCAGCAAGAACATAAGGGATAGCTTGGAAAGAGAAGACCCTAGAAATGGGGAAACCCAAAGATGCTGTATTTGTCTAAATGAAGATGCTGGAGGCTTGAACAAAGGAAACAGCCATGAGAAAGAAAATAGGCAGGCTGATATCAGAAAGAATGAGAGTAAAAACAGATGAGGGTCAGTAGCAGACTGGATATAAAAGACAGGGAAAAGAAACAGTTAAAGACAGTTCTGAACTTGGGAGGAAGTTTAGGAAGACAAAGTCCTTTAACCCCTGGCGTTGTGGGGAGAAGAAACACATGCTGTTGTATCAAATGTGTAGCTATGTTTGTTGTTGTTGTTAGGTGCCATCAAGTCGTTTTCGACTCATAGTGATCCCATGTGACAGAGTAGAACTGCCCCATAGAGTTTTCTTGACTGTAATCGTTAGGGATTACAGGTCTTTCCCCATGGAGACCCTGGCTGGGTTCGAACTACCTTTGGGTAGCAGCCAAGCATTTAACCGTTTGTGCCACCAAGGCTCCTTGTAGCTATGTTTGGGTCCACATTAGTCATTGTGGGGTATATTCAGATTTCTATTTATAAAATGATGCTTTGCCTCATGGTTTATACACCATTATCTATTTAAATTCAACTATGAACTTGTAAATCGACATGTCTTCCCAAGAAAAAAAAGCAGGCTTTGATGTACTTTTATGTCTCACCATTCCAGGGGGCACCACTGGATTTTTGTCTCTTCTTAACAGGTCTGGACAAAACAGCCAGACAGCCTGGAGCAGGTGAGTTGAGGAAGAGGTTAACTGGAGCCTTGAGTGAGAGGGAGGACCTCCCATGCAGGCGAAAAGTTGAATCCTGGTGCTCCCCAGTAGTCTCTCCACTCTTTAATTATTTGGAGATAGAAAGAACCCGCATCTTATATGAGTGTGGAGCCCAGAAAAGTAAGGTGACTGGTCCCAAGTCATACAACTAGATGTAGGCAGAGCAGGCCTTGAACTCAGTGCTCCTGTTGCCCTCTTTTGAATGATTTGTACTCCATCATCTATCCAAGGGCCTTGAGGTACTTAAAACACAGCATCCCAGGAGCAATAACAGTGTTCGTAATAATTCCTCCAGTGAGCTACTAATTTCTCACGTTTTTCAGATTAAGAAATAAGAAATCAAAAGCCACATTAACAGTCAAGGTACCAGTCTACTGACTTGGCTGATAGATAATTGGGCTTTCCAAAGGTCCACTCACTAATTCTAATGGAGATGAACGTGATGGATCGGCATTACTTACCCTGGGAAGGGGCCTTGCCCACTTAATCCCAGGCAGAGCACCAGCTCCATGTGGCTCTATTCCACCCCTACTTGGGGAAAGCAGGAGGCCAGGTTCTGAAATAATGACTTGACCTCATCATATCTCCTCTCCATGACAAGATGATCTTAGAGAGGTTTTGTTAGTAAGTTTATTTTAAGGGCTGTTGATAAATTAACCAGCCATGAAAGAAAGGCCTGGTGATCTGCTTACATAAATATACAGCCAAGAAAACTCTCTGGAGCGGTTCTACTCTGTAATACATGGGGGTCACCACCATGTGTTGGAATCGACTCGACTGGTTTGGTTTTGGGTTGGAATAAATTAACAAGTCCAGATTTATAAGGCTCTAGACAGAAATCTAAGACCTCAGACTGCGTTAAAAACATCCCCATCCTCAGGGCAGGCAGGGGAGCTGGCTCCAGCATCTGGGCCTGGCATCCTGATGAAGGTGCGCTGGGCAAGATGGCAGTGTCTGCTACTGCCAAGCCTGCTAGAGGCACTCAGAGACATCTGGTCACTCCTTTGAGAAGGCAGAGCCTCAAAACAGCAGTGAAAATTAATTTAAAGGGGCAAGATGAGCTGCTCTGTGCTGCGGTTGGTCCATCTCGGTAGAATGTGTGCATTCTCCTGAACAGGAAGAGAGCACCAAGAAACCCATCCAAGCTTCCCCTCAGGCCATGATTCTGCCTCTGGAACAGGTTGAATATTAAGCCTTTGGGGTCTGCTGGGAAGTCTCCAAAATGGGAAAGAAAGGCACAGAAGGGTGCCTGGTAGCAATGACCAATTGTACCAGTAGGAGGCAGCGTAACCCTTGCCACTTTCGCAGAGGAAGATTTTTTTGCTACAGTGAAGCCACTCACGTATAGCGCGGTAGCATGAAACCGAGAAGAGCAAATTGTGTTGTGGAAGAATTTGGTCATACGGTTAGAGAGATAGCTGATCAATGTGCATTGTAGATGATAGATCTTATTTATTCACTTACTGGGCCAGCCACTGTGCTAAACACTAGGGACACAAGAATGAGGAGGACTTAGGTCGCTGTCCTTGAAGACTTAATGATCTAGTGAAGGGTAGAAACAAATAAACACTTACTTACAATATGTGATACTGTCTCCAAGAGAAGTATGAACAAGCTCTGTGGGGTTTAGGGGAGAAAGCAACTAACTCAATCTTAAGGAGAAGGATGATCAAGGAAGGTTGCACACTGGAAGCGACAACTGAGTTGACTTCACATGAGATGAATTTACCAGGTTGGAGAAATGTCATTTCCATGAGTAGGAAAAGACACAGCAAGTTTGAAGACAGAAGCAATAGAATCTTCAGCTCCTTGCTGTGGGTTCACATATCAAACGACTCATAGCTCTGATTGTTGTCCCTCCCAAAGGAAGGATTTAGGACACTCACATGACTAGTTGTACTAGTGCTGACTCAGTTCAGTTATGGGCCAGTGACTGAATGAGCAAAATGGTAGAAAAAATATGGCTTCCTTTTGCCTTGCAAAAGTACAAGGAAGTAAACTTTCAATATACAGAGCTAAAATGAGCCAAACCAAACGAGCTGTCATGGAGTCAATTCTGATTCACGGTGATGCCGTATGTGTCAGAGTAGAACAGTGCTCTCCACGGGATTTTCAGTGACTGACTTTTCAGAAGTAGATTGCCAGGCCTTTCTTTCAAGGTGCCTCTGGATGGACTCAAACTTCCAACCTTTAGGTTAGCAACCAAGTGTGTTAACTGTTTGCACCACCCAGGGACTCCATGGAGCTAAAATAGCCACAGTTAAATAACCCCTTCCCACTCAGCCCCTTAGACACATGAGAACTTAAGAAGTGTTAAGCATATAACTTGCTGACCATCTCTGTCAGTATTGTATGAGCAAGGAGGTTATTGGTCACTAGAGTGTTCCAGTTTCCCACACAAATTTCCAATCACCTTGGACAACTACCTTGGATTGTTCTGTCATGCCATTTTTCAGAAAAGCCTCATTGCTTACGTCTCCCTTCTTGCAATGAAAAGTGTTACACTCCCTGAAAAATTCTGTTTTTATTTTAAATGCTCAGTTGGGAACTTTAAACTTTGTTTTTGCTAACTCATTTGTAACTGAAGCTGAACAAATAGCATATGATCTGAATTCTATAAATTTTTCTCCTAGCTTCAAAGACTTCCACTCCCAAGAGCTTGAATCCTGGCATTTTACACGACCACATGGTTTGAAGGTGTTGAAGGCCTGAGGGAAAAAATTTCCATAAGAATAGCATTTGAGGCTAAAATAGTCCCACAGTCATGATTGGAGCACACCTTTCCACCCTTCTGCCTTCAGTTTTGCTGCCCTCACCAGGCATTCTGGTTTTCACAGCCACCCAGCAGGAAGAGAGCTCAGGGCAGAAGGGAAAACAGACAAAAGAGCTCCCCAGAATATATAAATACCACAGAAATTCCCTCGCAGATACCCTGTAGAGTCTGCCAAATAATAGCATTTATTGGCCATTTACCATGTGCCAAGCATTAGGACCGCTGCCCGTCTGTCAGTTTGTTGTATTGTGGTGACCCATGTATTGCTGTGATGCTGGATGCTATGCCCCTGTTATTTCAAATACCAGCAAGGTCACCCTGGATGGACAGGTTTCAGCAGAACTTTCAGACTAAGACAGACTAGGAAGAAAGGCCTCATGATCTACTTATGAAAATTAGCCAGTGAAAACCCTAAGGATCACAACAGAATATTGTTCAATATAGTGCTGGAAGATGAGTGCCTGAGTGAAAGGCACTCAAAATACACAGTGGCCACAACAGTGGACTTGAGCATATCAATGATCATGAAGATACAAGACTAGGCAGTGTTTTCTTCTGTTGTACATGGGGCCACCATGGGTCAGAACCAACTCTATGGCAAGTAACTACACCAACCACCCTCTATTTGGGAATATGTGGGGCATTTTTAGTTGTCCCAATGAGTGGGAAATCTTTGGGACTAGAATTTATTGAGAGAGGCCAATGATGTCAAATAATTCATAATACATAGGACTGTCCCATACCATGAAGATTTACCTGATACAGATGCCAAAATGCCTTCATTGAGAAACTGCTAGACAGATTTTCAATTAAATGCTCTCCTCTCTCAGCACCATTTCCAGCTTTTCTCATCACTCACCCCAACTCTTTTACACGTGGACTTCTCATCCTGGTGGTCAAGAGATAATAAATTGGCCTCTATCCAACATCATGTTTCCATGCTGTGTTCTGCCAACATGTCAGTATGTTAAAAAAAAACAAAACAAAACCCACCGCAGTTGAGTCAATTCCAACTCATAACAACCCTACAGGACACAGTAGAACTGCCCCATAGGGTTTCCAATGAATGGCTGTTAGATTTGAACCGCCAGCCTTTTGATTAGCAGCCAAATGCTTAACCACTGCACCACAGGTCAGTATCTTAATTCCTTCTAAATACAAAGAGAATATTAACACCCTTCACATTCCTTCTAACTCCCTCCTCTCCCACCTTCCACCATATAAGTAATTTGCCCTTGACCATTGTTAATTTTGTTACCATTTACATTCCTTCTTTTTCTACTTTTCCTTCCTTTTCTTCCATCATTTCTTCCTTCCTTTCTTTCAGTCTTCTCTCCGTTGCTTATAACCAAAACACATTCCTGTTTGCTTATTGTTTGGAATACACATTTCTCTTGCAGCTTTTAATTTGTCTTAGAGTTTGTCACTAGTGTTCTTTTTTATTCATGAACAATGAGCTGTTACCATCTCTTCAAGTTTTTCCCGCCTCTCATTCATACCGTCTTTTGCATGGAGTCCCATTTACCTGCCAGAGGTCTTCCTGAACCCTCAACCCACTGCACAGCTTTTATCCAAGGACTTATTTCACTACCTTTCTCCCATACTCCTTTTTCTGTTTTGTTTTGTTTGTTTACTCTTATTTTTTCTTTGGGTAAATTTCTATGGAAGGTCTGTGAGAGGCAATCATTCTAACCCTTGTGTGTTCAGCTTTCATTTCTGATTGGTACTTTCACTAGATATGAAATCCTAGGATCCAAGTCATTTTCTCTCAGAATTTTGAAGGTAGTTCTCATTTTCTTTTAGCATCTAGTGTTACTAATGAGACGTCAGATGCCATTCTGACTCTCATTCCTTTGAAGGTGATCTGTTTCGTTTTGTTTTTCTTTTCTGAAACTCTTGCTTTATCTCTGGACTTCTGAAATGTCACTATTTTCTACCTGCATCCTGTTTTCTCACATCTGATTATGTACTAAGGGAAGGAATAAGACTCATGTCTTTCTTAATTCTGAGAAATATTTTTCTATAAATCTTTAGAAAAACTATACCCATTTGCCTCTTCTCTTCTCTCTGTACTTTATGTTAAAAGGATGTTGAACCTCATGTATAGATTCACTGCATCCCTTAAACTTTATCTTGTGTTTTCCACCTTCTGCCTTTGTTCTGTATTCTGAGAGATCATTTCAATTTCATTTTCAAACCATTCTAGTGAATGTTTTACTTAAGCAGTCATGCTTTTAGCCTTCAGTAATTCTTTCTTCTCTGACTCTTGTTCATAGAAGCTTATTCTTCTTCTTATTTTTTTGTTCTTTTTTTATTGCTTTTGCTTTGATATTTACTATAATCCTCTCTAAGAGTTATACTAATATTTTAAAGTTCTTTTTTTAAGTTTCTTGAATGATAAGCATGCTCTCTGGGGTAAAGCTGTTCCATTATATTCTCTTAGTCCTTTTTTATGCTACCAGTTTTTTTTCTCAAAAATGTGGTGGTCCTTGATTTTTCACATTTATGAATAAAAGGCTGAATTTGTAGCTGGGATGGATTCCTTTGGGTCTTGGGAAGATTAATTTTCCTAACAAACGTCTCCTGTGAATGGGACCTCAGTAACATGGACAGGCTGTGTCCAGTAGCAGACTCCTCTCCACGTAGGCTGGTGAGACAGGCAGGTAGAGGAGGCCCGGCTACCTGTGTCTTAGTCGTCTAGTGCTGCTATAACAGAAATACCACAAGTGGATGGTTTTAACAAAGAGAAGTTTATTTCCTCACAGTCAAAGTAGGCTAAAAGTCCAAATTCAGGGTGTCAGCTCCAGGGGAAGTCTTTCTCTCTCTGTCTGCCTTCTTATCAGTGTTCCCCGGGACTAGGAACTTCTCCACGCAGCGACCCTTGTCCAAAGGACGTGCTCTGCTCCTGGCACTGCTTTCTTGGTGGTATGAGGTCCCCCTGTCTCACTGCTCACTTCTGTCTTTTATAGCTCGAGAGATTGCCTCAGGACACAATCCAGTCTTGTAGATCAGGTCCTGCCTTACTAACACAACTGCCACCCATCCTCCTTCGTTAATCATAGAGGCATAGAGGCATCATAGAGGCAAGTTTACAACATACAGGAAAATCACACAGTACCAGGAATCATGGCCTAGCCAAACTGATACACACATTTTTTGGGGCAACAGAATTCAGACCATGACACCCTGCCTCCACCTTTTCCTATGACAAAACCAGAGGCCCTAAAGAGCTTCTAGGAATCCAATTCCTGCAGTAGGAACCAATGCCCTTCCTACAGTGATAGTTCAATTTCATTTGAGATCTGACTTTTAGTTTTAGCCTGGGGCTGAAGCCATTGCAGCCAGGCCCTCTGTAAACACAGGGGATGGGGGAGGGAAGCAGGAGAATTGGCTCAGCTGCTGCTCTAAATATAGTCCTTTAATTAATTATTCCCATTACTCCCCACAGCCAGATTTGCTCTTCATCTTGGCCGGTTCCAAACTTGGAACCTCTGAGGGCTGAACATTACCGTGTAATACTTTATTTTTGGTTTTAAGTAAAATTGGGCATTTTTATTTCTCAGGACCCAGGACATTTACTTAGAAAAATGTGTGTGAATACATACATATATATATATATAAACATATATGTGTATATATGTATACATGTATATACATGTACCTTTATGTATATAATTACACATACATAATGCAAATGTATATGTATGGTTAAATGAAATAAATAGTTCAAATTTATGTATCTAGATAGTTAGATTATAAATGTAAAGTTACAAATACAAATGTATAGCTCTATATGTGTGCATGTATAGATAGATAGACAGACAGATAGATGTATATATAAACCCACTGCCATCGACCCATAGCAACTCTATAGGACAGAATAGAACTGCCCCATAGGATTTCCAAGCAGCATCTCGTGAATTCAAACTCTGACCTTTTGGTCAGCAGTCAGCCTGTTAACCACTGTACCACCAGGGCAAGGATGGCGAGACTATGTCTCATATATTTTGGACATGTTATCAAGAGGGACCAGTCCCTAGAGAAGGACATCATGCTTGGTAGAGTGTCAGCAAAAAAGAGGAAGACCCTCAGGGAGATAGATTGACACAGTGGCTGTAACAATGGACTCAAGCATAACAATGATTGTGAGGATGGTGCAGGACCAGGCAGGTGTTTTGTTCTGTTGTACGTAGTGACGCTGTACACTAACCCTAGTGGCGTAGTGGTTAAGCTATGGCTGCTAACCAAAAGGTTACTCTATAGAGTAGTTCTACTCTGTCCTATAGGGTCGCTATAAGTCAGAATCAACTCGACAGCAATAGGTTTGGTTTGGGTTTGATAATCTTTATGGAAGGAGCCCTGGAGCCCTGATGGTGCACTGGTGAAAGCATTCAGCCGCTAACCAAAAGTCAGCAGTTCAAACCCATGAGCCACTCTACAGTAGAAAGATGTGGCAGTCTGCGTCCATAAAAATTACAGCCAAGGAAACCCTACTGGGCAGTTCTACTATGTCCTATAGAGTCGATGGCATCAGGTTTGTTTGTTTGGTTTGTTTTTGGTTTTAATCTTTACGGAAGCAAACTGCAGCCCCACATCTTTTTCCTGCAGAGTTGCTGGTGGATTCAAATTACCCACCTTTCAGTTAGCAGCTGAGCACTTAATCGTTGTGCCACCAGAGCTCCTTTATATATATACCAAAACCAAACCCATTGTTGTTGAGTCGATTCTGACTCATAGCGACCCTATAGGACAGAGTAGAACTGTCCCATAAGGTTTCCAAGGAGCAGCTAGTGGATTCGAACTACACAACCAGGGCTCCTTTATACATACAGAATGTATAAAATGTGTTGGCATGCAACAGAAACTAAAGTTTTACCACATAAAGAATTACCATATAATGAAACAATGGCCATTATTTCAAGAGTTTTGGAATTTGTCTGAAAGTTCTAAAGAAAAAATTCAAACCTTAAGTTGCAATATTTAGAGATTTTATGAGCAAAATATTGAATGACGCAGGAAGCATCAAAAGAAGATGGAAGGCATATACAGAGTCACTGTACCAGAAAGAATTGGTTGACATTCAGCCATTTCACAAGACAGCATAAGACCAAAAACCGGTGATACTGAAGGAAGAAGTCCAAGATGCACAGAAGGCATCGGCAAAAAACAAAGCTCCAGGGACTGACGGAATACCAACTGAGATGTTTCAATAAACCAATGCAATGCTGGAAGCGATCACTCATCTATGCCAAAAAATATGGAAGACAGCTACCTGACCAACTGACTGGAAGAGGTTCATATTCTTGCCCATTCCAAAGAAAGGTGATCCAACAGAATGCAGAAATTATCTAATAACATCATTAATATCACATGCAAGTAAAATTTTGTGGAAGATAATTCAAAAACAGTTGCAGCAGTACATTGACAGGGAACGGCCAGAAATTCAAGCTGGATTCAGAAGAGGATGTGGAACTAGAGATATCATTGCTGATGTCAGATGGATCTTGGTTGAAAGCAGGAAATAGCAGAAAGATGTTTACTTGTGTTTTATCGACTATGCAAAGGCATTCAACTGTGTGGATCATAACAAATTATGGATAACATTGTGAAGAATGGGAATCCCAGGACACTTAATTGTGCTCATGAGGAACCTGTGCATAGATCAAGAAGCAGTCATTCAAACAGAATAAGGAGATACCCCGAAAAAACAAACCCAGTGCCATCAAATTGATTGATAACTCATAGCAACCACCAAGTGTTTTAAAGCCAGGAAAGGTGTGTGTCAGGGTTGTATCCTTTCATCATATTTATTCAATCTGTATGCTGAGCAAGTAATCTGAGAAGCTAGACTATGTTAAGAAGACTGCAGCATCAGGATTGGAGGAAGACTCATTAACAACCTGAATTATGCAGATTACACAACCTTGCTTGCTGAAAGTGAAGAGGACTTGAAGCACTTACTGATGATGAAGATCAAAGACCATAGCCTTCAGTATGGATTACACCACAGCATCAAGACTCGACGGCACCTAACAACAAAATTCACTCTTGTCTTTTCTCTTACTCTTAGCCACTGGAAAAAATTCCAAAAACCGTTGGAATTCCTGAACTTCTCTTGTTATATTAAAGATAATTGTACATTTAATACATATACAAGAGTACATTTAGAAGAAGTGTCATTTATATCAATAAACACCATTGTAATTTATAAGTCCATGATGCTAGTACCACCTCTATGGATACTGACTCAGGAATTCAATTCTGTCAGGAAAGCTCAAAACCCAGACATTGTACCATGCACAGAAATTTAAAAGTGACAGATATTAGCCACTAGAATGCCAGTTGATCCAATAACACTGAGAGACACAGCAGCCCAGGAGGCTTATGTTTGCACAAAGTCAGATTAAAATAAAAACATATCCTGCAGTGGGTATAAAGCCAGATTGTAACAATTCAGGTGACTCTTAGAAGAGTCTATTGTTAATATAGTGTAACATCTTTTCATCTACTTGTAGGGATAGCATTGTCAACGAATCTGCAGTATTCAGATGTTGCCTTTCTCTGGGCTTTGTGCAGTTTATCTTTCTTTATTGTAACCTGCAGGACATGCACACACCGAATACAGCCTGGGTGATATAAGGGATGACAATTGTCAGTGCTCTCTAGCTCGTGTTTGCACACAGCTGCAGACACAGCATACAGAATCTTTGTGAGACTTGAACGTCAGAGACAGATGCTGCCCCAAGAGACTTTACACATGCCTCATTCCAAGAGAAGTGCTACATACCAATCAAGAAGGAGGAAAAATTCAGCCATTGTCCTAGGCAATGGAGTTTCCAGTGAGAGAAGTGAAGGGTTAAGTTTTCCTTATTTAGGTGCCTCTCTCTCTCTTCTTCTTCTTCTCCCTGTCTCTCTCTCTCTTTTTCCTTTCTCTCTCACATACACACATACACACACACACCCCTCCTCTCTTTGGGACTGCATCTCCCTTGCACTAATGCAGCAAACTTGCTGGGTCTTCTTTTTCATTAGGAAGACTCACCTCACACACGCACTAGAGATTTGGGGACTTCCCAGTTCTGATGTACCTCCACTATCTGAGCTAGGGATCAACTTGTCTTCTCAGCACCTATTTCCTGACTTTCTTAGGTTGCACTGGGTTATAGATGAGTGACCTTATTCATTTTACATAGGTTTAACTTATTCCACATCCGGGTGGTGAGGGGCAGCACGTGGTTTGCTCCATGAGCTATCAATGCTAGTAATAACTGCAAGCACATAAGCCACTTCTCTTACAGTATCAGAAATCACTTTTTTAACATTTCATTTATTTTTCATAGACTTTATTTGTTAGAGTAGTATTAAATTAACAGAAAAATTGAGAAGGTAAAACAGAATTCCTATATACTCTGCATCCAGCTTCCCCTATTATTAAACACTAACATTAGTATGGTACATTTGTTACAATCAATGAGATTGTAACAATCAGATTTCCTTAGTTTTTAGTATTTACCTAATGTTCTTTTTCTGTTCCAGGATCCCATCCTGGATTTCACATTACATTTAGTCGTTACCACTCTATAGGCTTCTCTTTGCTATGACAATTTTTCAGAGTTTCCTCATTTTTGGTGACCTTGACAGTTTTGAGGAGTACTGGTTGGGTATTCTGTAGGGTGTCCATCTTTTGGCATTTGTCTGATTTTCTATTGTTGTTCATGATAAACCCAGGGTTATGGGTTTCTGGGAAGAAGACCACAGAGGTAAAGTGTCATTATTATCACATCACATCAAGAGTGCACACTATCAGAGGCAGAGCCAACATGGCACAACAGACAGACACACCATGCCATACCTCCACAGCAAAGACTCGAAAAACTAACTAAAACAGAGACAAACATCGGTCATGGAACCCTAAGTGTCAAATGAAGAGATAAGGAACTCAACCAAGAACCGAATGGAATAAGAAACTGACAGAGAACAGAGAGCAAGGAGAGTTACTAGTGGAGGTCCCCTATCAGCTAACACAGCATGGATCCACCATCTTGGACTCCTGTCAGAGATCGGTGGTCAGAGAATATGGGAAAGCAGATTCATGGAGCTCCTAGCAGGAGATAGAGCACCTGGTAACCAGCGAGACACAATTTCCCACCCCCTACCCTGCCTCCTCCTGCTTGACCTTTGCCACTTCCCAGCTGGGAGATTCCTGGCTTCCCAGTGGGCTGAGACTGGGGAACAGGAGGTGTTGGTTGTGCACCATGCGAATTTGCCCCGCCCACACCAGCCAGCTTCTTCACTGCCATTTCTTTGTTGCCGGTGTTGCTTTTTTCAGCCACTTTTGGTTTCTCCCTTGCCTCTCACCTCCTCCCCCTCCTTTCTCTCAAACACCTGACTCCATGTGCCATCTTTACTTCTTCTTGATTGGCTGTGAAGCGCCACTCAGCTGGGGAACTGCTTCCCCTGTCTGCGCTGCCACACTGGTGGGATCCCTGGGGGCCTTTTATTTTTTCTTTCTCTTCTTTTTTTTTTTTTTGTTTGTTTTCTGTTTCTATTTTCCTTTTTATTCTTCTTCATTTCTTGGTTTCTCGTTTCTTTCTACTTACCTTCTTTTCTTGTCTCCTGAATACCTGGCATAGTGTATCATCATCACTCCTTCTACCCCAGCTGTACTGACTGGCTTCAGAGCTGCTTCCCTGGTCTATGCACCTGAGCCAGTGGGATCCTTGTTTTTTGTTTTTTTTAATTTGTTTTCCTTTTTGTTTTTCTTCATTTCTTGGTTTCTCATCTCTACCCAAACGGCAGGCTCCCTCAGCACTTTTTTTGGGTTTTTTTGGCTACTGTTTCTCTCTCCTCTCTCTCTTTTTTCCCCATGCTCAACCTAGCTCCACACATGACAACCTCCCCTTCCCCCTCCCTCCTGTCTATCTTCACCGTATGCTGAACATTGCACTCCTGAGCAATACGGGCACAGACTACAGGAACCTGCTCTGCACTGACCCCTGGCTCACCTTGTTGGCCCAAATATGTGCCACAAACAACTCATCCCAGCCCCTCCCCTTCAGTAGAACCTGCCAAGCTGCACCATAGCTGAGCAACTGGCCCTGTCTATTGGACAAGGAGGTGAAAAATATCTTGTCCACAGACCAGCAAACAACAAAGAATGCACAGCCTGCCTGCTCAGACATAACCAAATAAAACAAAAAAGCAGGATGAAACAAACAAATCTGCAATCAATAAATAAAGAAAATAACCTACTGAATGTCCCAAAGACAGTAGAGAAAATCAAAGCATATTAAAAAAAACAGGACAGTATGGCTCCAGTAGAAGTCCAAAATAAAACACCAGATGACTTTCTGATAGAAGAAAATGCACTAGAACTACCTGATAGGAAATTCAAATCTCTAATATTCAGAGCTATCCAAGATTTGAAGGAAAAAGCAGACAAAAATCAGGAAAAAATAGACAATTCATGCAAAAGGCAGACAAATTCATGGAAAACACAGACCAAAAAATGGAAGAATTCAGGAAAATAATAGGGAAATGCTGCAATAAATTCACAACTAGAAATCATACAAAAACAACAATTAGAAATCCAAAAGATAACCAACAAGATTTCAGAAATGGACAGTGTCATAGAAGGGCTGAGGAGCAGGTTTGAAACAATGGAAGACAGGATCAGCAAAATTGAAGAAAAACACTTGGATACAACTTTGAGGAAAAATCAGAAAAAAGAATGAAGAAAAAGAAAAAAACCCTGAGAATCATGTGGGATACAATCAAAAGAAAAAATTTGCAAGTAGTTGGAGGTCTAGAACAGGCAGAGAAAATGGAAAACACAGAGAAGATCTTTGAAGAATTGTTGACAGAAAACTTCCCTAATATCATGAAAGAAGAAAGGCTGACCATCCAAGAGCTCAACGAATCCCATATAGGATAGACCCCAAAAGAAAATTGCCAATGCATATTATAATCACACTTGCTAAAACCAAAGACAAAGAAAGAATCCTGAGAGCAGCTTGAGAAAAACGAAAAGTCACCTACAGAGGTGAAACAATAAGACTAAGCTCTGATTACTCGGCAGAAACCATGCAGGCAAGAAGGCAATGAGATGATGTGTATAAACCCTTGAAAGAAAAAAATGTCCAACCAAGAATAGTATATCCTGAAAAACTCATTCAGATATGTTGGTGAAATTAGGACATTTCCAGATAAACAGAAATTAAGGGAATGTGTAAAAACCAAACCAAACTTACAAGACTTATTAAAGGTAGTCCTTCAGTTTGAGAACAAACAACATCAGATGACAGCCTGAATCTAAGATGCAAGATCACACCAGCCAGATACAAACCTAGGAAATGATTCTCAAGGACTATTCAAAACCAGAAGATTTACAACAGGGAACCAGAGAGGTTATTCTGCAAATGACAACAACATTAGAACAATAAAGGAGGGAATAAACGAAGTAAGTATAGAACCTTCTAATGGAGAGGAAGGCAAGGAGATACCAAGTAATAATAGACTGGCTCAAACCTAGGAAGATAAGGGTAAATTTCAAGGTAACCACAAAGAAAGTTAACAAACCTACTACTTATCAAAATAAAGAAGAAAGACGTAAGGTCTCAGTAAAAGCAAAATCTACAAAAACAAAAGAAATGAAAAAAAAAACCACAAACAAAAGGAATTCAGTACAGGAGAGTAAGAGAAACAAAGTAATTGTCAGCACCACAAAAAAAAAAAAAAAAAGATTACAAAATGACAGGAGTAAACTCACACCTATCAATAGTTACACTGAACTTAAATGGCCTAAATGCACTCATAAAGAGACAGAGAGTGACAGAATGGATAAAAAAACAGGATCCATCAATATGCTGTCTACAAGAGACACAGCTTAGAAAAAAAGACATAAATTTATTAAAAATCAAAGGATGGGAAAAAATATATCAAGCAAACAGCTACCAAAAAAGAGCAGGAGTGGCAATACTAATCTCAGATAAAATAGACTTTAAAAAAAAATCCACCATAAAAGACAAAGAAGAGCACTATATCATGATTAAAGGGACAAACCGTCATGAAGAGAAAACCATAATAAATATCTACGCACCCAATGACAGGGCTTCAAAATACATAAAACAAACTTTAACAGCACTGAAAAGCAAAATTAACAGTTCCAATATAATAGTAGTAGGACACTTCAACACACCACTCTCGGTAAAGGACAAAACATCTAGAATGAAACTCAACAAAGATACAGAAGATCTACAGGCCACAATCAGCCAACCTGAACTCATAGACATATATAGAACACTACACCCAGCAGCTGCAAAGTACACATTCTTTTCCAATGCACATGGAACATTCTCTAGAATAGACTGCATATTAGGCCACAAAGCAACCCTCAACAAAATCCAACACATTGGGATAATACAAAGTATCTTCTCTGATCACAATGCCATCAAAGTAGAAATTAACAACCGGAAAAAAAATCAATTACCTAAAAACTAAATAACACCCTCTTTAAAAATCACTGGGTAAGAGAAGAAATCAAAGATGGAACCAAAAACTTCCTAGAATCAAACGAGAATGAAAACACATCATACCAAAACCTTTTGGACACAGCAAAGGCAGTGCTCAGAGGTCAATTTATAGCAATAGATGCATACATCAAAAAAGAAGAAAGGGACAAAATCAAAACATGAGCCACACAACTCAAACAAATAGAAAAAGAACAGGAAAAGAAGCCTACAGCCACCAGAAGAAAGGAAATAATAAAGATCAGAGCAGAAATAAATGAAATAGAGAAAAGAAAAGCAATAGAAAGAATTACCAAAACCAAAAGTTAGTTCTTTGAAAAGGTCGACAAAATAGAAAAACCACTAGCCAAACTGACAAAAGAAAAGCGGGAGAGGACACAAATAACCCAAATAAGAAATGAAATGGGAGACATTACAACAGACCCAACTAAAATAAAAAGAATCATAACAGAGTATTATGGAAAACTATACTCCAACAAATTTGAAAATCTAGAGGAAATAGACAAATTTCTAGAAACACACTAACTACCCAAACTATCACAGATTGATGTTGAAAATCTGAACAGACCCATAAGAAGAGAAGAAACTGAAAAGATAATTTAAAACAACTCCCAACAAAAAAAGCCCTGGCCCAGATGGCTTCACTGGAGAATTCTACCAAACATTCAGAGAAGAGCTTATACCAGTACTACTCAAACTGTTTCAGAACATAGAAAAGGAAGGGATACTTCCAAATTCATTCTATGAAGCCAGCATAACCTTGATACCAAAACCAGACAAAGACATCACAAAAAAAGAAAATTACAGACCAGCATCTCTCAGGAATATAGATGCAAAAATCGTCAGCAAAATTCTAGCCAATAGAATTCAACGTCATATCAAAAAAATAATACACCATGACCAAGTAGGATTCATACCAGGTATGCAATGGTTCAACATTAGAAAATCAATCAACATAATCCACCACATAAATAAAATGAAAGGAAAGAATCGCATGATCATCACAATCGACCCAGTAAAGGCATTTGACAAAGTCCAACACCCATTCCTGATACAAACTCTCAATAAAACAGATAGAGAGGGGAAATTCCTCAACATAATAAAAGGAAACTATACAAAACAAACAGCCAACATCATTCTTAATGGAGAGAAGCTGAAAACTTTCCCCTGGAGAACAGGAACAAGACAAGGATGCCCTTATCACCACTCCTATTTAACATTGTGCTGGAACTCCTAGCTAGAGCAATAAGACAAGAAAAAGTAATAAAGGGCATCCAAATTAGTAATGAAAAAGTAAAACCGTCCCTATTTGCAGATGATATGATACTATATATAGAAAACCCAGGACTTCACAAAAAAACTACTGGAACTAACAGAAAGATTCAGCAGAGTAGCAGGATACAAGATAAACATACAAAAATCAGTTGGATTCCTATACACCAATAAAGAGAACAATGAGAAGGAAATCAAGAAAGCAATACCATTTATAACAGCCCCTAAAAAAATAAAATACTTAGGAATAAATCTAACCAGGGATGTAAAAGACCTATACAAAGAAAACTACAAAACACTACTTCAAGAAACCCAAAAGGATCTACATAAATGGAGAAACATGCCATGCTTATGGATAGGCAGACTCAACATTGTGAAAATGACAATTTTACCCAAAGCAATTTACAAATACAATACAATCTTGATCCAAATACCAAGAACATTCTTTAAAGAGATAGAAAAACTAATCATTAGCTTTATATGGAAAGGGAAGAAGCCCTGGGTAAGTAAAGCACTACTAAAGAAGAACAGAGTAGGAGAACTTGAACTACCTGACCTCAGAACCTACTATACAGCTACGGTAGTCAAAACAGTCTGGTACTGGTACAATGACAGATACATTGACCAATGGAACAGAATCAAGAACTCAGATGGAAATCCATCCACCTATGATCACCTGATCTTTGAGAAGGGCCCAAAGTTCATGAAATAGGGAAAAGATAATCTTTTTAACAAATGGTGCTGGCAAAACTGGATGTTCATCTGCAAAAATATGAAACAGGACCCATACCTCAGACCATACACAAAAACTGATTCAAAATGGATCAAAGACCTAAATATAAAGCCAAAAACTATAAAGATCATAGAAGAAAAAATAAGATCAACAGTAGAGACCCTAATACACAGCATTAACAGGATACAAACCATAAATAACAGCATACAAACTCCAGAAGATAAGCTAGATAACCAGGATCTTCTAAAAATTAAACACTTAGGCTCATCAAAAGACTTCACCAAAGAGTGAAAAGAGAACCTACAGACTAGGAAAAAAATTCTGGCTATTACAAATCCAACAAAGGTCTAATCTCTAAAATCTACAGGAAAATCCAACATCTCTACGACAAAAAGACAAATAATCCAATTAAAAAATGGGCAAAGGAAATGAACAGACACTTCACCAAAGAAGACATTCAAGTGGCTAACAGACACATGAGGAAATGTTCACGATCACTAGCCATTAGAGAAATGCAAATCAAAACCACAATGATATACCATCTCACCCAACATAACTGGCACAAATTAAAAAGACAGAAAATAACAAATGTTGGAGAGGCTGTGGGGAGATCGGAACTCTTATGCACAGCTGGTGGGAATGCAACATGGTACAACCATTTTGGAAAGCAATATGGCGATTCCTTAGAAAGCTAGAAATAGAAATACCATACAATCCAGCAATCCCACTCCTAGGAATATATCCTAGAGAAGTGAGAGCCATCACACGAATAGACATGTGCACACTCATGTTCATTGCAGCACTGTTCACAATAGCAAAAAGATGGAAACAACCTAGATGCCTATCAACAGATGAATGGATAAACAAACTATGGGACATACACACAATGGAGTACTATGCAACGATAAAGAACGATGATGAATCTGTAAAGCATCTCACAACATGGATGAATCTGGAGGGCATTATGTTGAGTGAAATAAGTCAATCAAAAAAGGACAAATATGGTATGAGACCACTACTATAGAAACTCATGAAAAGGTTTACACACAAAAAGGAACAATCTTTGATGGTTACAAGGGAGGAGAGGGGTAGGGGTGGAAAAACACTAAATGGACTATAGATAAGTGGTAACTTTGGTAAAGGGTAAGACAGTACACAATACTGGGGAAGCCAGCACAATTTGTTCAGGGTAAGGTCATGGAAGCTCCATGGACAAATCCAGACTCCCTGAGGGACTGAATTACTGGGCTGAAGGCTGTGGGGACCATGGTCTCAGGGACATCTAGCTCAATTGACATAACATAGTTGATAAAGAAAATGTTCTACATTCTACTTTGGTGAGTAGCGTCTGGGGTCTTAAAAGCCTGTGAGTGGCCATCTAAGATACTCCACTGGTCTCACTCCTTCAGGAGCAAGGGAAAATGAAGAAAACTAAAGACACAAAGGAAAGATTAGTCCAAAGGACTAATAGACCACAACTACCGTGGCCTCCACCAGACTGAGTCCAGTACAACTAGACGGTGCCTGGCTACCACCACTGACTGCTCTGACAGGGATCACAATCGAGGGTTCTGGGCAGAGCTGGATAAAAATGTGGAACAAAATTCTAACTCAAAAAAAGACCAGAATTACTGGCCCAACAGAGACTGGAGAAACCCAGACAGTATGGTCCCTGGACACCCTTTTAGCTCAGTAATGAAGTACTCTGGAGGCTCACCTTTTAGCCAAAAATTAGACAAATCCCAAGACTAAAGGGGCACACCAGCCCAGAGGCAAAGACTAGAAAGCAGGAGGGGACAGGAAAGCTGGTAATAAGGAACCCAAGGTCTAGAAGGGAGAGTACTGACATGTCATGGGGTTGTTAACCAATGTCATAAAACAATGTACGTATTAACTGTTTAATGAGAAGCTAGTTTGTTCTGTAAACCTTCATCTAAAGTACAGTATAAATAAATAAAAAGAGTACATACTAATACATGATTTATGACTGCTCATGTTGACCTTGATCAGCTGACTGAGGTAGCGTTAGTCAGTTTTCTCCACCCAAAAGTTACTCTTTTCTCCCCCTTTCCATGCTGTACTCTCTGGAAAGTAATCACTATGCACAGCCCACACCTAAAGAATAGGGAGTTGTGGTCCCCAGAGCCTTTACATAAATTATTTCGAATTCTTCTGCATGGAAGATTTGCCTCTTCACCCTCAAAAATCTCTTCTCAAAAGATATTAAACAAGACAATATAAAGTTTTTTAAAGGAAGATATAATGCCATTTCTCCACAATGCTACTGATCTGTCCATCTGAGGCATATGTATTTAAATCATTCCTTCCATAAACCTAAGATTAAGCTATGCCTACATATGTGCCAGGCATTTTGCTAGAAACGCTCAAAGATAAGCAGTAATACGCAATTCCCAATTACTGGGAGATAGATACCACGTGAAGGTCACCAAGGAACCAAGGAATGCCGGGACCATAGAAGCTGAAAAGGATCTTCCTCCAGAGCCGACAAAGAGAGCCTTCCCCTAGAGCCAGTGCCCTGAATTCAGATTTTTACACTCCTGTACTAGGAGAAAATAAAGTTCTGTTCTGTAAAGCCACCCACATGTAGTATTTGTGTTACAGCAGCACTAGAAAACTAAGACATACTTCTTGTTCCTCAGTTCAGTAAATGGAACTCCACATTTTCAGTTTTCATGTCAAAATCCTTGAGCACCTTCGATTCCTCTCATGTTCTCACACTCTACACCAATCTATTAGCAAACCCTGTCAACTCTACTTGCAAAGTACACCCTAGTCCAACCACTTCTCACCATCTCACTGCCCTAAAGAGTCATCATAATTTCTCCCAGAGCCATTCAAAATTCTCTAATGTCTCTTTGCTCCCTCTTGTCCCATTCCAGTCCATTTCCCACACACTAGCCAGAATGTTTCTGCTAAAATGTAAGCCAAATAATGTGACTTCTATGCTCAAAACTCAATGGTTTCCAACTCAAGGAAGAATGAAATCAAATCCCTTACTATAGTTACAATATCCTACAGGTATATACCTTACGGAGTTACTCTTGATAGCCGCTCTGCCCTCATTTCATACCTTTCCTCCATCCCCCTGTTTACTCTGTTCCAGCCATACTGTCCCTCTTGCAAATCCTCTAGAGTGTCAACACAATCCCCTTCCCTTTACAAGGCCTAGGACTTGCTGTTTCCTCTCCGCTTGTATTTATAGGACAAACCTTACACAATCATAACATATCATTTTTAAGAAAAATGGTCTGTCAGATTGTGATAGTGGTGGGGCAAACAACAGTCATCGGTCATCAAAGGGCAATGTGGTGGAGAGAAGCTTTCTGCAGGCGCTGCCCTTCTGTGGTTGCTGGCCTTTGCTGCAGTCTGTCTGTTACCGAAAGAAAAAAAAAAAAAAAAAACCCACTGTCATCAATTCGAATCTGACTCACAGTGACCCTATAGGACAGACTAGAATTGCCCCATAGGGTTTCCAAGGCTGTAAATCTTTACGGAAGCAGATTGCCACATCTTTCTCCTGCAGAGTGGCTGATGGCTTCAAACCACCGAGTTTTCAGTTAACAGCTAAGTGCTTTAACCATGCACCACCAGGACTCCCTGTGCCACCAGGGCTCCCTCTGTCTATCACACTAGGGCCTAAACACTCCTTCTGCCTGCCCTTATCCCCTACCCCTAAGGGTGCCTCATGATGTTTGATTTGAGTGCTGATGATGGCAATGGACGCCTGTAGGGTCTCCGTCTTTCTCATGGCACTTACAGGGTTGGGTTCAGGGAGGCATCTGGAAACACATCCTGATTAACCGTATTATCCAGATGAGTATGGACTTGTCTGCTTGTTTTTCTCACATTTTTGCAAGACAACAACATAAAGTAATGTCTTGCTGAGAAAAATGAGGTTTTTTTTTTTTCCTGAGAAAACATATAATTTATTAGAATTAGAAAAAATCTGAATATGAAAGCAGTTTATAAACTGTGATATATTTATATCAGTTATATTATTCTACCTTATTAGCACCTTGAGGTGATCAATCAAACCAATACCTGGCTAACAGATCAGCAAATATTGCTGTTGTCAACTAAGAAAACTCAATTTATAAAAGCTAAACTGAGAAGCCCAAAGTAGAGTACATAAGGGAGATTTTAGCTAGTTAATGTGGAATGGGGATGCACACTTAAGCAAAAGGCCCATCTTCCAAAGCGGATACGAGAATTAAGCAAGGAAAAAGAAAGCTAAGTCAGAATAGAAGTGGTGTTTGTTTGTTACCCACCCCACCCCACCCCACCCCCATTAATTAAAGATATTTGATTTTATTTCTTTTTTCTGGGTGGTTTCCTGCAAGAGAATGGACTGTAAATAAAAAGGCAAGAAGGTATTGGTATTTTATGTAGTGGTAACATAAACAGGGAAATTTAATCATTAAATGCTTAATATAAGACTAATTAATAAAACTAAACCCTCTCTTGTCCCAGTAGCTTCTGCAGAAGTTTTTCTGCCAAAGAACGATCTCAACAGATAGTGCAAATGAGCATGTGTGGTTATTATACAAGGAGTGTGTTGTTCTCCAGTAGTTATTTGGCATTAAAAGAATTCAGCAAGAATGTTGAGAGGCTTCTTCCGAAGCTCAGAAACAAGGATGAATTTTTCTACTTGGGAATTTGACTGCTTTTGACCTATCCTTTTCGTGACCGAATTATTTTATGTTTGTAATTTTTTTGTGATGTTATGTTTTTTCATTAATAGAATGTGTGCTGAATCATTGAGTGTTGGTAATTTTTTGTTATGTAAGACGGATTTTTGTAAATATTATGTGGCACATGTATGTATCAGCACATTCTGGAGGTGGGATAGGTGGAATGAGGCAGGGAAAAATCATTTTATTGTAACGATTTTATTTTGAATTGAAAATTTAAGTGGTACTTATTTGTACCAGTGGTCATGGAGTACACCAAGGACAAGTGAATCGAAAATGTAAGTAGTACTTATCTGTGCAAGTGCTTGTGGAGTATCTCAAGGATGCAACCTTACACTTATTCACTTGAATATTACCTTCCCAATAAAACACAGGAAACAATAAATACACTTAGAAGACTTACCTCACTGTACAGAAGCCCAAAGAGACAAAAGTTTTACACGATCAGCCCTCCAGGATGCATCACCTCATACAATAACCTCTCAACACAGCAATGTGGTGCAATGTTTTATGCAGTTACACAAGTCCCTGCCCCAACACGAGGACATGGGACTGTAAGTGATACAAAAGCCTGTCAATAAACCTCCAGAGGCAGAAAATGTAAGGGGTACTTTTTGGTACCAGTGGTCATGAAAGGGCTATGTGGTTTCCATTTTGTTGCTTGAGTTTATGCTGGCATGCAAAGCTTGACAATGTTAGGCCAGAACCAAAGGCAGGAAAAATGAAGTTTTGTGGGTAGAAAATGATGGCCAGAGACTCCACCGTTGAATATTGCAAAAGCCTAAGGGAGGGATGCTGAAGAAAAGCCAGTGAGTAATCCTCATTCTTTCCTCAGAGTCAGTTCCTGTGTGCTTCCTGCATTTTCCAACTTCCTTTAGGGAAAAAGAAACATCTATTAAATGCCTCCTAGCACAGAGTCTAAAACATCCAGTAAAGCGAATCCCAACAGGTTCAATCTAGTTGTCTAGATGGCTCCTATAATCAGAACAAATTAGTTTAATAACTTCAAATGCTGTTCTTCTTGCTTTGTTTTGTTTTTCTTTTTTTAAACTAGCTGATTCCTATTTGTGAATAAAAGTTTATATCTGGGAAGACCCTCTTTTCCACACAGAGAGGTTTTGGGTATTTACGAGTATATATGGGTAATTAAGGAGTCCCTGGTGGTGAAAATGGTTAAGCATCAAAAGGTTGGCAGTTCGAACCCACCCAGAGGCACCTAGGACCAAAAGGTCACAGCCTTGAAATCCCGATGGAGCAGTTCTACACTGCACACAAGTGGTCCTCGTGAGTCAGAATGGACTCAATGGCAACTAACAACAACGACAACCTGGGTAGTTAAAGCTACAGGAGCTCTTTGCAAAGTAATGCACACATGTGGGCGCACACACACACACACACACACACACACCCCAACCTCATTGTTAAGAACCCTGCTGTAAATAATTTTCCACAGTTCCTCACATTTCCACAATTTCATAACATTTGGTATGCATTCAGATGAACTTATACAAGTAGTAGCAAAAAAAGAAACATTCCCAAGAATCCTTGGAGGCACATTCCTGGCAGGCACATAACGTAGATTTGAGTTCAGAAATGAAGCCAGTAAGGAAGGTAGCATGCCTCGGGGTGAGAACTCACACCTGGTTTCACATCCTAATTTACCTGCCAGGTCACTGAGCAAGTTACTTTACTTCAGTGTTTAGAGCTGTTACAAGAGGATAAATAACACTACCTCATAGAATAGGTAATGCCCAACTCTGCTAAACAGTATGCTTGCTGTCAAGGTTAACAATGATTATTTCTGCTTTAGTTAACTCAAGCTATGCACCCTTTATTATTTGGCTACTCTGTACTCCTTCCCACCCAAACTTTATGATTCAGAACACACAGATTTGTGAAAGGTGGAAGGGAGCTGAGAATCCAGTCCGGGGATATCATAAATAGGTGATCATCTGGTCTCTACTGAAATAGTGACCATATGATATCTATGTTATCTTACTGTGCTAAAATATCACAGCCCACCAAAACAGGAAGCCTTGCTGTTTCTTAAGAAACCCCTTTCAAATTTGGGACAGACATGGTGATAAGGCCTCTGTTCCTTTTATTAAACTGAAATCTTTGTTTCTTATAACTGTCACTACTATTCCTAGTTGGCTCTTTAGAAACGAGCAGAATAAGTCTTCTTTTCTTTCCCACATGAGAGCCCAGAGGGCAGGGACATATTCATGTTAATTTTGTCACATCCCTGGCACATGCACAGTGCTTGGCCCTGAGTTGGTGCTCAATTTTTTATTTAATTCTTTAAGACTTCAAATATTTAAAGGCAGCTGTGATGTTCCTCCACAGCCTTAAAATGTCACCTCTTCAAAGCTAATTTTGTTTTCTAAAAGCGAAGAAGACTTGAAGGACTTACTGATGAAGATCAAAGACTACAGCCTTCAGTATGGATTACACCTCAACATAAAAAATAAAAATAAAAAATCCTCACAAATGAACCAATAAGCAACATCATGATAAATAGAAAAAAGACTGAAGTTGTCAAGGATTTCATTTTACTAGGATCCACAATCAACACCCATAGAAACAGCAGTCAAGAAATCAAAAGATGCGTTGCATTGGGCAAATCTGCTGCAAAGGACTTCTTTCGAGGGTTCAAAAGCAAAGATGTCACTTTGAGGACTAAGGTGTGCCTGACCCACGCCATGGAATTTTCAATTGCCTCATATGCATGTGAAAGCTGGACAATGAACAAGGAAGATGGAAGAAAAATTGATGCCTTTGAATTACGGTGTTGGCAAAGAATATTGAACATACCATGGACTGCCAAAAGAACGAGCAAATCTATCTTGGAATATAATACAGCCAGAATGCTCCTTAGAAGCTAGGATGGTGAGATTACTTCTCACATACTTTGGACATATTATCAGGAGGGACCAGTCCCTGGAGAAGGACATCAAGCTTGGTAAAGTAGAGGGTCAGTGAAAAACAGGAAGACCCTCAATGAGATGGGTTGACACAGTGGCTACAACAATGGGCTCAAGCATAACAACAATTGTGAGGATGGTGCTGGACCGGGCAGGGTTTCGTTCTGTTGTACAAAGGATCATCATGAGTCAGAACCGACTGGATGGCACCCAAGAACAACAAGAACAGTTGCAGCAGAGTATGTCAGTCATTCCCAAGGAAACCTAGGCCTTCAGATGCCAATCATCAGGAATCACAAGGGCAGAGGGAAAAAAAGAAGAAATTTGTTTTACCAAGTAGGTATTAAAAAACAAGAAAGAAAGAAGGAGAGAGAGAGAAAGAGAATGAAGGGAGGGAGGAAGGAAGGGAAAAGAAAAAGAGAAAATTGCTTCTGTACTTCTGAAGGCAAGTCTGCTGCAGGAATGTCTGAAACTTTATTATCCGCCCGAGGAATTGCCAACAGGTTTAATTTTAGCACAATTCTTGAAAACGCTCAGGGAGACCCGGGTAACTGGATGTCCTATAAATTTACAATACAACAGGGCAGGAGGGCTGTGCGTCCCCTAATAAATACTGCTACTGGCTCCCAGATTGTCATATGATAATCATTTTCAAAGGGAGAGTCTTGTCTGAAGGATCAGATTGACAGGCAAAGATTTGAAAGCTCTTTTATCAACAAAATGGGTGGAGAAATAGTAACATAATTCACTCTTTTGACAGCTGATATTTTTTTTTTTAAACCCTGTGATTCCACAACTCTCAATTTACTAATTCTCATTCTGAGATGAGTTCTATTTCCCACGTGGTCAAGCACGGTCTACCAACTTCTTCAGGTCATATTATACATCAGTGAGAGGCTTGAAATTAGGCTGCCTCTGTGTGGATGGGACTGAGTTAGAGAAGACAGCAGCGTGTGGCGAGTCTGACCCTCTGTGGAGGAGGTGAAGGAACTTCTAAGGGAGTCCCAAGGATAAGAATATGGCTGTAGGGAGACTGCTTAGATCAAAATGACTGCCTCCATGTCTACCATCTTCCAACAGCATGTATTCATCCACTTGTGAAGGAAAAACTACCAAAGTACATCAAACCCGCGGACTGTTCCTACTTAAACAATTTCACAGAGAATGCATACAAAGCCAGGGGAAACATGGAGTGTATCCCCAGAGAACTTGAGTAGAAAGCTGAAGGGGGTTCAGGTGGTGTTCTCACTTATTCCGAGTAATGATTTTCACTCTGGAAAAGAAAAAAGGCCAGGGTAACTGATCAGCTGGCCACAGAGAGGATGTTAAAGAACACTTGGATTTTTAAGCTGCATTTTGCAATGCCAACATGGTAACTACTGGCAAGAGGCAGAGTGCATCCAACAGTACTGAGAAGAAATTTTTGGCACTATACTTCTGAACGGAGCTAGAGGGCTTTAAATTGGGCGGAGAGAAAAGTGTCCACCTGAAATGGTAAAAACAGAGTATGATGGAAGACTAATCAGCATAGAAAAGAACGTTTTGGCTTCTGCAGAAAGCACATAAAGAAATCCTAAATCTATTATTATTAGTATTACTTGAATACAGCAGTGGAAGAGAATACATTGTTTATTTCAAATGAACTTCTTTTTTAAATTTTTTGATAGGACCCAGTGAGATAATGGATGCAAAGGGCCTATCAGTTAGCACGCTATTCATTCATGCCTTGTTTCCTTAAAGATTTATTGAATTGTGACTCCATGTGAGGTCCTATGTTAGGGGCTCAGGCTATGTAAGTAAACCTAACTGCTTCTTGCTCTTAAAAAGCTTATTAGCTAGTGAGCTCCCCCATAGTACATGCCATTTCAGAAAGAGATGTAATTGAAGTCAGAGCAGAACTACTCCATAGGGTTTTCTTGCCTGTAACCTTAACAGAAGCAGATCGCCAGGGCTTTCTTCCATAGAGCCCCTACGTGGGTTCAAACTGCTAACCTTTAGATTAGTAGTCAAGCTCAAACAGCTTCTGCCCCCCAGGGACCTTATAAATGAATAATTTGTTGCTTTCAAGTTGATTCTGACTCATGGCAACCACTGTGTTACGAAGTAGAACCGCTCCATAGGGTTTCCTTGGCAGTAATTTTAATAGAAGCAGGTCACCAGGTCTTTCTTCTGAGGTACAGCTGAGTGGGTTCAAACCACCAACCTTTCGGTTAGTAGTTGAGCACATAGCATTTGCACCATGGAATGAATAGCAATCCGACATGAACTGGAATCAACTCCACGGCAGGGGGTTTGGTTTTTGGTTATTCTTGTTCTGGCTTTGTGAATCTATCAGAGGCTAAGGAAGCCTTGTTAAAGTATCCAAGTACAATAGTGTAATTGTCAATTTGTCCTCATACTTTTAGCATTATACTTAATATATATGGTACTGTGTTATTCTTTTCACAAATGTTTTCATTGTGAATGTGTCCTTATGTACTGATTATCTTAAATTCTGTTTTGCCTAAATTTAATAGAGTTACTCTAGCTTTCTTTTGGAGCCCTGGTGGAGCAGTAGTTAAGAGCTCAGCTGCTAACCAAAAGGTTGGAGTTGGAATCCACCAGCTGCTCCTTGGAAACCCTATGGGGCAGTTCTGCTCTGTCTTGAAGGGTTGCTATGAGTCGGAATTGACTCAATCACAACGTGTTAGCTTTCTTCTGGTTAGTGTTGCAGGGTATATATTTTTCTACCCTTTAACTTTTAACCCTTCCAGGTTCTTCTTTTTGCTTTCTTATGAATAAGATAAACAGCTATGGTTTTTTTTGTTTGTTTGTTTGTTTGTTTTAATCCAGTTCTACAAACTTCATCTTTTAACTGGTGAATTGAGTCTGTTACTGTGATCCTGGGTGTTTTTTACCGGTTTCTGCAATCTTAGTACTTGATCTATATTTGTCCCACCTTTCCTATGCTTCTCTCTCTGTCTGTCTCTCTCTTTTCTCTTTTCCTTTTTATAATTGATCAGCATTTTGCCCATTTCTTTTATTATTCTATTTTGCTCCTCTACTGGGTTGGAATTTTTATGCTCTTTTTTATACTCTTTTAGTGGTTACTCATGAAAATTCAGCATTCGTGTTTAATTCAAAACTTAAATAATATTTTAATCACCCTTCAGATAAATATAAGGACTTTACATTACTTACATCCTGACCTACATACTAATGTTGTCCAATATTTTGATTTTTTCCCTTAACTCCACAAATTATAGATTATTATTGAAACAATTTTTTTTAGATCTATAAAGTTTTTGTTATTTTATTTTCCACCTTTCTTCTTGTATCTTAGACCAAAGACCTTCTAGGATATTCTCCTTCTACCTGAACGAATGTTCCTTTAATAAATGTCTCTCAAAGGTAAATTATTTTTGGTTTTGTTTACCTGAAAATGTCTTCCAAGACAATTTTCTAGGTTGATAGTTATTTTCTATCAGCAAACTGAAAATATTCCATTTCTTTCTGCTTTCTGTCATTGCTGCTGACGTCTGCTGTCAATCCAGTTGTCCTTTTGTAAGTCATGATTCCCTTTCTAGCTACTGTAGCAGTAAAAGAAATAAAGTCCTTGACCTCATGTAAGTTACCACCTCCAGTCTACAGGAATATATAGATAATAAACCAATAAATACACATCACAAGTTTTAAGCATTATGAGAAACAAAACAAACAAAAAACAATAAATCCAGGTAGGAAGGAAAAGAAAGTGATAGTGAGTTCTATTTTCTATATGATGGTCAGAAAAAGACCTCACCAGCAAGGAGCTATTTGAACAGGGATCTTAGAGCAGTGGGGGATTTAGCTATGTGGCCATCTGAAGGCAGAGTGGCCCAGGGACAGAGAATAGCCATTGCAAAGGACCTGAAGTGGGAGCAGGCTTGGTGTCAGAAGTACAGTGAGAAAGCCAATGTGGAAGGAGTAGAGTAACAAAGGTGAAAAGTGTTAGGAGAAAATGCTGGAGAGGGAACATTGAGCCAGATCACGTGGGGTCTTGTAGGCCATTTAAAGGACTTCAAGAGTTTTAAGGACAGTAGTAACATGAGCTGGCTTTCATTTTTCCTGCAGCCAGTAGTTTTTCCCAGTGTCTCTCCTTCAACTGAGGATATCTTACAACAATTTTGCCCGAATCTTCATTTCTTATATCCCAGAACCTTGGGTTCCTTAGAATCGCCCAGCCATGGATTGATTCTTTGTTGTCTTCTCTCAATCTGGCATTTTAAATGTTGCATACTATTGCTTCATGTTTATCTAGTTTCCAGTACTGCTGTATATTTTCCCTTATTTTATAGTCCAATACCCATTTCACTAAAATCTGCAAAAAAGGTGTCTTAGGCTGGGTTCTCTAGAGAAGCAAAACCAGTAGAGTGTATAAATATGTATAGAGATTTATATCAAGGAAACAGCTTGCACAATTGCAGAGGGTAAAACGTCCCAAGTCCATGGATCAGGGTAGAGGCCTCTCCCAATTCATGGAGCTGCAGAAGCTGGTGAACCCAAGGTTGGCATGTCAGAGACGGGCTCCCACCCACAGGCTGTGAAGGTCAACGAATTCCAAGATCAGCAGACAAGACCACAAAGTTTCTCCTGATTCACATAGCTGCAGGGGCTGGCAAACCCAAGATCAGCAGGTCGGGGAACCGGACTCTTGCTCACAGGCTGAGAAGATCAATGAATTCCAAGATCAACAGGTAAGCTGCTAGCTCAAATTCCAAGAACCGGAGGTGAGACAACAAGAGGCAGATGCCGAGTCTTGAACAAGCCAAAAACCTTGGCAAGGCGAGCAGGCAGAAAGTAACCAGTGGAAGGCAGAGAGATGAAACTGAGGGGGCAGTGAGCTGCCACAGGCCCCACTTCCGCCAGTACCACTCAGCAGATTCCATCATGGGGGTGATCACATATCAAATTTCAACAGGGAAGTGATCACAGCATTACACAACTGCTAAAACACTGAGAATCATGGCCCAGCCAAGTTGACACACAGTCTTAACCATCACAGGAGGTATTACATGTGCGTGCTTACGTCTTCATCTCTTTAGGAAATCTGAGGAACAGCCTTCTTAAATGAAGTCTGCCTCTAGTAAGAGGTTTGTTAAAGGTTTCTTGATGTAGCAAGGTTATGCATTTAATAGTCTTTCTAGTTTATGAAATTCTTCTAACCTACCTGGTAATGAAGCAGCAGACAAACAACATCTGGGCAGGTATTTATCTTGTTAAGTTAAACATGCACCTGGCCCCTTAATTATCAACTGTAATTGACAACTTCATCATCTCAGAGCACTTTTCTGTCCATGCCACAGTGGTGCAAGTAATTAGGTAATAATTAATGATTCTTTAAGTGCATTATTTCCTATGAGTTAAATTTTCACTGTATGTATATTTAAAGAGTAACAACTTTGTTTTACCCCGTAGACAAATGTTAGAATGAATGAATTTCCATGCTTATCATGGGTGTCTCAAAGGATCATCTGTAATTATTTCTGACCTTTTTTCAACTCCAAATAGTACTTAATTTATTTTCATTCAACCTTGTCAGATAATCATAAAATATTAGAGCCAATTATAGGGACCAAATGTGAAATACATTTACAAAGATACTCATTGCCACATTACCAATAAGATGGAAATATGTAAATATATAAATGACCAAAATTGGGGAAAGATTAAGTAAATTATTGTACATGAGCTAAACAGAATATTATGCAAAATTTTAAAATAACAATTTTTAGGGCAATGTAAAAATATGAAAAATGTTTATAATATCAAGAAAAAATAACACAAGACCTCTGTGATTATAAATTGCATACAATATGTATGTTAATAAACAAATAATGGAAGGAAATATGTAGTTTAACAATGCCCACAAATGAAAATTATTTCATTAGAGTGTAGTAAAATGCATGCTATCTTTTAAAAAAATATTTCCTTTACATTTTGAATCAGTAACACATTCCCACAGTACAACATTCAAAAGATACAGAGGGATATGCATTGAAAATGTTACCTCTATCTTGGACTTGCTCCCCCAGTGAACTTGTTCCTTTCCTAGCAGTAACTTTTTTGGAAACTAGTAGGTTTTGCTAGTCTTTGTTTTTTACCCAAAACAGCCTATGCATTTATAAAGGTAAGTATGCATGTTCTTTTTCCACACAAATGCTAGCAGTTTCACACTTGCTTTTTTCACATCATAACCTCTTGGAATATTTCCATGTCACTACACAGAAAGCTACTTAATTATTTTTAATGCCTACGATGTTTTATTATATAAATTTATCATAATTTATTTAACTGTCCTGTAGTCATGTACATTTAGGTTCATTCCAATCTTCTGCTATTTGCAATAATGTACACAATAGCCAGAGTGATCAATTTAAAATGCAAATGAGATTAGACTTCTGGTTGGAAGGTAGGATTATAAATTAGAATTTCTTCCTGGAAATCTTTGTAAGGTAAGATGGGAAATATAAGCACAGAAACCACAAACACTATCTTTGTAGCAATGGAGAAAAAGAGGAAATTTGCATAGTGAAAAATCCCATAGATGCCTATCCAGTTTATAGAAAAGAAATAAAAAGTAAGTGAATTTATACACTAAATTCTGGGTCATAGGGAAAAAAATATCTCATTTTGTACAAAGCTCTGACCATTCTTCTACAGAAACTGCTTGTAAATAGCTGGTCCAAGAAAAATGTATATACTTCCAAGTTTAGAAATCATGTATTTCTGTCTCTGGTAATGACAGAGCAGTTGATTTCAGACCAATTCTCTCACTAAACAATAACTAGAAGTGCTCGGGAATATGTTTTTTAAAAAAAGTATTTGAAGATATTGCAGAGTTACAAAGTCAGTGATAACTTGAAGAACCAGTATCCTGGAGAGAAATAATTTGCAAAGAGGTGACCCTGCTGTTAACTTGGTACTATTTTTCTGATCACAGAAAGTGCTGATTCACAAGTGGTAGCTAAGAGGCAGAGAGGTTGAGCAAGGATTTACTACAGTCTTCCAAGACTGGGAGAAAACAATTGGAGTAGAGGTTCTGCTGAACATCCCAGAGTAAATGACCTATACTCTAGGGATAGGGATGAACCGGAAATAGACCATCTGTTATGGATTGATTTGTGTCTCCCCAAAATATGTAAATCCTAACCCCTAAGTCTGTGGATGTTATTCCATTTGGGAATAGGGTTTTCTCTGCTATGTTAATGAGGCTGTATCAATGTCGGGTATGTTTTAAGCCATTCTCTTTTGAGATATAAAGGAGCAGATTAGTCACAGAAGAAGGTAGACACGTGGAAGACCCACAGTATCTGAAGACAATTGAGGCAGACCAGTCTACAAGCCCAAGAACTTCAAGGATGGCCAGCTACAGAAGCTGAGACAAAGATATCCCCCAGAGTGGAGAGAAAGACAGTCCTCCCCTACAGCAGATGTCCTGAATTCGGACTTCCAGCCTCCTGACGTGTGAGAGAATAAATTTCTGCTCATTAAAGCCACCCACTTGTGGCATTTTTGTTACAGCAGCACTAAGTAATGAAAACACCTTCCCTTAACAAAGATCGAAGCCCAGCTTTGAATTAAATCAACATCTGATTGAATTTAAATGATGTTATCCTACCCTAACGGCCTTTTTTTGTTATTGTTGTTGTTAGTTGTTGTCCAGTTGATTGTGACTTATAGTCACCCCATGTGCTACCGGAGGCAAAATAAACTCTCTCTAGGCATAGGGTTGCTATGAGTCAGAATCTACCTGATGGCAACGGGTTTGCTTTGGTTTTTGGTTAGGCATAGATAACACCATCTTAAGTGCAAATACCAAAAAAGATAATCTAAGAGAACATATTCATGTATTTGAGGTAGATGAAGATTTCTTAAATAGAACCCCAAAATTACTAACCATGAAAGATAAGATTGGTAAGTTGCACTATAATAACAATAACTTCTATCCCTCAAACATAACATTAAGAGAGTGACTATGGAAACCATATAATGGGGAAAGGTATTATCAATATGTATAACTCTCAAGAGATTTGTATCTAGAAAATACTTGTTTATAACACCTCCAAATCAGTACAAAGAAGACTGTCAACTCAATAGAAAAATAGAAAAGAGATTTGAATGGACTTGACAAAAGAGAATACTCAAATGTCAAAATAGACATATAAAAAGGTGCCTAGCATCATTATCCAACAGAGGAATGAATATTAAAACCATAATGAAGTATACCACTACATACCCACAAGAATAGCTAAAAGTAAAAAGACCAACAATACTAAGTGTTGGTGAGAAAATAAAGCAACTGAAAATTTTATATGCTGCTGGTGGGGCTGTAAATCTGTACAGCCACTTTGGAAAAGTATTTGGCAGTACTTCCTAAAGCTTAACATATATGCATACCCTGTGACCTAGGAATTCCATCCTTACGTACATACCCAACAGAAATGCGTAGGTGCATATATACTAAAAGTTGTGTTTATGAATGTTCATGTTGGCATCATTTTTAGTAGCCAAAAACTGAAAACAACCAAACATCAACAGTGGGGTGGATAAATAAGTTGTAAATGGATAAAAGGAATATTACACGTCAATTTAAATGAGCAAACTATTTCTATATGCAGCAACATCAATCT
>CM057468.1:43606644-43819144 GCA_030035585.1 Dugong dugon
GATATAACAATGGCTAACTGATACAAAGGAGCCCTGATGGTGCAGTGGCTAAGACTCGGCTGCTAACAAAAAGGTTGGTGGTTCAAACCCACCAGTGGGTTCCACAGGAGAAAGATGTGGCAATCTGGTTCCATAAAGATTACAGCTTTGGAAACCCTATGGGGCAGTTCTACTCTGTCCTATATGGTCGCTATGAGTCAAAATCTACTCAACGGCAACAGATTTTGGGTTTTTTTTTGTTTTTGTTTTTTTGATTAACTGATATGATTATATTTATGGATAAATTGCATTTTAGAAAACTTATATTCCTGACAGAATGAGAATCCATTATATTTATATATATATATATATATATATATATATAAAGATCAATCACACTTACGAGACAGGCCAGGTGGGGTTAGGAGAGTGCACCCCTAAAAGGTCTTCTGACTTCCCTTTGGAGTCATTTAACCCAGAGCATAATCAACTCTCTTCCATCTTCCACTAGCGAATTAGAGAGATCAAATTGCAATAAACTATGATTCCTGTTGTAACTATACTTATTGAAATTCTTGTTTATTTCACACCTTTGTAACAGCTGGTTTTGCTTACTCTAGATTCTTTCTACTTCAACTTATATCATCGTCTACAATAGGACCAATTTTTGTTTTCGTTTTTTAATATCTCTTTCAATATGTTTTTACCCTGCTAAAAATTCTCCAAAATCTCTCTATTTCTACTACATAAAAAAGTCTCTAGAAACAAAATTAGCAAACAATCACCTGAGCAAATGCTCAACCATACTTGTGACTGCTTTCTTAGCAGTTCATCCAGCTCCTTTCCCCTTTTCTCTTCTGGAAGTTGGTAGCTGGAGCCACAGGCTTGATCAGTTTCAGGGTGACCCCTTGGCCAGACCAAGTGGTGATGTGCTCTTTCATCAGGAGGAACAGAATGTTTGATTGTCTCTTTTTCTGATGGTAGCAGCCTTTGATGCTCAATGCCTAAACCAAAAAACCAACCCTGTTTGCCATCGAGTCAATTCCGATTCATAGCGACTGTATAGGACAGAGTAGAACTGCCCCATAGGGTTCCCAAGGCTGTAATCTTTAGGGAAGCTGACTGCCACATCTTTCTCCTGTGGAGCAGCTGGTGGGTTCGAACTGCTGACCTTTCAGTTAGCAGCCAAGCACTTAACCACTGTACCACCAGGGCTGCTCAATGTCTAGATCCATTAACCTAGGATGGGGGTCGGTGGGGGGGAAGGTGTACAAAAGGTGATATTTGGAGTTGGTCCAGGTCCTCCAAGAAGCAGATGTCATGATATGGTCAAACATGCAAGTATTTTATTAGGGGAAGTATCTAGGTGAGAGAAAATGGAGAGATACCAGGAGAAGGCTGGAAGCGCTTAGAAACCAAGATGCAAGCTTGACGCCGAATGAAGGAGAGAGGAAGGGAAGGTTGGGCAGAAGCATCTCAGCCCACTGTGTAATCTAAAGAAGGTCTAGCAAGGCTGTTGGGGAATCCCAAACCAAAGTTGGCTGTCAGAGGGCTCCCACATCTCCCAGGAACAAATCTTCCCATGAGAGGCGCAGCCTCAGTATAAACAGAGAGATGGATTTTGGAGCACAGAGGCTGGGGCCTTTGGTCAATTATACCCCCTGTAGTTAGACATCTGTGAGGCATATTCTCACCACTGCTAATATTCTATCATTTCTTTTTTATTTAGTAGCTGGAATACTTTTATGAACATAGGCTTCCCATCTCAGAATACCATCTGTCCCTTAGTTACAAGGAGGGATAGTTCATATTAGAAAGGCAAGATAAAATTCTCGATTGTTCCCCTTCAATTTTCAAAATAATGAATTTGTTTCTTATCATCTTCTAGAGATAACCATTTAAAAATATATATATATATTACTATGAACTCAGAAATCATCAGCAAAAGATGGCATCAGCCAGACCATGGCATTTTCTTTAGAAAGAGGTGTATTCAGGGTAACTCTATACAGTTTTTTTGTTTTTTAAGTTTCCTTTGTCACCAGTCTTGATTGTTTGTATTGTTGTTGTTCCTGTTAGGTGCCATAGAGTCAGTTCTGACTCATAGCGACCATATGTGTACGGCAGAATGAAACACTGCCCAGTCCTACACCATCCTCATGATAATTGGTATGCTTGAGCTCATTGTTGCAGCCACTGTGTCAATCTATCTCTTTGAGGGTCTGCCTCGATGTCCTTCTCCAGGGACTGATTTCTCCTGATAACTTTTACAAGTATGTGAGACATAATCTCACCATCTTTGCTTCTAAAGAGCATTCTGCTTGTACTCCTTCCAAGACAGATTTGTTTGTTCTTTTGGAAGTCCATAGTATATTCAATATTCTTCGCCAACACCATAATTCAAAGGTGTCAATTCTTCTTCCGTCTTCCTTATTTATTGTCCAGCTTTTGCATGCATATGAGGCAATTGACAATACCATGGCTTGGGTCAGGCTCACCTTAGTCTTCAAGGTGACATCTTTGCTTTTGAAAACTTGAAAGAGGTCATTTGCAGAAGGTTTTCCCAATGCAATGCGTTATTTGATTTCTTCACTGCTGTTTCCAAGGATGTTGATTGTGGATCCAAGTAAAATGAAATCCTTGACAACTCTAATCTTTTCTCCATTTATCATGATGTTGCTTGTTGGTCCAGTTGTGAGGAATTTTGTTTTCTTTATGTTGAGGTGTAATCCATACTGAAGGCTGTAGTCTTTGATGTTCATCAGTAAGTGCTTCAAGTCCTCTTCACTTTCAGTAAGCAAGGTTGTGTCATCTGCATATGGCAGGTTGTTAATGGGTATTCCTCCAATTCTGATGCCCTGTTCTTCTTCATATAGTCCAGCTTCCCAGATTATTTGTTCAGCAAACAGATTGAATAAGTATGGTGAAAGGATATAACCCTGAACACTTTTCCTGACTTTAAACCATGCTGTTCAAACAACTGCCTCTTGATCTATGTACGGGTTCCTCATGAGCACGATTGAGTGTTTTGGAATTTCCATTCTTCACAACGTTATCTATAATTTGTTATGATCCACACAGTTGAAATACCTTTGCATAGTCAATAAAACACAGGTCAACATCTTTATGGTATTCTCTGCTTTCAGCCAGGACCATCTGACATCAACAATGATAGCCCTCATTCCACATCCTCTTCTGAATCTGGCTTGAATTTCCAGCGGTTCCCTGTCCATGTACTGCTGCAGCTACTTTTGAATGATCTTCAGCGAAATTTTACTTGCATGTGATATTAATGATATTTGGTTGGATCACCTTTCTTGGGAATAGGCATAAGTATGGATCTCTTCCAGCTGGTTGGCCAGGTAGCTGTCTTCCAAATTTCTTGGCATAGACGAGTGAGCACTTCCAGCACCCATCCATTTGTTGATACATCTCAATTGGTATTCTGGCAGTTCCTGGATCCTTGGTTTTCTGCCAATGCCTTCAGTGCAGCTTGGACCTCTTCCTTCAGTACCATCGGTTCCTGACCATATGCTACCTCCTGAAATGATTGAACATCGACCAGTTCTTTTTGGTATACAGACTCTGTGTATTCCTTCCATCTTCTTTTGATGCTTACTGTGTCGTTTAATATTTTCCCCTTCAGTATTACAACTCAAGGCCTGAATTTTTTTCTTCAGTTCTTTCAGCTTGAGAAATGCTGAGCATATTCTTTGCTTTTCGTTTTCTATCTCTGGGTCTCTGCACATCTCATTATAATACTGTACTTTGTCTTCTCAAGCCGCCCTTTGAAATCTTCTGTTCAGCTCTTATACTTCATCATTTCTTCCATCTACTTTAGCTACTCGAGGTTCAAGAGCAAGTTTCAGGGTCTCTTCTGACATTCATTTTGGTCTTTTCTTTCTTTCCTGTCTTTTAATGACCTTTTGCTTTCTTCATGTATGATATCCTTGATGTCATTCAACAACTCATCTGGTCTATGGTCATTAGCGTTCGACGTGTCAAATCTATTCTTGAGATGGTCTCTAAATTACTCAAGGTCGTACTTTGGCTCTTGTGGACTTGTTCTAATTTTCTTCAGTTTCAACTTGAACTTGCATATGATTGATGGTCTGTTCTGCAGTTGGCCCTTGGCCTTGTTCTGATGGATGATATAGAGTGTTTCCATCATCTCTTTCCACAGATGTAGTCAATTTGATTCTTGTATATTTTATCTGGCGAGGTCCACAGGTACAGTCACCATTTATGTTGGTGAAAAAAGACATTTACAATCAAGAAGTTGTTGGTCTTGCAAAATTCTATCATGTGATCTCCAGTATCGTTTCTATCACCAAGGCCATATTTTCCAACTACCGATCCTTCTTCTTTATTCCCATCTTTCGAATTCCAATCACCAGTAATTATCAATGCATCCTGGTTGCATGTTTGATAAATTTCAGACTGCAGAAGTTGGTAAAAAATCTTCAATTTCTTCATCTTGGGCCTTAGTGATTGGTGTGTAAATTTGAATAATAGTCATATTAACTGGTCTTCCTTGTTGGCATATGAATATTATCCAATCACGGACAGCATTGTACTTGAGGATAGATCTTGAAATGTTCTTTTTGACAATGAGTGCAATACCATTCCTCTTTGTCATTCCTGGCATAGTAGACCATATGATTGTCTGATTCAAAATGGCCAGTACCAGACCCTTTAGCTCTCTAATGCCTAGGATATCAATGTTTATGCATTTCATTTTCGACGATTTTCAATTTTCCTAGATCCATACTTCATACATTCCATGTTCCGATTATTAATGGATGTTTGTAGCTGTTTGTTCCCATTTTGAGTTGTGCCACATGAACAAATGAAGGTCCTGAAAGCTTGACTCCACCTATGTCATTAAGGTCGACTCTACTTTGAGGAGGCAGCTCTACCTCAGTTGTCTTTTGACTGACTTCCAACCTGAGGGGCTCATCTTCCAGTGCTATGTCAGACAATGTTCCGCTGCTATTCATAAGGTTTTCACTGGCTAATTCTTTTCAGAAGTAGATCACCAGGTCCTTCCTCCTAGTCTGTCTTAGTCTGGAAGGTCATCTGAAACCTGTCCACCACTGGTGATCCCGCTGGTATTTGAATACTGGTGGCATAGTGTCCATCATCAGTGATGCTGTTTGTATTACACAAATAAAAAACTAAGAAATAATTTGTCTTATTTATAAATTATATGGAGAACACAATGGAGTAAAATCCTCCAGTAATAAAATGGATTAACTGCTATTATTATCCAGACTATGCAGAACCTACTTCGATCAGGCCAGTAGGTAGGACTGCAAGACTTAGCCCCTGAATGTGTGGCTATAGCCAGGCCAGACGAAACCTGGCGTGGATGTGTGCAAACCTGATAAATGGCAAATGGAAATGATATGCCCTATTGCTGTTGTAAAGACAGTTGAGACTTAGGTAGAGGTTGACTTCTGTAAGTAGGAGAATGATTTCAAAGACAGGCTCCCTAAACAAAAATATCTGCTGTGAAAAATTGCCTGAAATCCTAAAAAGAAAAATGAAGTTTTGATCTGTTTTAAGGGCATATCTTTTAGCCATGCTTTCATTATCTGTAGGAATGATAGTCTACTCCTCTTATTTTCTCTCATTTCTTATAATAACTTTGTATCCAATTTGGGCTTGATACTCCTCTGTTGTTTAAGTTAATATGAAACTAGCTGCCCTGAACTTTAGAAAAAAGGCGTAGTTCCGAATAACTCTTCTAACTCCACAGAGTTCTTTCTTTCATGGTTTTTTTTTTTTTTTTTTTTTTTTTTGTGTGTGTGTGTTTGTGTGTGTGTGTGTGCAGTGTTCTAGATGCTCTGGCTCTGTGTCTCTCCTCAATTTTTATTTGGACCTTTTCTTTCCTTCGTCTCAGTTGTCCAGCCAGCAGTTTCTCCCAGGTGTGGGGCACTGTCCTAGCAGTGTCCTGGCTGGGCAGTTTTGAGAGCTCTTTCGGAACTTACTACCACCCCTTCCTATTACCCACCAGTGGTTGGGGAAAATCCTCACAGTGTTAGCAGCTGTTCTCTAGCTGCCTCACCATGCTTTCCAAGAACCTCACCAGTTGCCATCAAGTTGATTCCAACTTATGGCGAGTCCATGTGCTTCAGAGTAGAACTGAGACCCTGTTTGTGTGTAGCCATCCTGCCTCCCTGCCTTAGTTATCTAGTGCTGCTGTAACAGAAATACCACAAATGGATGGCTCTAATAAACAGAAATTTATTGTCTCACAGTCTAGGAGTCTAGAAGTCTGAATTCAGGGTGCCAGCTCCAGGGGAAGGCTTTCTCATTCTGTCGGTTCTGGGGGATGGTCCTTGTCATCAATCTTCCCCTGGTCTAGGAGCTTCTCGGCACAGGGACCCTGGGTCTAAAGGACATGATCCCCTCCTGGATCTTCATTCTTGGTGGTATGAGGTCCCTCTATCTCTACTCGATTCTCTCTTTTATATCTCAAAAGAGACTGACTCAAGAGACAACCTAATCTTGTAGATTGATTCCTGCCTCATTAATATAACTGCCTCTAATCTTGCCTCATTAACATCATATTAAAAAAACCTGCTGCCACCGAGTTGATTTGGACTTACAGTGACCCTACAGGACAGAGCAGAACTGCCCCATACAGTTTCCAAGGAGTGGCTGGTAGATTCAAACCTCTGACCTTTTGTTCAGCATCCAAGCTCTTAACCACTTTTCCACCAGGGTTCCCATTAACATCACAGAGGTAGGATTTATAACACACAGGAAAATCATATCAGATGACAAAATAGTGGACAATCACAAAATACTGGGAATCATGGCCTAGCCAAGTTGACATACATTTTAGGGGGATACAACTCAATCCATAACACTCCCTATCCCCTTCTTCTGCTATGACATCCCCTGTCCTCTAAGGTTATCCTGCTGGGGCTGTCAGTCACAGTCCTCTGCTTTCTCATTTGACTCTGAATGGGCCAATCATTATATCCCTCCCTCTGGACACCATGATTGGCCCAAAGTATGGGGAGGTGACATAAGTAAAGTCAATCAGGTTGCTTCCCCAGAATTTCCCAAGTTGGACACAGTTGAGGTAGCTGTCTCTGCCTCTCAGATCAAAAATTATCAGGTTGTAAGCACTGGACTACTAACTGAAAGGTTGGCAGCTCAAACCCACCCACAGGCACCTCAGAAATAAGGCCTGGCAATCTGCTTCTGAAAGACTGCAGTCTTGAAAACCCTATATAACAGTTCCACTCCACACTCATGGAGTTGCCATGAGTCGGAATCAACTTGATGGCAACTAACAACAACAACGACAATGCCTGGAACTTCAAGTGACTCTCAAGTTCTTGCCACAAGGAGAAAGGTAGCTGGAATTAGGAGACAATCAGAGCAGAATAAAAATCCCAGAAGCATGGAGAGGTGAAAAGACAGCAAGAGAAAACTAGCATAGTTGAGTTTTGTGTTTCAATCCCTGTAGCTTTGCTCCCTGAAGCTCATCCTTTGATACTGGGAACTACCCCTGCTAGGAGAGCCAGTGAATCCTCTTGATCCTTCTTAAGCCAATTTCAGTTGGGTTCCTGACTCCTGCTACTGAAAGAACCTTGACTTTTGAGTTGAGTCTTCTGGTAACTAGAGGCGTGTTTCAGCAAACTGCAGACATGGGTCTTAGTGGAGGGCGAAGGGGGTGACAAAGAAAATATCCGCACCTCAGCTAGTAAGCTGATGATTCTTCAACAGTAGGAGCAGAGCAGCTGGTGATGCCGCCTGTGATATTTGGGACCCAGCCCTGTGCTGGCTAGGCTGGGGCTTTGGGCTACTTGGTAGGAAAATAGTGGTATATTGGCTGCTTTTTTTGCATCAGTAAATTTCTTCGTGAAAGCAATATGGTTTGGTTCAAACTAGCCCACCTGAAAGGAGAATGAAAACAGAATTCAGACTTGTTAAGAAAAAGCTAGAATCAGAGAATCAAATCTCTTGCAGAACTACAAAAGCTAAATGTCTGCTGAGTGCTAAAGTCTGTGTGAACAGAGGCAGGAGATAAGATGGTGCCAGGAAGAAGGCCAAGATACGGGGGAGGAGGCAGGATCCCCAGCCTCCTCCTGCCCACTGCCGCAGCATGGCTGCCTGAAATAATGCCTGTCACCATCATAGACAGTCCATCCCAGAGACAGGATCTAGGGCAGGGAATAGATGGATTCTACCATTCCCTCACCAAGCATACATCTATTGCTTAACTTTCAGAAGCAGAGGCCAAGCAAGTAGCCATTCAGCTGACACCTAGGATATAGCAAAAAACAGTGGGGGTTCAGTGATAGAATTCTCCCCTTTCATGCAGGAGACCTGGGTTTGATTCCTGGCCAATGCACTTCAAGCGCAGCCACCACCCGTCTGTCAGTGGAGGCTTCCATGTTGCTATGATGCTGAACAGGTTTTAGCAGAGTTTTCAGACTAAAATAGACTAAGAAGAAAAGACCCCTGTTGTGCATGGGGTAGCCATGCATTGGAAGCTGACTCAATGGCAGCTAACAAAAACAAGGATATAGCAAGAGCTCTAAGGTCCTGTTGCTAAGGGACAGGAAGGGTATGGGCAGGATGCAAATTCAAGGGCCACAATGCAACACGGTTCCCAGAGTTGGAGAGTAGAGCACAGAGTTTCCCAGAATCAAGTCATCAAGCAGCTTTCCAGAGAATTCCCGAAACTGGCAAATGTGAGCCAGAGACTGCTTATCTCCAAGAACACTTCCTGGTTCCCAAACCAATACCAACAGGAAGTGAGCCGTGAAACATAGCAGTGTGGTCGTGGGAAACAGGGAATGAAGGAAACCCCTCCACAGTCAAGCTTGAGCTCAGCCAGGTATGGTGAATTATGGGTTGGGGGAGGGAGGGACACAGAGGACCACAAGAATCTGGCAACCCCAATCTTTCCAGAAGTAGCTAAGAACATGAGCTGCCTGCAACGTGCTTCTGTTCCCTGTGACAGCTATTCCCACCTGAGCCAGGCCAGCCCAAGTACTACCATATCTTGAACCAATGCTAGGCGAATTCAGAATGTGACTAAGAATAGTGGGCACTGAGATGAAATGGAAACCCCAAAGATTATCATGGAAGGTGGGGAAAGACTTGTGTGATGAACTGTAACAGACAAATGCAGAAAAGTGAAGGATGCTCAGGAAATACGTGGGAATTTGAGAATGCTAACTGTTATGGATTGAATTATGTCCCCCAAAAAATGTGTGTATCAATTTGGCTGGGCCATGATTCCCAGTATTGTGTCACTTTCCTATATGTTGTAAATCCTGCCTCTATGATGTTAATGAGGGAGGATGGGGGGCAGTTGTATTAGGGAGGCAGGACTCAATTTACAAGATTGGATTGTGTCCTGAGGCAATCTCTTGAGATATAAAAGAAAGAAGTGAGCAGAGAGACAGGGGACCTCATACCACCAAGAAAGAAGCACTGGGAGCAGAGGGCGTCCTTTGGACCCGGGGTTCCTGCGCAGAGAAGCTCCTAGTCTGGGGGAATATTGATCAGAAGGCAGACAGAGGGAGAAAGCCTTCCCCTGGAGCTGATGCCCTGAATTTGGACTTGTAGCCTACTTTACAGTAAAGAGATAAATTTCTCTTTGTTAAAGCCATCAACTTGTGGTATTTCTGTTACAGCAGCACTAGATGACTAAGACACTGACCCAGAGAGTATCTCTGTGTATCCAGCCCTCTGAGAACCCGCTGTGTTGCCTTATATGATAGGCCCTTGTGCCATCATCAGAGAAAGAGTCCTGGAAGATGAGACCATAGGAGCAAGTATTCAGCAAGCGTTGGCAAGAAAAAATCAACTCTTAACCTTCTTCTGGATGATTAGGCAGCTGGAAGAAGTATAGGGCAGAGTCTCCTTCTTTGAAAGGACTGCAGTGCTTCTTAAGGAGGGAAAAACCAGCCTCTAACAGCCACTTTGGAAATCGGTGGCTGTATTTTTTTTCTAAATTTTATTTATTTTATTGTTGTTGAGAGTACACACAGTAAAAAGTACACCAATTCAATAGTTTCTACATGTACAATTCAGTGAGTTGTTCCTCGCCCTTAACAGAAACTCACTGCCCCCTAAGCTTCCTTTCTAATCTTTGTAATTGCTATTGTCAATTTGATCCTATACAGATAGTTCTTAAAACAGAATAATGTTCAAGGTAGACCTTTTTTTACTGGTAAAGCTAAACTACTGTTTGGTTTTAAGATGTTTTCAGGGGATATTTTTGGTTAAAGATTTAAAGATTATCTCAGGGCAATAGTTTCAGGGGTTCATCCATCATCCATGGCTCCGGAAGGTCTAGAGTTCATGAGAATTTTAAATTCTGTTCTGCATTTTCCCCTTTTTGATCAGGATTCCTCCATGGAATCTTTGGTCAAAATGTTCAGTGTACTTTTGATTGCCACAATGTTTGGGGCTGGGGCATGATTGGCAATTACTGGGCAGGGGTCAGGGGCAGTAGACATCCTGCAACATGCAGGGAAGCCCCACACTCTAAAGAATTGGCCCACATCCTGTACAACTTTCAAACTTCCTAATAGTCCTTCATGTAAGTAAAAACCTGTTTACATTTAAACCTGGGCCAAGAACTCAACTTCTGTTTATACTTAAACACAAAAATCTGGGGCATAGTTTTAAAATACATTGGATTTTCCCAAGAATGCAAGTACTTGTTAAAGCAAGGGAGGATTAAACATTCTCTTGTTGCAAAACTTTACCAAGAGTTGTTCATCTTCTTAGATAAGTGTGTCAGCGACAACAGCACAGCTAACAGTGTTTGAGTCACCAGCACATCTATAAAACCAAAACCATTTGTAGTCCAGTTGCTTCTGACTCATGGAGACGTCAGGTGTGTCAGAGTAGAACTGTGCTCCATGGGGTTTTCAGTGGCTGATTTTTCAGAAGTAGATCAACAGGCCTTTCTTCCGAGACACCTCTGGGTAGACTCCAACCTCCAACCTTTCTGTTAGCAGCTGACTGCTTAACCATTTACCCAGGGACTCTGGTACATCTACAAGAGTCTATAAGAGCCAGCGTTTGTAGCTGCTGCATTGATGGCAATAAGATGTTTAGGTTCAAGCACCTACTGCTTTATGTCTTTTAGTGTTGTCAGGTGAGAGCGTTTATATATTAAACACATAATCTTACAATTTAGTGCCCTTTTCTTTCTCTTTTATATTACAGTTACAGCAGGATATTACTATTTGAAAAGTAAATACCTACATAATACGTATACTATGTGTCTTAGTCACGTAGTGCTGCTATAACAGAAATACCACAAGCGGATGGCTTTAACAAAGAGAAGTTTATTCTCTCACAGTCCAGTAGGTTAGAAGTCTGAATTCAGGGCGCCGGCTCCAGAGGAAGGCTTTCTCTCTCTGTTGGCTCTGGAGGAAGGTCCTTGTCATCAGTCTTCCCTTGGTCTGGGAGCATCTCAGCACAGGAACCTCAGGTCCAGAGGACACGCTCTGCTCCTGGCGCTTCTTTCTTGATGGTATGAGGTCCCCAACTCTCTGCTTGCTTCCCTTTCCTTTTATCTCTTGAGAGATAAAAGGTGGTGCAGGCCACACCCCAGGGAAACTCCCTTTACATTGGATCAAGGATGTGACCTGGGGAAGGGTGGTGTTACAGTCCCACCCTAATCCTCTTTAACGTAAAATGACAATCACAAAATGGAGGACAAACACACAATTCTGGGAATCGTGGCGCAGCCAAATTGACGCACACATTTTTGGGGGGACATAATTCAAACCATGACACTGTGAATTTCATTTCAGTAGAGTCGAATGGGTGTATCATCACAATGAGCTCGATTTTGCTGCAGAAATCACAACATTATGTTAATCTCTCCGGCTTAAAACAACCAAAGTTTATTTCTGGCTCAAATAACATGCCCACCTGTTGTTTGCCACAGCAGAAGGAACAAAACGTGGCAAATCTTAGCTGGATGCGATAATGCTTCAGCAGGAAAGTGGCCCAGCTCACTTCAGTTTACAGTTCTTTGACCAACACGTCGTGTGATCACACTTAACCTCAAGGACCATGGGTGAATGTCATGCTGCTCTATTTCTAGAAAGTGACAGATCAGAACTTTTCTGAAAAGCCCTAACGACAACCCAGAGTGTTACAAAAAAAAGAACGTTGAGTTTTATAGGATCGTTACCCCTCTGAGCCCTATGTTAGGAAGATCCTATCACACACAAATTAGAGAAAAATAATTTTGGCCGTAAAGTCAGCCTGGGCCAGGGTGATCATTTGTAGAGGAGGTGAGATTTGAAAGTTGGGTGCTATGCAGTTACAGGAACAGAAAAGGACATTTCAAAAGTGAAGTGGGTGGAAAATGGGAGGGCACTGAGAGCTGAACAGCTTGGGTACCTACTGTATACAGGCAGGGACTGGTGACTGTGTGCACAGTCTCTTCTGTGTAGAAGCCATTTGCCCTAGGTCACCCACTTTGGGACTCAAACGCAGTCCTGGCTAGCCCAAAAGCACAGGGGTCCCTTTCTGTTACACAGGGCAGCCTCTGAGCAGGAGACCAGGCGGGGCAAAGGCACAAGAGCTGGAAGGGCATGAGGCTTGTCAAATGGAGAGACAACACTGGCCAGGCCACAGGGGATTGGAGGAGCAAGGTGGGCAAGTAGGAATTACAGTTGTTATTGCTGTGAGCTGCCATCAAATCAAGGAGCCCTGGTGGCAAAATGGTTAAGGGCTTGGTTAAGGGCCAGTGGTTCGAATTTCCCAGCTGCTGCACGGAAGAAAGATACGGCAATTTACTTTCCTTGTGAGGATTCCACCCTATGGGGCAGTTCTGCTCTGTGCTATAGGGCATGACTTGATGGCAATGGATTGTGTTTTCTTTTTTTTTTTTTTTTTTTACAAGCCATCAAGTTGACCCCTGATTCATGGAGACTCTGTGTGCAAGGGAAGGAAACGCTGCCTGGTCCCTCGCCATCCCCATGATCGGATGCAGATCCGACTGTTGTGAGTCGTAGGGCTTTCATTGGCTGATTTTCAGAAGTAGATTGCCAGACCTTTGTTAGTCTGGAAGTTCCACTGAAACCTGTTCAGCATCATCGCAACACACAAACCTCCATTGACAAATGGTTGGTGGCTGTGCTTAAGATATGTTGGCAGGGAATCTAACAGAGTATCCCATACAGAAGGCAAGAATTCTACCACTGAACCATCTGGTCCCTGTGGATTATGGAACCAACCCAAAACTTGTTGCTGTTGAGTCGATTCCGACTCATAGTGACCCTACGGGACAGAGTAGAACTGCCCCATAGGGTTTCCAAAGATCAACTGGTGGATTAAACTGCTGACCTTTTGGTTAGCAGCCGAGTTCTTAACCACTGTGCCACCAGGGCTCCAGGGATTACGGACAGCCCAGGAATTCGTTTATACAGTGAAACCCGTGACAGCAGAACTCGACTGAACTGCCTTGTTTTTCTGGGTCTCGAAAGTTTTCTGCCTTGGACAGGCTGCAGTCTTTTTACCACTTTTCTATCGCTCATTTTAGCGGAAAATATTTGAGTTTTCCTTCTCTGACAGGTTTCTGCCTCACACAGGTTTTGGCTGTCCCAGGTTTTACCGTATTTCCATAGATGTTACTAGTTAACGCCTGTGTAATAAGATTTGTTTAGTGCCCATGGAAAACCCACTGCTGTCGAATTGATTCTGATTCATAGTGACCCTACAGGACAGAGTAGAACCGCCCCATATGGTTTCCAAGGAGCGGCTGGTGGATTTGAACTGCCAACATTTTGGTTAACAGCCAAACGCTTAGCCACTGCACCAACAGGGCCCCTCCCACAGGGCATAGGAAGAGAAATAAAACCTGCCCCAGCCTCGGGGAGCTCAGGAGCCAGAAAGAAGTTTTAGTTTCTAAGGCTCCAGGCCTTGGGAGGGAATACTGGAACAAAGAAGAATGTGGTTCCAGGACTCTGGCTTGGAGAATGGAGCTGACAGCCATGCAGGACAAGTCAACCCTGAGCTCCCAGAAAGGCCCACTTCACCCTGTCCCAAAGCACATCTGTCAGGCCGCCACTGGTATTGGCTGCCTGCAATGGCGGCACTTGCCTGGCATGCTGTCAGCATCCCTCATCCTCTAGAAGGCCTCTCTGCTCTGAATCCAGAACCTAAATGAAATATTCAATACTTTAAATGTTATTTGGAAAACCTAGAGAATGTTCTGAGATCACAAATGCGGGCTTTGGAAGTTGTCACGGATTGAATTTCGTCCCCCAGAAATATGTGTATCAGTCTGGCTAATCCATGATCCCCAGTATTGTGTGATTGTCCACCATTTCATCATCTGATGCGATTTTCCTGTGTTTTGTAAATCCTACCTCTATGATGTTAATGAGGTGGGATAGGTGGCAGTTACGTTAATGAGGCAGGACTCAATCTACAAGATTGGATTATGTCTTGAGTCAATGTCTTTTGAGATATAAAAGAAAGAAGGCAGCAGAGAGACAGGAGGGCCTCATACTACCACGAAAGCAGCACCAGGATCAGAGTGTGTACTTTGGACCTGGGGTTCCTGCCAGGAAAACTTCCCAGTCCAGGGGAAGATTGATGACAAGGACCTTCCTCCAGAGCCGACAGAAAAAAACCTTCCCCTGGAACTGATGCCCTGAATTCAGTCTTGTAGCCTACTAGACTGTAAGAGAATAAATTTCTCTTTGTTAAAGCCATCCACTTGTGGTATTTCGTTACAGCAGCACTAAATGACTTAGAAGTGTCTGAGAAACATTTGGTGGTCAATGCTGTGGTTAAAATAATGGTCCACAACAAGAACACAGTGAACTGAACCACCTGATTCTCCAAGGGTAGGTTTTTGGAGAGTTGTAGGAAAGAAAACTGGTGACATTAATTTTAAAAAAAAAAAAAAAAAAAAGTTGCCTTCAAGTCAACTCTGACTCATGGCAAATCCATGTGTGTCAGAGTAGAACTGTGCTCCATAGGGTTTTCAACTGTGGCTGAATTTTCAGAAGTAGATTCCAGGCCATTCTCCTGAGTCACCTCTGGGTAGACTTGAATCTCCAACCTATACATTTGCAGCTGAGTGTGTTAACCATTTGCACTGCTCAGGAACTCCACTAACTCCTTGCCATGATTTATTTTCACTATAGAACGTGTCTGAATTAATTTTATGCCATTTATTTATTTTTCTTGTCTGGTGCTCCTCACACTGGAAATTAAGTGCCAGTGACAACAAGACTTTGTCTATTTGCTGCTGAGTCCCCAAGGCCTGGAGAAGTGCCTGGTCCACAAAAAGCACTCAGGCAATACGTGTTTGTGGAATGAAAGAATATCTTACACACCCATGTCCAACACCTAATATTCAAGGGAGGTTTTCCCTGATCCTGAAACCGGACATCATCCTTTCTGGACCTCTTCTATGGTACGTTTTTGTCTGGATTCCCAGGAAGCAGAGCCTGATGTGTGCTCTATCTGCATCGCACTTGCAGACAGGCTGTGCCTCAAACTTCCAGGCAGCCGTAAGACTGCTAGGAATGAGACACATACACCCATTGGCATCAACCACTCCACGGGTGGCTACGTTCATCTGTGATCGAGCTGGACACATGAGACACTTACACAGTATTGGCAAAGTGAAGACCAAAGGTATTATTTACAGAAAGCAAACAGTAAACAATAACAATAAATTCTCAAAGGGGAAATTACCTATGATGGTTTTTATATTGCTGGGCAGGCTCACCGTGGCTCAGGTCAGATGCTGTGTTCATGTCACCACTGCCTCCAGCTACCAGCATGCTGCCCGAGGCTTCTGCTCTGCCACTGGGCCTCACTGCACCTTGCCTGGCTGGCTAGGAAGACCCCTGCACAGGATCTCCCAAGTCTCTGCACTGGGCCCTTTCAAGCCTCTGCTGCCAGCCTCTGCAATGCTATCCAGGCCTGCAGGGCTTCCTTACTGCCACACTACTCAGGCCCCCACTGCCCAAAGCGGTGAGGCGTGCAGCTCTTGCAGGGGGGCACACTTAGGCCTCTATTGCCCTGCATAAGCAAGTGTCAAGCTCTTTTAGTTCTGCTGGCAAAGCCTCCTACCCAGACGCATCCACCCTAGTGTAGGGAGACCCCTACAAAGGATTCTCCGGGGGCACCAGATGGACACGGGGGTGGGATTCCACTCAGGCATCTCTCACTTAAACAGACACTCCCTTCTCCAGGCAAGTGTCTGGAAAAGGGCACAGGTGTAAGCCGTTAGCAGCCCACACCCACTGAGCGGGTAAAAGAACTCTGGGTGGGGCGCCAACAGCATCTGCTATAGCACATTTCCATGTTTACCTTTTAGAGTATTTATTAACTTCTCTATAAACAATAAGCTCTTTGAGAGCAGGATCCTTATCTCTTTCACCTTTGTATCCCCCAAATGAATAGGTACCGGTTAAAAAAAATCAGTAGCCACGGAGTTGACTTCGACACTCATGGGGACCCCACATGTGTGAGAGTAGAACTGTGCTCCACAGAATTTTCGTTGCTGGCACCTTTTGGAAGCAGATATCCAGGTCTTTCTTCTGAGGCACCTCTGGGTGGATTCAAACCTCCAACCTTTTAGTAAGTATCCCAGTGTGTCTGCACCACCCAGGGATTCCGAATGAATGGACAGATGAGTATATTAGCATTTACAATTAAGTGTTAAAATTCTTAGACACATGCTCACTTCCTAAATGACACCAAAGATATCATTCTTATATTTATGTGGGCTTTGGAACAAAATGTTTTGTATCATCAGAAGAAAATGTAAATGTGTTTCATCAGCAGGAAATACATAGGGTTAAGCCACTGCAAATTCCTCTACAGGTAGTGTTCTTTTCACAAGCAATTTAAGATATAAGTTTTTCCTCCCGATGTTAATTATAGTAAATATTTAACTTGCTACTGCCCCTCGTTAACTCATTTATGAATCGTTGCGTGGAAACAAGCCTGGTGGCAGAGAAATCCGGGCACAGAAGAGCTCCTGCAATTTCCAGAAGGGAGGACTGGGCTTCTATTGTTAACAACTAACCAACCAACAGAGGGCGGTGCAGGCCCGCGCATTGATTTTCTTCTGAAGACATCAGCAGCAGGGAATTTGTCCCAAAGATATTCATTCTGGCTAGGGGAGGAATTGGCTCTCAATTCCTGGGTGTGTTCTATAGCTGCTACTTCACCTGATTGCCATCCAGGTTAAATGACTGGCGTTGTGTCATGACATGCTTTATATATTTCTCTGCTTCTGATCCAAATGAGTGATGAGGCCACTTGCCAGGCCATTCACAAAGTCCACCAGACATTTCTACTGCAATGTGTGAACGTACAAGTTTCATGCAGACCCACAGAACCAAGTGGGCCGTCCCAATCAGAGCTGCGGCTCCAGCCAGTCCTGGGTGCCCCCTCAAAGCCCAGCATGTGGGCACTCTGAGGGCTAGGGCTGGGTCTAGCATTTTGATTGCCTGAGTGGACCACAGAGGACAGTGTTGCCTTAAACTTGCCTAATGATAGAAATCATTCTATCCTCAACCTAATGCCTTCCTGCTTTACCCCTTTCACTGCACTGAAAGGACTCCTTCCCAGGAAAAACCTTTTGTGGAGCCAAATAAGGACCGCAAGATGACAAGTGTCTTTCCCAGGCAGGGGCCTGTTCTACCATCTCCTCAATGTTTCCAGGGCTGGTTCTCAGGCCTAGAATTTGCCCTCTCCTCCCCCAGGGAGGTAGATGAGGCTTAGGCTTTCATGGGAGGATTCTTTGGGGTTTCTGCCAACATTGGGGCCTAAGCTTACCATGTCTCAAGCTGGTTAGGTAAAATTGTATAGCATCAATAATAAAGACTGACTTAAAAGCAACCAAAGAAGAAAAAGGATCTTATTTTCCTCATCAGAAATAATCAATGCCCATGGCAATAATAACGTGAAGGTGCTTCTTACGGATCAAATTATGTCCCCCCAAAAGATACATTGAAATTCTAATCCCTGGTATCTGTGACTAGGACTTTGTTTGGAAACAGGATCTTTGAAGATATTGTCAGTTAACATGAGGTTATACTAGAAGAGGGCGCGTCCTAATCCAATCTGAACTGTGTCCTTATAAAAGAGGAGAGGGCTACGGTAGTGTGGTCAACTCCACACAAAGCTTGTGTGTGAGAAAGAGGAAACAGTTTCCATTAAACAAAATCAGGGAACTCTTGGTAGGAGCACCGGGCAATGGAGGCTGAGGTGGCAATTACAAATAGGATAGAGTAGAACTGCCCCATAGGATTTCCAAGGAGTGTCTGGTGGATTTGAACTACAGACCTTTTAGTTAGGAGCTGAACTCTTAAACACTACGCCACCAGGGCTCCTACACTTTCCTGGATATCCCTTAATAGCTTCATCATAGCATTATTACAGGAAACATCTTTTCAGTTTTCTCCACCTGACAGTGAGGGCAAGACGTTTCTTGTTCATTCTTAATGTCAAAGTGTCCCCTCAGAGCATCTACCACAGAGTGCTCAATGTTTTTGAATGGAGGGGTAACTACCATCAACCTGGCAGGTGACTTGAATGCCTCAGGTAGCACGTGACATTATGTGAAGACAGATGCCTCAGAAGTGTTTCTCTGCGTTATAGGTTTTAGTCCTTTAAAACTGAGGGAAGTCATCCTCTGACGACAAACACATCAACTTGGGTCACACTCAGCATTTAGTTTCAGGGGTCTCTCACTTGCGTAGGCCTCAGAAATGTGTTCACAAGCCCTTATGTTTTTATAGAATTTTCAGGTGAGGTATTTATTGCCAATTAGTTAAGAATACTGCCTACTCCCACACCAGCTTCTCCTCTATAACATCTTCTCATACACTGGGTAGTGCTGAACTGGCCAGGAACATTCTGGGGATCCAGCTAAGAGGAAGTTAGAGATAGATTGAGTTTAGCTGGTTACATTTAAGGGGTGTACAGCTGCTTCATTATATATTTAGATGACTATTATACATCCAGAAATACTTCCAGTCAGCATTATGTACAAAGGTACAGCGCCAGAGAGCATGTCATTGTGGGAAAATGTCCTACAGTGCCTGGCACTGTGCGTAGTGGTGGTGAACAAGATTTGAAATGTATGGAGCCAGAAGCTAGCATGTGGCGAAATCTTCCAATTATTAGATGTGCAAAATTGTTAAGTAGAGGATTCTGTTCTCATTGATCCTAAGACCAAAGTATCAATATTAAAATACTTATTTTGATTAACCATGTGACTGACTTATATTTCAATGATGTGTATAGAAAATGACAATAAAAACTGTTATTCAAATGAGAGGTGATCAAAGCGTATGCAGCCAAAAAATGTAGGCAGAAAGTTTCATAGCACAATTAATACTCTTATTTATATTATAAATAACCGGTTTGAAAAAAAAATGCCATCAAGTCCATTCCAACTCATAGTGACCCTGTAACCAAAACCAAACCCACTGCCGTCAAGTCAATTCCGACTCATAGCCACCCTATAGGACAAAGTAGAACTGCCCCATATGATCTCCTGGTGGATTCGAACTGCCAATCTTTTGGTTAGCAGCTGTAGCTCTTAACCACTGCACCACCAGGGCTCCATGTTATAAATAGCAGTGACCATGTTATTTCTCTAGATTTTGTAATGTTTGATATTTATCAACTTTTTCTCATTCTAAAATATAAAATAAACTCATTTTTTGACCTAATTTTTAAATTAAAAATTTGAATTATTCTTAAAGACCCACAAAATCACATGAGTTTTGGGCCTCATAAAAGCAATATACAAAGATTACACGCTCAAGGAAGTAGAGTAACTCGGAACTGTCTGTGGTGCTGGACCTAAAGCTCACTTGCCTCTCTCCATGGTGCTTACCTACACAAGTGCCTGCCCATGCCAATAGATTGGGCCCAGAGATGAAGACAGAGGGTTCTCAACTGAGGTCATGGTTAGCATTACAGGAATGGACGCCTTTGCCCATGGAGAGTGTCTAAAGATAAGAGGGTTGAAGAGAAAACGACAGGTGACTCCCAAGTGTCAGGGAAATGTAAAGATGGGGGCACCAAACTCAAGGAAACACTGAGTGCCAAGCCATGTCTGAGTCCAGATCAGGAGAAAAGAGAAGGAGGTACTTGGAGTGAGTGAGAGGGAAATAATGATAATAGAAGAGATGGCAGGACAGGGTGGGGGGATGTCTGTGAAAGGAAGGGAGAGAAGAGTGACTGAGAGGGCTGGCAATGAGAGAAAGCCCATGAGAGGCCTAGAACAAATTCCCTTCCCATTGAGTTGGTAGAAGATAATCTAGAACAAATTCCCTTCCCATTGAGTTGGTAGAAGATAATCTAGAACAAATTCCCTCCCCATTGAGTTGGTAGAAGATAATCTAGAACAAATTCCCTTCCCATTGAGTTGGTAGAAGATAATCTAGAACAAATTCCCTTCCCATTGAGTTGGTAGATGAGTTGGTAGGAGATAATCTGACTGAAGCTGACGTGTCACTCCCAAACCCCCATTCATTCAAGAGTCTGGATGAGTTTGAATAAATGCAAAATGATAACTTAGTGTGAGCGTTTTGGAGTCCATGACTGTGCATGGATGTCCATTTTTTTAATTTTGATTTTGTTTTTGAAATAAGCACTCCATTTCTTTAAAAAGAGGAGTTGTTTTGGACAGTGAGAAAAGGTCAGTGTCCGGCCTGCTTGGGAGAGTTTAGGAATTTCATCCAGCTTCACCAGTGGAGACTCGGTCCCCTAAGGATGTGGCTGCTGCTATGAGAGTTGTGATCTGGCAGGCAATGGAATCTCAGGAGCAGGTAATTTCCACCAGAAATGTGAGAAATATTCAGAAAGGACCATACCAGGGCCAGGGTGGGAGGATTTTGGATTAAGGTTGATACATGATTTTTACTGAAATGCATCGGAGGTGCCAAGAGGTGACTGGAGGTGAGAGGAGGCTTTGACCCCCTCTCACCCCACGTATACATCAACCCCAACCCTTTCCAAGCAATCTAAGTAAAAGCTGTACGCCAGCACAGCCAGTGCAGCTTCAAGCTTTCTTGCCCTCCCTTGAACATGCTAGACATTCCACACTTCAGTGCGTTTACCCTTGCTGATCCCTGGTGGCGCAGCAGTTGAGAACTACGGCTGCTAACCAAAAGATCAGCAGTTCAAATCCATCAGCTGCTCCTTGGAAACCCTATGGGGCAGTTCTAATCTGTCCTATAGGGTCGCTATTATTCGGAATTGACTCAGCAGCAACAGGTACGGGTTTAGGTATTTGCAGGCTGAGAGACTCCAAATGCTCAAGTGTGTGGGTATCTTCTTCTCAGACAGACCTTCCCTGGCTGCTCACCCCATCCCCAGTTGTTACTGCTGTTGTTAGCTGCCGTTGAGTCAGCCCCCAACTCATGGTGAGCCCATGTCTAAAGGGTGGAAATGCTGCCTGATCCTGTGTCCTCCCCCTGATCGGTTGCAGACTGGACCATTGTGATCCATAAGGTTTTCTTTGCCTGATTTTTGAAAAAGTAGATTGCCAGGCCTTTCTTTCTAGTCTATCTTAGTCTGGAAGCTCTGCTGAAACCTGTTCGGCATCATAGCAACACACAAGTCTCCACTGACCAATGGTGGCTGTGCATGAGGTGCATTGGCCAGGAAGAGAGTCCAGGTGTGCATGGAAGGTGAGAATTCCACCACTGAACCACCACGGTTCCCTACCCCCATACTCTCTACCTAGTAACTATTCTCTTCCTGACACTTGCCTTGTCTAAATTTCCTTCTTTTTTTCCTTACCTATTTATTTCCTTACCTGTCCTTACCTACTGTTTGACTCTTCTCTGTAGAATGCAGACTCCTGAAAACAGATACCTTGTCTGTGATGCTCACCACTGCTTGAGAACAGTGCTTGGCACAGAGTAGGTACTTAAGAAATATTCATTAAATAAAGAGTAGATGCTCGAGAATTATTTACTAAATAAAAATCACATGTCTTATTGCTACCATGATACCCTTAAGCCTCTCCTTGGGGCCCTGGTGCACAGTGGTTAAGTGTTTGTTAACCAGAAGGTCAGCAGTTCAAATCTACCAGCCCCTCCTTGGAAATCCTATGGAGCAGTTCTAGTTTGTCCTATAGGGTCGCTGTGAGTCAGAATCCACTCGACAGCAGAGGCTTTTTGTTTGTTTGTTTAAGCCTCTCCTTTATGGAAATTCAGAGAACTATTCCAGAGACCAAGAAAAATGATCTCCACAGGAGCATCTACAAGACCTCACCCTCAAGGTTGTTTCTGGACTCAAAGTCACAAGGACTGTCATGCCTCTGTGACCCAGAATGAGCATATGAAGAGCATTTGGGGACTTAGTTTCACGTGCTGAATTCACCATCTTGCATCCCAGACAGAGGGAAAAACCATTTCTATGTTCAGACCGAAAGAATGGCTGCAATGGGCTATCCACCAGGGGGCAGTGTAACAAGGCCGGGAGGCTCAGAAGTGCCTCAGAGCTCACCTGAGGGCAACTGACAGAATTAAAAGACTGGGGTGGGGAAGGGGACACGATAACTATTCTCACTACTTACTACCCCCTCCAAAGTTAAAAACAGATGAATTAATATAAAAGCAGAATCCACTCATGAAAGATAGCCATGAGAGAGCACAGAAGAAAAAGGAAGCCAAGGGTGGTGCAGACATGCTCCATCTCTCGAAGTGAAACTAGGTCCCAACAGGCGAGAATAAGCAGTTTCCCCAGTGCTAGAACTTTGCCTTCCATGCTGGAGACCTGAGTGTGATTCCCGGCCAACGCACCTCATGCACAGCCACCACCTGTCTGTCCGTGGTGGTTTGCATGTTGCGATGATGCGGAGCTGGTTTCAGCAGAGCTTCCAGACTAAGACAGGTTAGGAAGAAAGGTCTGAAAATCAGCCAGTGAAAATCCTATGGATCACAACAGTCCAGTCCACAACTGATCATGGTGATGGCACAGGACCAGGCAGTGTTCTGTTCCATTATCCATGGGTTGCCATGAGTTGGGGGCCTATGGGATGGCAGCTAACAACAGCAGCAGTTCTGATCAAGGGTCCCTCTAGAGTCTATGGTCCCAGCTGGGGACTGCACTGGTTTTCTCCAGTGTAGCAAAGTGGGACATAAGTAGGATCACTACCGTCACAAGCCCCTCAGCCTCTGGTTCTCACAGATGTGGGATGAGCCCAGTGCTCAGCATGGGGCTGATGCAGTAACACCTGTTATTCCCAGGACTTTTTAATACTATTGCTATGCTCATAAAATTCTACCTCCAAAGTAGAATTTTTTAGAAGTCAGGTTTCCAGGCTCCTTTGCAGCTAGAACACAGCCAGTTCAATGGACTCATGTGAGGCTTGATGCAGAAGCGAACAATGTGAGGAAGGAAGGTGTATGTGCAATCTAATGTGCTGGTGAGAATGGCAGCAAAGACCCCTGCTTTCAGAGACAGGGATGATTATGAGGTTGGCTCCCTGGCACGGGAGACACCACCGGGCTGGTAGCAGAAGCTGTGTCAGCAGTTTCCTCTTTGGCTTTGTGGCATGATATGGTTTGGGACACTTTTTCTGATTTCTTCAGCCTTGAGAGAATTCTGCAAGCTGCCCAGCATCCCTTTCATAACTCCTTTATCAGTCACAATGAACTTCTGTTGCTAACAACTAAAAATTCTGACTAATATAAACATGGGTCTCAGAGGATGTGGCAATCAAAAGAACTTCAAGGAAGTGGGAGTTACTTAGAACTGGTTATCTGTTCTGGAAAGTTCTAGTGACTCTGAACATCCAGCAGCATTAGGGGATGGGACTCTGGCAGCCCATGACACACCTATAGTTAGCTGGAATAAAATGCCCATTGCAGGCAGGCTTATGGAGATCTGGTGGTCACTCCCATTGAACAACGGAAGGCCACGAGGCATCAGAGTCTGTGGGGTGGGTTTCTTCCATTTCTAGGAACCCAAGGCTTCCAAGTGACCTTTCACTCAAGTTGCATGATCCTTGCAGGTACTTTTCAGGCCAAGACTTTCTTACTTTTCCAAGCTCACTCTAAACTCATTCAAGCCCATGCTCCTTGGAATCTAAAAGGCCACATGACCTTGAAGACTGAATTACTCTGGAGTGATTAGATTTTGGAGGAGCCCCACCCCTTCTGCCACCTCTCCTCCCTGCCCATCCACTTCTGTCAAGCCACCAGGAAAAATGATAAGACATTTATTGAATCATCTACAGCAGTTTGACATCCTTAAAATCCTGGACCAGGTTGTGAGCACAGCATTAATGGTGGCAGCAATAGCAGTGAGGTCTGTGGGGCTTATCTTGATTGTGGGAGATGAAACCCAGGCTGGTCCAGCTCCCACAGGTGAGCTTGGAGCCACGCCTAGGATGCCAGGGGCTGCACCACTCAAGCCCTCACAGAAGCAAAGCCACAGAAGACAGAGGTCAGACAAGACACACATCCCAGGACGTCAAGCTCAAGGAAAGAAGGTATGGATCACAGCCCACTTGACAGCTGTTCCAAATCCTTGAAAGATTCTCATGGAATCACATGGAAATGCTGAATCACCCACATGGAATTCTCCCCATCCTAATCCCAAGAGCAAACTCAAACAGCTGACAAAGATAATACTAGAATCCTGTGTCCACCAGAGCCTCCTGGCCTCCCCTTGCTCCTGATGCTGGTGGTTTTACAAATGGGGCAAAGGTTAATCTGGGAGGGCTCAAAGCAGTAGACAAACAGCAAAGGGACCCTTTCGGGGGGTGGGGGGGAGGCTTCACCTCAGTAACCAGCCTACACCTGTGTACAGTTTCCAAAGCACTTTCACACACATGGGGATCTTGCTTCAACCTCATCCCTGGCCTGTGAGGCAAACCATACAAATCTTGTCCTCCCGTTTCTCAGATTAGGAAGCCGAGGCCCAGAGAGGTTAAGCCTTGGAACCCAGCAAGTGGTGAAGCCTGAGCTAGAAAGCAGACCTCCCCACACCACACTAGACTCCATTGCCTCTCCTGCAGCCCAGAGTCCTGAACAACACTCTGTAGCTGGAACCCTTCTCCTGTGCAATGCTAACTATTGGATGTTCTATTGAGTGTGTCATTCTGGCTATGTGCAAGGCTATGCACATATCTGGGGGCCATTATAAAACATATTGGACACCAGAACCATGCTAGGCTCTCCTGTTAAGTGTTTTCTCATCCACCCAATGGGGAAGTTTGGCCTGAAGACCTCCAGCTTTCCTCCCAGATCTAATATTCTGAGTCTCCCAAAATCTATATGGGGAATGAGTCAAAGTCAAACAGCAGGTCAGTGGCAAAGCTGGGAGAAGCCCAGGTTTCCTATTCCCTGCTCAGACCTCTTCCAACTGGCTCTCAGGGTCCCTGTGCTCAAGTAAGAATTTATGGTGACAAATTACTCACTGCTTTCACTTTGGAGTGGCCACGAAGGGGGAATGGATAATCAGAGAATTCTAAAGAAAGCCTCTTCCAGTTGTCCCTTCCTGGGACTTAGAGAGTCCGAGCAAGGAAGTGAGCCAGTGGCTTCGGTGGGTGATGACAGATGCAGGGTATTTCAGGATATTTCAAGCCTTGGGCCTGGCTCTATTCCCCAGAGAACCCAGTTCATGGATTTTTAGAGAAGGAATCACTCTAGATCTTGGCCTAGTTTCAAGGAGGCCACAGAGATGCCCACTGAGACAGAGAATGTGGCTGGCCTCAAGCATGCTGGGGACTCATGAAGCCCCCAGTGTTGGGGACCACCAGAAAGCCACATAAGCACCCTAATCCCACATTCTGACCCTATCCTGGGCTCCCTGACTTGGAATCCCATCTCCACTAGGCTGGAGTCACTCTCTGGACACTTCCATGGCTGGACAGTTGTGACACAGATGAGAAATATCTTTGTCCCAAGCAGAATTCAGCTTCCCGTGGGTCTGAGTTTTGTTCTTTAGGATTGCATAGAACAAGAATAACCCCCTTTGCAGTAATGATCCTCCAGAGACATGGAGTGAGCCAACTCTCGGTCTGCTCCTCTCCGGCCTCACTATTCCCAAGTCCCTCAACTCTTCTTCACACAACATGAGTTTTGTTCCAGGCAAACACCTCAGTCCTACCTGGGACCCATTCTGTGTCGATGGCTGGTATTTAGACAGAGAATTTCAGAGATGCAATGGGCTGTAGAAACCACCTAGTCTTATTGCCCATTTTACAAATTTGGAAATAGAGGGTCAGAAAAGCAGGGTCTCACCCAGACGTCATGCTGTCCCTACACTGCCTGGGACCCTGAAGGCCACCTGTCTAAACTCCTGGAACATTCAGAACACAACAGGCACATCTGCTCACAAGGCTGGTAGTAATTCATACAGACAGAAAAACACACCAATAGGAACTGGAACCTCTATGAGGATGAAGGCTCAGGGATCAGGCAGCAGCACAGGACATGGGGGTCAGGGTTGTGTTTTTGCCATTTTGTGATGATGCATCTATAAAGTCAAGGGTTCTTCTTCCACATGAACCATTCGACTGCTCCTTCGATCTGGAGGTGGCTACTGTCCACCCCGTCATGGCGCCCCGCCACAGCCAGGTGTACGGCTGGGTCTGCACATCATGACCAAGGCACCTGTTCAAACATCCATGGCCTGGTCCTTCCCTCTGGAACACAGCCTGCTCCACCAGCTTCCCTTGTGGTGTCCAGATGGAAGAGAGAGGTTCCATTTCTAAGAAAGGGAAAATAAATAGCACCCCCCAACACACACACATACACTTCAAAATTTTAGATGATACACACAATGACGCATGCCCTTTCACCTGCCTTGGCTTTAAACTGGACAATTACTGACGTACAGAGCCCAGAGAAGCATTAGAAGCCAGCGCTTTGTCTCACAAATGGGAGAACTGGGGCCCCAAGCTGGAGTGTAGTGTCCATAGTCACAGCAATCTGAGCCTGACTGGGGCAGATCCCAGGTCTCCAAACCCCCGGCCATGGCTTCCTCCAAGCAGCCCGGGCTCCTAAGAGTGTCCAAAATGCGAGGTGGCCAATGGATGCTTGCTTGGGTAAGACACATGGCTCCCAGAGTGGGGTTAGGGGTAATGAAGTCGGGTGCAGGATGGGCCACTGCACACCCCATGGTCAGCCTGAGTCACCAAATGTGCCCAGGAAAGGTGACAGCTCCCTTCCTCCTTCTGTTTGTCAAAGACTAGGGACCCAACTGTGCTTTTCTGGCCAAGGACAAGGGCTCATCTCTAAATCACAGCGTCGAGCCCTTTGCCAGTCATTGAAGACCTCTCCAGAAACACTTCCACCTATCCCTTAGGCCCCTTCCTCTTTATAACACAGCAAAGCAATATCTCCCTCTACCCAAACTCCAGACATTGCAGAATATGATCATGAAACAAGTCCGCACACATATTTGGACAGAAACAACACCAAGAGTAGACGCGGAATCAGCTGGACCCACACAGGGCCATGGCAATCCAGCACTTATCCCCACCTTACCCAAACCTAGTCCTGCCTTGTTTTAAATTCTTAGGTTGTGGCTGTGCAACTTGCAGCTGGGGAGCCAGGACAGGTGTGGGGGAGTGGCCATTCCTCCCTCCTCAGTGGCTTCTGCTTAATGAGCATGGTGGGCATGGCTTCTTCTCCAGACACTGTAGCGCCCCTGGTGATCCAATGTCAAGGGTACACAAGAGGGCAGTCTTTCAGAGGTCTCAGAGAATTCAGTAGTGGAGCTCAGGCAGGAGGAGCTGGTGGCTGGGGCTCCTCATTGTCCGTGGTGGATGGCGGCAGGGGGTGCCCTGGATTTGGGCTCATGGAGGGTGCTTCAGGCTTCGCTGACATCACATGTAGGAGGCTGGTTCATTGGTTCATCCTAGTCATGGCTTTGACTTGAGAGAAATGGGGAGGGAAAAGGCTTAGGGGCTTTCTGTGGTGGGCACGTTGGGAAACAGCATTTCTGAGGCAACCATCTTTCACCTTCTGTAGCTGATGCTGGGAGTGGGAGGGGCAGAAGGGAGATTACCAGCTGAATCCCTGTTCATCTTGGTAAAGAGGGGAGGCGGTGAAATGATAGAGGTGTGAAGGCCTTCTTCCATGGATCCCCTAAACTTCTTCCATCTCCTTCCTATCAGATCCACATTTCTGGCTCTCAGCTTCTCTTCTTGGGCCACAGGAAAAGCACCAGAGCTTTCCCTGAGCCCCCAACCAAGCTGAAGTCTCTGAATGGAAGAGCTCTGGAGCTGTCCCACAGCCCTGATACCAAGGAGTCAGGCACCTGGACACCAAGACACTGGGTGGCCACCCGGAAGCCCACCACGCTGGCTACCACACTGCACCTCTGGCAGGCTCAAGGACTGGGCCCAGGCCTGGGAAGGGCAGTCCATGGTGTGAGCCAACTCACATGGCGGCCACGCTCAGAGTCAGACAGTGATGGGGGCTGCAAAGGCAGGCCATGCAGCCCCCTAAAAGCAAGATCTCTTTAGCTTCAGCTCACACGCATGGGGTCAGGCCATCACTGAGGCTGGTGGAGACACAGCAGGATGGAGCTGGGGACCCGGCTGGAGGTGCACAGGGTCACTGGGCAAAGGGGCATGGGATGCGGCAACGTCTCCAAATCTGAGGAGTATTTACATGTCTCGGGTCAGGGCCTGGGGGACCATGGTGGGTGGGGGCTGGTGTCAAAAATGGGGAGGGGAAATACCAGTCTGCACCCTGCATCCTCCTCACCCCCCACCGCAGGGAGCCAAGCTTCCAGCCCAGGGCCTGCCCAAGGGGAGAGAAGAGGCAAACATGCGTGGGCCGCAGCCCACCTGCCCACAGCCCCAGCCTGTGCTATGGAGGAGAGGAGGAGGGGAGGGCAGGGCTCAGGTGGCCAGGTTGTCAGCCGGGAGCCCTGACATGCGGATCTGGGAGCTGCTCTTGCTCAGGATGGAGAGCTGGGTGCCCCCGTTCACCCCGCTGCTGGCCAGGGATGGGTGCCGGTGTTTGAAGTCCACGGCGAAATAGCGGTTCACCTTCCAGCTCCGCCACTTACGCTTGATCTCCGCCTGCACCTGCAGGGAGAGACCTGCCAGTCACCGCCATGCTGGCGTCTCCACCCGCTGGGCCTCTACCCAGGCACTGCCACCTCCAGCACCCCTCCGCTCCCGACTGACTGCCAAGTGCAGCTCAGTCCTGAGGTTACCAGTGAGGCTTAATACACTTGCAGAGCTGACCTTAATAGCCCTTTGCCTGAGTCGCTATCTGAGCAAAGCCCCCTAATGACCTGCTGTGATCTATGGACCTCTGCTCCTGGCATTTGACGTTCTACAGTCAGAGCCTAGCCCTTGCAATCTTTCAGGGGATCTCTAAAAAGCAGTCCCTCAGGGCAGGCAGGTCAGGGAGAGGATCCCCACTCGCACCTGACCATCAACTGTGGGCTGCATATTATAATCACTGGGGAGCTTTCAAATACCCAGATGAAGAGATTTGAAACCAAGCTCCTGAATAAGTACGTTAAAATCTCTAAGATTTTTAAGATCCAGGTAAGACCCAGGCATCTGCATGTCTGAAAGCTTCCCAGGTCATTCCCACATGCAGTCAAGGTGGAGAGCCCCTGAAAGTATCCCCTCTGGGTAAGCAGGCCTCCATGAAGCTCTCAGCACAGTGAGGGGGTGCAGGGCAAGCTTCAGCCTCCACCTCAGCCAAGCGCCTCTGTGGGTGCAGGACTGCCCAGCTGTAAGTGGACCCCCCACCCTCTCCTTTACCTCCCATTCCTGCAAGTCCTTGACTGTGGTCAGCTGATGTTGAGTTGGGCCTCCGACTCATGGAGACACCATGCACAATGGAAGGAAACGCTCCCTGTCCTGCGCCATCCCCACGATGGACTGCAGATTGAACCAGGCCCTTAACAAACTGCCCTTATACCCCCTTCGGTGTCCTGGCTCGGCCAGCCACTCCCTGGAGGGCCCTATCCATCCTAATCTGACCCAACTGTAGCTGGTCTCAGAGATCACTGAGCCCAACCTTCCTGTTTCTCAGATGCCAAAAAAGAGGAAGGGCTTCCCCAAGGTCACCAGGTCACACAGCTACGACCCAAGCACTGGGGTGGTGACCCCTGCCACTCTCTGACTCTATCTCACTCACCAAGCCCCTGCCCCTGTCCAGAACCCCTGTTCTGATGTCTGCTCAAAAGAATCACCCCAAACAGGCTAGAGAGGTGGCCCTCAAGTCATAGCTCTGGAAATGAAACTTTAGTAGAAGGTTCCAGACTTCTCCCACAGGGCCTCTCCTAAGTCTCCACAGTTCCCATTCTACCAAGGGACTCGGCTAGGCAGGCTGGCCCCCAGTCAGCACCCCTGCCCATCACAGCCTCGTGAACCATGGGTACCACGTCCAGGCCTTTGCTCTTCCTTGCTATCAACTCCTCCTTACTAAGGTGAATCTGGTGACCACATATCATGAGGGTGCCCCTGGGGGAGATCGACCCTCCACAGAGCTGATGCCTTTCCTGGGGGGAGCTCTGCTTAGAGGTGGGGCCTTAGCTGCACAGCAGGCAAAGCAGGAGAGGTTCTGGCCCAGGGTGGGGGGTGTCCACCTGATGCTGGGAGCTGCCACCCCCTTCCTTCAGGGCCTGGCAGAGCCCCAGCCTGGGGAATAAACTCTGTGCTATGCTGCCAGCAGGCCACTCACTCCATCGTCTGCTCCCAGGCAGGCAGGCCCCACTTCCTCTGCTAAGAAGCCAATGGGCCAGGGTCTTACCTCCCCATTCAGAAAACAGTAGAGAACAGCCACCACGAAGCCCTAGGAAGAGAGCACAAAAATAAACCTGAGAATGCTAGCAAAGAATCTTCTAGAATACTGACGGACTGTGTGTGGGGGAGGGGGAACAGCAGGAAGCAGAAAAGTAACAATGGCCTGGATGACCTGGATGGGGGGGCACCTCTCCAGGGGTCTGGGGTTAAGATGAGACAAGTTCTGCTTCAAGAAAATGGGCACATTCATGAAGCCCAGTGGCTGGTCAAAGTCTCCCTCCCACTCACACCTGGCAAAGGCCAGTTCTAGCCCACTTTCTACAAGAACGCCCCCCCTGAATGGCCCAGCCCCCACTGGCCTCCCCCAAAGCCCCAGTCCTGAGAGTCTGAGTCCCACCGTAGCTGGTACTGTACCCTGGGTTTCCCAACCAGCCTGCAGGCTCCCTGAGGGCAGGACCCTGTCTCCTCCTCCTCTGTCCGAGACAGAGCAGACCTGTGCCATCTTTATTCTCTACCACCTCCCCACTCCACCTCCCTCTTGGACACAGCACACAAAAAACACCACGTGGAGTAAGTAATTGGTCCAGAGTAGGTATTTAGCTGTTCTACATATATTTTGTTACATTTAGAATCCCTTCCCATCATCAAACAAAACGATAGAATTTTCCTGAATGCTGCATATCACTTCCTCTCAATCGCTGTCCCTTAAGGTGTCACTTGGAGGCATTAGAGGAATGAAGACACAGGCCCCAGAATATGTCAGTGAGAATGGAGACAGGAAACCTAGACTCTGACCTGAAGACCAGGGCTTTGCCTAGAAAGGCCCCAGACTCACCAGGGTTAAGAAAGCTGAACAGGTAAAACGACATTGAATTAAAATGACGGCAGGGGAAGATTAAAGTCAGATGCACAGAGTAACTTTCTAATCATGAAAATCAAATGCTAATGTAAACAGCTGAGTTAAGGAGAGATGCTGTATCCTGGAGACACTCATGCAAATCGTCCTTGCCTTTATGGGTCCACTCATTCTCCAGCCATTCGTGCGTACTCATCATGCATTCTCTCACCGGTTCATCTACTCCTTCACTCACTTGTTTACAGCCCCACCTACTTATTCATTAGCTCGCTGAGTCATTATTTCAGTCCCTGACTTCATTTACTATTGATGCATTCATTTGCTCATCCACCTATTCAGCTCCTTTGGCTTCCTGTGGCCAGGTCCTGAGCTGGAGACCCCAATTTGGGTAAGACAGAGCTCCAGCCCTTGTGGGGTACACAGTCTATCACACCGAAGTCAGGCTGCAGACAGAGATCTCTTGAGGCCACTGCACCGGGCAGTTGGTGAGGGATGGGGAGCTGCCACCTTAGACTGTGTGAGTGGCCATCCTCAGATATCCAGAGGTAGGGCCATCCAGAGGTTTGCGTGTCTTCCTTCCCAGGAGCCCAGAGGGTAGAGAGAGCAGAAAGGGCTCTCCCAGCTGTCATCTGCTCTAGTCCTCTCAGTTCAGAGGTGGAAATACTGAGACCCAGAGTCTACGGTAAAGAAGTTTCTAGAAGAATCAGCAGGTCGGAGGCCAGCCCTCCATGCCTGCCAGCCTACCTGGAAGGAGCCCAGCCCCAGCTCAAACACTAGTCTCTCCCTCTTGCTGACATTCTCTGGGGAGAAGGCGAAGACCGTGTAGTGGATTCCAAACAGCGGGATGAGCAGCAGGGTGGAGCGTGCCAGCCGTCTGTCGGGAGAAAGTGAGACATTTGCTGGGGGGTGCTGGGGCTTGGGACCAGAGCAACAGAGGCAACCCCAGCCCCAGGCCACTTCTCTCCCTCAGAGCTGGAGCCCCGTTAAGACCCTGCTAAGAGAGGCCCGAGGTCATTCCCACCTAACCCAGCCAGCACAAGGAGCCTGGGACAGATGGTTGCTGACAAGGTCCAGGGCTTCCCTGGGCTATTCTGGGGGGATATCCCCCAGCCTGCAGGGCACCCCTCCCTTAAGCCACCTCTTATCCTATAGAGGCCCCCGGAGTTGGGCACCACTAAAAATGCAGTTCACAGAAATCCCCCTGTGTGGTGTGCAAAGTGAAGTCAGGGCAAAGGCCAGGGATGGAGCCAGGAAGGCTGTCAGTACCTGATGGGTCCTCAAGCAGAGCAAACATTCTCCTACTCTGCAAAGAGGTCCCGTGTGCCTGAAAAAGCAGCCCAAGAGTTCACAGAGACAGTGGGCTTGTCTGACGCTGGGGCTAGATGGGGCCACCCACTGGGTGATGGGAGGTGCTGACAACAGGGAGAGGGAGTGCACAGGGGCTGGGTCATAACAGGAGAGACTTGGGATGGACTCCGAGGAAGGACTTACTGATTCTGGGCATAAAGAATCACCAACTAAGTAGGAGAGATCTGCTGCCCAGGGAAGTGTGAGTCCATGGAAGAGAAGCTGTTTGCTCTGAGGTGGGTGGCAGGGGAGGAAAGGTCCAAAGAGACCTTTGTGCCTCCTGAGACTGGCTCTTCTGGGGCTCCCCTACCTGTGAGGGGCTCTTAGGCCCACAGTGGGGTGGGGCTCTGATCTGAGGGTGCAGGTCAGAGGCCTGTGGTTAAGACTTCAAGAGCGTGTGCATAAGCATGTAGACTGTGTCCTTCATGCGGGGGGTGGGGGGGCACTCCCAGAGGCCTTAGAAGAGTGGGACCCCATCTCTACCCACTCAGCATACTGACTTCTTCTGGATCTCCCCAAAGAACCCAGTCCTGTGCTGAAGATGTGGTCAGTCCCCTCTCCACGCCAGCCCAGGTGCCCCTAAGTGGTGAGGTGGGAACAGGAGGTCCAGCTGGTCCCACAGAGATGGACGGCTGGGTGTGGGGGCAGCCATTGGATTTGGAGCAATTATACTGCCCCCTCTCCTCCTCCCTGTCCCAGAAAATGTTTCTACACCCAGTTCTGTTGAATGTGGGGACTCTGGATTTCTGGAGAAGCTGAACCATGGACCTGCGTGAGGCCCTAGGCTTCCTAGGGTTGCTATGAGTCAGCAAGGGTTAACAGGTTATTGAGAGAGAAGGACAGAGGGAGGGGGAGGGGAAGAGAAAGGAGGAGGGGTAGAGACAAGGAGGAGGAGGGGCCTGAGGAGATCTTCAGGTGGGGCCAAAGCTCAGCCTGGAAAGAAGAGGCCCCTGGAGTCAGGTGCCCTGCCCATCTCACCCTTGGTCCCTAGCTGCCTCAGATATCTGTTGCCCAAAGGAGGCACATTCTGCAGAATCCAGGGTCTGAGTGGGCGCCTGCTCTGGGCCCAGACACAGACCTAGAGTGGTCTGTCCTTTCATCCCGCCTCTGCCTGTCCTCTCAGGCTGTGGCTCTTTGAAGGCAGGGATGGTGCCTACTCATGTCTGTTATCACCCGTGGCAAGCATGAACTTGGCACTTGGAAAATGCCTATTCCGTGAAGGAAGGAAGGAATGGACCACCAAAACCAAAAAACCAAACCCGTTGCCATTGATTCAACTCCAACCCATGGTGACCACATGTGTCAGGGTAGAACTGCGTGCCATAGGATTTTTAATGGCTGATTTTTTGGAAGCAGATCACCAGGCCTTTCTTCCAAGGCACTTCTGGGTGGCCTTAAACTGCTAACTTTTTGGTTAGCATCCGAGCACTTAACAGTGTGTGCACCCAGGGACCACAGAGGCTGGAAAGGAAGCCTCAGAGTCCATAAAACTGAGTATGGCCGGGAGCTCTGTGAAGGCAGCTCGGGACTTGCTCATCTCTGGGTGCCCAGTGCCTGGCACCAGGAAGGCAGCAGGGAGTGTGTGCAGAAGGAATGAACTCTGAAACAAAGAGGAAAGTAGCCTGGAAATGCATTCCCATGGATATCTTGGGGCTCCTCTGGGGCCCTGCCTAGAGCATTCACTTTAAAAGAGAAGTTCAATAGAAGGGGCTAAGGAACGAAAGTTGGCCTGGAATGTGACTGTGGCATCAGCTCCTGCCTTCCTCCCTCCTTGCTTCCTCTCCCACAAACGGGACCGCATCCATACACTTGTGCCTGCAGTTTGCAAAGTGCTCTGGGAACTGAAAAAGGCCAAACCTCTCCAGCTCTCTTGGTGGCATCAGACAGAACAGGCTAGTGTATGTAACAGTGATCTTTCGGGCATGGGCTCAGGCCCTTCCCAGCCACAGGACACAGTGGTGACTAGGACCAAAGGTGTCCTATAGTACAGGTCAAGGGCAACACCCTCCCTTCCCGTTGGCCCTGCAGCAGTCAGGGACTTCTGCTGGGGACCCAGGCCAACCCTGTGGCTCTGTTGGTAGATGGGGCAATGGGGCAGACAAAAAGGTCTCTAGGGCCTAGGGGTCTGGAACTTCTACTTCAGGGTTGACCAGAGGCCTTGGAATGGGAACATATGATTTCTCTTTCAGGGAAATAACAAAAATCACCCTATGATCTGATTAGCTCAGAGACAGTGACAGAGGCTTGGCCCCAAGCTCTCTTGCCCTGAGGGGCCATCAATGGGCAGAAGAGGCCATAATACCAAGAAGAGTGTCCACTGGTCAGAGCTGCCCAGATTACAATGGGCTGCCCAGGAGGCAGTTGGCTCCCTAGTTAAAGAGATGTCCAAATAGAGGTTGATGCTCCCTCCCAGAGAGGCGTTGTGGCAGAGCAGTTAGGACTCCTGGGTTCAAATCCTCTGCCCTGCCAATCATGTGACCTTGAGTGAGTCACTTAGCCTCTCTGTGCTTCAGTTTTCTTATCTGTAAAATGGGGATAATCCAACCAAGTACCCACCTCACAAGGTTGTTGTGGGCATTAAATGAGTTAATGTCGAGTTGGCACATAAGAGCGCTGTATCGGTGGAGGCTCCCTGCCCTGTGCAGGGGGATGGATTGGATGAACTCAAGCTCTAAGACTCTTAGAAATAATTTTGCAGTTGCAGAGACTGAAGCCCAGAGGAGTGCTGGGATTTGCAGAAAGCCACACACCGCAGAGGTTGCAGGTCTGTTTCCTCCTCGGCCCCGGAGGAGCTGTCCCCTGAATGGCCACAGCTCCATCCTGTCCCCTCCCCTCCCGCCCATGGCATAAGTTGCAGAGAACTCAGGAGACACACATAACGTCAGCATGCAACAGCTGGGGGCGGGTTGGGCTGGGAGGCACAAGGCTGCTCTCCACTAGCCTCCAGCCCAGCAGGACGCAAGCTTGATTGAGGCAGCGGCAGCAGCATGCGCCCCCCTCCCCCACAGGAGGCCCTGGCCACAGCCATGGCCACACACACTTACAGAGTAATGGTGGACAGTTCTGACATCTTGCAAGAGTGCTGCTGAGCCCGCTGTGGCTTGCAGTAGCATTTCTGCACGCAGCTGCTGGGTGTGATAAGATTAGCACTTCTGTCAGCTGGGGGTATCAGGACAGTGGAGGAACTGGGTTGGATTTATAAAGGTCAACATAGCTCATGGGGAGGGCACAGGAAGGAAGGGTGTGGAAATGGGGTCTGGGCAGTCATGGGGAGGAGAACCAGGAAACTAAGGGCCAAGACAGGGTCAGCTCTGAACATAGAAACGCAGGCTTACGCGTGTGCACTTGTGTTTGGACACACATACATGAGCACCGGCACACTGTCCACCAACAGGTAGGGTGGGTTGGGAGTAAAGGAGTATGCTTGGAAGGTGAGGCCCGGGCAGGATCTCATGCAGGCAGCCAGAGGCTGTCTCCAGAGGCAGCTCTGAGCTCAGAGCATGGCCTTGTCAGAGATCACTCAGTGAGATGGGTGGCCGGAAACTCACGCCATGGACCTCACGGGCTGCACAGCATGGCCTGACTGAGCCTTGAATCAGGCCAGCTTGGGGTTTGGCTGTGAGGGTTGACTGGGGTATCCACTAGTCTTGCTCCCCTACACCTCTCACTCTTCTCCTGCCATGTCACACCATCCTTTCTTGGAGCCCCCAGGCACCTCAATGTTAGCTATACAGAGGGAGCAAAGGTGGTCCAGGTCTATGATTGCGCTATCCAATATGGCAGCCATTACCTACATGTGCCTCTTTGATTTTTAACTAAACTTAAGTAAAATTTAAAATTTGGTTCCTCAGTTGCACTAGCCACATTTCAAGGGCTCAATAACCACATATAGCTAGCAGCTACCATACTGGACAGCACAGATACAGGACATTTCCATCACTTTGGAGAGTTCTACTGGGCGGCCTTGGATTAGACTTCTTAATACAAGGTCAAAGGGCAGAGAATGAGGCTGAGAAGCACTGTTGTACACTGCTCCATTGTCTCTAGAAAGAAGTCATCTTGGAGGGTCCACAGGTGGAGTGGGAACCAGACTAGCTCTACATTCTACTGGGAGAGTTACAGAGCTTCCATCTCCTCACAGAGGGTTCAGACTGACTTTCTTCCCCTCCTAGACTTCGTGGTCCTGCTGATAGCTAGGACGGCACAAGCTGTGGACACTTCTTTCCCTTCTCTGACAAACATGTAAGAGGTGGATTAAGAGCTGTGCCATCTTGTCAAACTGCAAGACAGAGTTGCTCACTTCATAAATCCCCCTCAGGGAGGCTCCTGGGACTTGCTGGTGAATTGATAAATCTGATGTGACTCCGATAGAAATGAGAACAGACACGCACAGAGAGAAGAGACCCTTGGCATTCGTGGATTTGCTTTTTGTGATTCCAACCCCTTGAGAGTAAGGCCTGAAGGTCCTCAATATGTGGTGATGTGTCATTTGACTGTGGCAGAAATCTGAATCATATACTTCAAAGATGGAGCCAGCTAAGGCAACTCCCCCAGTACATGCAACCTGTACCTCAGTTACGTTTATGGTTCTCATTTCATAAACAGCGTCTTTCAATTCACAACACACTGTGAGTGGGCACCACTGTCCTCATTTTACAGAAGATGGAAGTGAGAGATATCATGATGCTTTGCTCCTTGAAGTGTGGGTATGGACTATCAGCATCAGCACCACCTGGGAGCTAGTTAGAAACGCATAATCTTAGGGCCACCCCAGACCTGTTGACTCAGAATTAGTGATCTAACAAGATCCCCAGGTGATTCAGACGCCTATGAGCGCTTCAGAAGCACTATCGTAAGGTCCTCATGTAGCTGAGGAGTTGCTTCATGTGTCCTTAATGAATGTCAACAGTCTGTTTTATATAACGACACAGACAGGCACATACATAAGTATGTACGTTGCTCTTGACAAATAAAAGGGCTTAACTGGCATTCCAGAATGAAAGCTATTCTAGTCTTCAAATTTATTATCTATCTTGCTCAGAATTTGAAAGGTTGGATAGTCTCTCGTATAGCTAGTGACCTGAGTGATTCCCTCATCCTTTGCTTGGGTAAACCACAGAAAGCAGGGTCCAGGAGTCTGAGACCTCCAGACTCCAGATGTGACCTCTTAAGTGCCAAGTTTAAGCCCCAGCCCCAAACTCTAAAGCCTCAGCTGTTCCCCTCTGAAACCTCTCTTTGAGCTCCAAGATTGTCCCTGCCCCTCCTGGGCCCTGGATTCTTTGATAGTAAACATAGACTCCTCTGATTTCTTGAAAGTATTCTATAGATATATGAGTGACAAGTTTGCTGGACAATCCTGCCCACAGAAAAGAATGTGCACTCTGATGGGGAAGAGAGGGGCATAACAAGGAGCAGGAAGAGCCTGAAGGGAGGACCTGAAACCTGAGATGCTCTGGGGGTGGGGGGTGGGGGAGAGACGGATCTAGAAAAAAAGGGAAGGAGGCCCCTCTAGCCCACACACTCCCCCTTTCCCAAAGCTTCAGTGCTTCTATGTGGAAGCCATAGGACTCACTGAAAAGAACTAGAACAAGATGGTGGCAAGGAAGACAGAGACAGGGGCGTGAGAAAGAAAGACATGCCAGAATCTGATTAAGTCAGAACAATTAGTGAAAAGCAAAAAGGAATTGAATCAAGAGGAATAGAGATAAACTTAGGCTGGCCGATGATGAGACAAATTCTGAGTTGGATTTAAGCGAAGAGAAGAAAGTCCGATGAGGGTGTTGGGGTAGGAGCTGTGTCAGCCTGAAGTAGAAGGCCGCAGACCCTATGGCAGGTGCAGGGCTCATGTCCACACCTGGGGGTCAGGGAGCTCTGGCTTCCAGACGTGGCCCTTCCATGGCTTTGCTATGTGTCTGCAGGAAAACCAAAGCCATCTCCAGATCTCAGCACCCACATCTACATCCAGGGACCTGGTCCGTGGTTTCTATGGGCCCCTGCTTGTCTACACCTCAGGCCAAACTCCAGGAATGCCTCAGTGCCTTTTGTGTGAAGGGCTGCCAGGGTTGCAGCTCCAGAAATGGTGGTGGGACCCTAGATGGAGACACCTGCAGGGGGACTTCTGATGGCAGCAGCCCTGTCTTATCCACCTCGGTGGTCCTAGTGATCAGCATAGCTCTGGACACTCAGCAGGTCTACAGAACATGGTGGTTTAAGCTGAACGTTCTCCATAAGGCCCCCCATTGTTTGCTAAGCTGCTGCATACCCAAGCACCCCAGCCCAGTGCCCAGGGAAGCACGCCCCATCACACTGGTACCCCAGCCAGAAGTACAGCTCAGCAGATCTCAGGAACGTCCCCGCCCACCACCCCACCCATGCCCCTGAGGATGGTAAGTCCTCTGTGCTCCCTGCCCAGCCTGGACTGGTCCCAGCTGGGGAGTTGGGCCCCTGAGCTCAAGGCCTCGTGTGGCCACTGACTAGCTACGTGATCTTTGATGGTGCCACTTCCCTTCTCTGGCCTCAGTTTCTCCATCTGAAAAATGAAGAACATTTCTCTGCTGCCGACCCCTAACAGGAGTTGTGAGGATGGGATGCTCTGAGGCTGGGGGTGGAGGGTGCTTTGGAAGTGGAAGGTGGTGCTCCCTGTGGACTGGGAGCCCCTGGCTGTGGGCTGAGTTTTTGGAGTGAGAACTTGCTGGCTGCACTTCTCCTGCCTAGCCAAGAAGAGCCTGTCCTGCTGAGGTGAAGACTGTCCCTTCCAACACTTGACACCATCACAACCCTGCTGAACAGTCTGCAGGCATCACCGGGTCTGTTCTTCTCTCCCTTTACCCTGAGAGGCCATGGAGACTGTTCTGTGGGGTCTCAGAGGGGAGAATACACATGGACTCTTTCTTCCCCTACCTAGACCCAAACCCAGACCCAAAATGCCCCTTCCAAGTGCCCATCTTGCAGCAGGGAAAACCCACTGGGAATGAACCCAGGAGCTGACCTCTACCTGCACAATCGGTGTCTGCCCCTGAAAACTCACCCTTCTCCTTTCTGAGCCCACTGGTGTCTCACAGATGTCAACTCTGCTCCCCTCAAAAGACAGGCTAACCTTGCCTCCAGACTGAACACTAGCCCCTGTCTCGGGCTGAGCCCTAATCCCTGCCCCAGACAAAGTCTGACTTATCCCTGTACTGAGCCTGCCCCCAGCCGGCCAGTCATTCTACCAGGAGCATCAGGTGACAGAGTGTGATGGCTCAGTGCCACCCTCCCCCAGAAGGGACCTCAGCCCCCAACAGGTCCTTCTGAGGTGGGGTCAGGAGCGCAGTCCCAGTCTACGGAGGACAAGTCCTTTATCATCTGAGCAGCTGGAACCAACCTACAGGAAAGGGAGTGAATGCTGGTCTGAGGGCAGAGGCAGGGGATCCTCTCGGGCTTTCTTGGGGGCTCCCGGGCTTAAATTTGTTCTGGAAACAGAGGAAAAAATCAGAGAGCTGTTGTGGGCAGACCTGAAGAGGCTTCTCAGCCCAACACATGAGTCTGGTGCCCCAAAGGGCCTTGAGCCCCTGGAATCTCCCTCTCCCACCATGCCCTGCCCTCTCCAAGCCCCCACACCCTCGCCAGTGTGGACACCTCCCAGCTCAAAGCCAACTCCTCTTGCAAGCACTCTGGGGTGGGGGGCACCTTTACACAAGGCTGGAATGCACCAGGGCCTCTTCTTCCAGGAAACCTTATTTGTGTACTTGCTTTATACCATCTTCCCATCTGTAAATTCCTTGAGGGCAAGAATGACGGTGTACTCAAGCTTGGAGTCAAGGGCCTGCCTGCATTGGAGCCATGTCTTCACCCCTTCCTACCAGATTCATTTCACTGCCCTGATAATTAGCTCCCATGGTTGTAAAGTGGGGATGACATTTAACAATTGATGACTTATCCCACCAGATTCACTGAGTGGTTGTGAGCATTAAATGTGCATGAGCCAAGTTGCAAGTGTTTTTAAGAGCCGTGCAGTTCTCAGCAGCACTGCCACTTTTATTATAGCCGACGTTAACCAGCAGGGTCTCCTTGACCCTGGAAACACACACACACACACACACACACACACACACACACACACACACACACACACACACACGTTGCCGAATTCAATGAGATCAAATTGCTCCCCTTTTCTGTGTGAGCCCTCCCACCTGGCTTGTAGAACACATCCACATGAGTTTTTAATCTCTGGGGCTTAAGACTAACAGAGGTTTGGCTTTCTGTAAAGAAAATATTTGCTGAGATCACAAGGGGATTATTTGAGACTGTAGAAGGAAACCAGCCAGCTGGTTCTTTAAATGTCCTGGGACTTACATCACCCTCCCGTATGTAAACCATGTGCTAGTTACAAATGGTTCTTACCTATGTTCTAGGAAGGCCTGACAGGACTCTATAGTTCCCAGTCTGTGGATAATTTGAAAATCATAGCCCCGTATTTCTCTACCTCCAGACCCCTGGTGTTCTTGCTGCCTGGGGCAGGATGCCTGAGCTGATGAAGTGTGTTCAGGACTCAGAAAAAAACAAAAAACCAAACCAGTTGCCAGCAAGTTGATTCTGACTCATGGCCACCCTATCTGTGTCAGAGGGGAACTGTGCTCCATAGGGCTTTCAATGGCTGTGACCTTTCGGAAGTAGATGGCCAGGGCTTTCTTCCAAGGAGCCTCTGCGAAGACTCGAACCACCAACCTTTTGGTTAGCAGCCGAGTGCATTAACCGTTTGCACCTCCTAGGGACTCCCAAGGCTCAGTACAAAACTAAACCAAATGCATTGCCACCGAGTCAATTCCAACTCATAGCGACCCTATAGGACAGAGTAGAACTGCCCCATAAGGTTTCCAAGGAGCAGCTGGTGGATTTGAACCGCCAACTTTTTGGTTAGCAGCCAAACACTTAACCACTGTGTCACTTTAGAGCCCCTGTGTGTGTCCCTACACTGGCAGACTGAGAAGCTTGGAGGATCCCCAAAGAAGTCCCAGGGGACCTCAGAAGAAGAAACTGATCCTACCAGGAAAGGGAGGAGACTGAGGCTGCTAGAGCTCAAATAAGACATGAGGCTGACACAGCCACCCACTGTCTTCAAATGCTGGAGATGACTGTTAGTAGGGTACCTGACCCTAATACATATCTCAGATTCACAATCAAGCAGAAGAAACTGAAGTCACAAAAGGGTAGTTTCCAACACTGGACAGGGAGGTAGGGAGTAACGGAGCCCTGGTTTTTAGAACCCTGGTGAAGAAGTCAGGAGTGATCTCTCCTGGGAAGGTCAGTTAGTGGCAGAGGCTGCCTCCCCGCCTCGCAGTGCAGGCCTCTGAGACTTTATGACTGGCATGGATGAACTATTTTCTACTACATAACATATACATATAAGCGGACAGTTTGGTAAAACTTGCAGAAACTTGAAGAAAGAAAAAGACCGTAAATGGAAAGCAAAAAAAAAAAGTCTTTTCCAATGTAATGGAATCATTGTGCATGTAGGGAAAACATCGCTGAACCACGCAGGCCCTGTGCCAATCCCCCACCCACAGGGGAAGGGCTGGACAGACAGACAGACCAAGAGCATGGAAGCCCCATGGAGTTTTAGGGAAGAATCTGGGATTCGGTCTCTGAGCAGCTCCTGACATCCCTCTCTCTAGAAGAATGGCTGGGTGGTGGGAAGCCCTCTGCTGGGATCCCTCCCCTGCCCCACTTCTTGTCCCAATGGGCAGTCTTTAAGGTTCTGAGCCCCAGGTCGGGGTCTCTAACAAAGGTAGGACTAAGCGTCCACTGATGCTGTGAAACTATCCTGGCTCCTTCTAACTTCCTATCTTCAAAAGGAAGTGAATAAGCAACACATATGTGTCTACATCACGCATGGACAAACCCCCCAGGGACTGCCCCCAGAATCAAACTGTGCCCATCCAGCCCCTCCAGCCAACCACAGGGATAGATTTTCCTCCCCAGCATCAGAAATGCCCCATGCCTCAGACACCCAGCTGGTCATGACCCCACTCCCAAGGCCAGAAAGATGAAGTGGAGGAGCTCTGTGGGACTTCAGAATGGGACAAGGGCTGGGAGAGGGATAGGAAAGAACAAGGAAGGGAAGAAATTCCCCAGGATAAACTGTTAAGGACGTGACTACAAAAACGTGTCCAGGAAATCAAATGGCCGTGAAAAGAAAAAGCTCTACACTCAATGTTAAGAGGTTGCCTGCAAACCCTATCAGTCCCAAACATCAGATTTTCATGTGTTCAGGGAGAAGGGAATTGCAGAAATAGGATCAACACAGAAGTAGAGCTATCCTGAGGGGAGGTGGAGAAGAGAAAGAACCATTCCCTTCCCACACCCAGACCAGTGAGACCCTGGCTCTCTAGTGGGTCTTGAGCAACTTCTGCACACTAGGCTGGGGCTGCGGATATCAGACAACTGTATATCCAGTGGTGCTCATGAGCTTCCCACAGAAACAAGATCCCCAAAGGAAATCTAACTTCTAAACAATCAAGACCCTAAGAACCCTAGGGAATCTGGCGTTTTCCATCTTGATTTTCCTAGAGTCATGCAGGATCTGTTCATCTCTTTCCCTCTTTTCCCTTCCATGTAATAACCATGCAGATTAGGAGCTCTTGGGCTGGCTGGAGGCTGGGCGGGCAACTATATTTTGAAGGTACTTTATTAAGAAAACAATCTTTCAGTTGTCCACGCTAGGTCACCTGTCATCAAAGCCCAGGCCTTCCCCTGCCTGTGATCTGAGTGCGGGGTCCACAAGGCTGGTGGGAGTGGCTGAAGCGTCTACACAATAGTACTTACAAGTAGATGCTAGACTCATTGCCTCCCATGTCTGGAGATTGAAGTTTCTGCACAAGGATGACGATGATGCCAATGAAAAGCACAAAGTTAACCTGAGGAACAAAGGAAAAATAGATGGAAATGACTCTGGGCAAAGACTTTCCACACACTTGCCTCTGCATAGGCTGTTATTCTCCAACAGTGCCCCCCCAACCCACACCTGTCAAGATTCCATCTAGACTTCAAATTCAAGATGGCAGCATGAGAATACTTATCTCCCCAGCCTCCACCAATATCACTGAAATGACAGAAGAGAGAAAAAAAAAAAAGAATTCCATAGTAGTACTGGGAAACAGAAAAGAGCATCCTAAGTCAGCCAAAAGATTGAGCAATTTCCGGAAGAGAAGGAACAAATGGGATCAGGGTGATGGAAAAACTACAATCCAAAACATAGAGGCTACTGCAGAGGTGAGAGCTGTTCTCTGGAGAAACTTCAAGTTCAGAGTCATGGAACATGGGGAACAGGAATGGACAATGTAACATTACTAATTAAAGGACTTCCTGGAGAATAGTGATAGCAGAGGTTGCCTTCAGATAAGGATCAGGAACACAAGCTCTCTAAACAAAGTGGGGAGCCGTGTTTATGGTGAAAAGAGAGGAGCGAAGGAACAAATACACAGAAACTGGTAAGATGAGAGAACTACACATCCGCAACTTTGGGATGCGGCTAAAGCAGTACTCAGAGAAAAATAGAGAGCCTAAATCTAATTTATTAAAAAGAATAAACACTGAAAATAAAATAAGTAAGCATTCGAATGAAACAGTTATGGAAAAATTACCAAAAATTTGACATAAAAAAGAAGAAAGAATTAATAAAGATAAAAATTTATAATGAAGAAATAGTAGACTTGATCTATAAAAATAAAGTCTTAATTTTTTGTTTGTTTTATAGAGCATTTAGAAAAATAAAGCAGGCTTTAGGGGGCAGGATTCTGATCTCTTGTTCTACATGTTCTAGGTATCTACCTAGAATACAGTTCAGTGTATACTGCTAAATGCATGTGTCCATCAATCTGAAAGGAGAAAATGCAATTCAACAAATTTAGGGATGAGAAAGAGGGCAAGACAATCTATGCATAGAATATTTTTAAATCATAAAAAGAAAATCAAACAAAATGGGAAATATGAATTAACTCAAGAAGATGTGGAAAATCTGAGTAGACCAAAGAAATCACAAGAAATTTAAAAAGGACTCAAAGAATGCGCTAAAAGGCACCAGGCCCAGATTTTGTAAACCAGGTTCATAAAGCCTTCCAGGAAGATGTAATTTACATGCTGTAGAACTGTTTCAAAGCAAATAGACAGAAAATCTCCCGAATTACCTACGCATGAAGATAACAAACCCTGCTACAAAACCCAGGCATGGGCAGAAAACACACAGACACACCAACACCACAGAACTTACAAACAGCCATGCAAGAACTTATAATAAAAAATTAGTAAATAAACTTTAGCAGTATATTAAAAGAATAAACAGATAATGATCATAAAGGTTTTATCCTAGGAATAAAAAAAACCTCTACTAATATTAATTACATTAATGGATTAAAACAACATACTACGATTATCCCCTGTAAGATTGGCAAACATTAAAATGGTCAGTAATACAAACACTGACAGACATGGGAAATGGCCCTTTTGAACCCTCCTGGCTCATGGACGGCAATATGATATCCATGGAAGCGTTAAATGTACACACATGCTTTGTCCCAGAAATTCTACTCCTAGGGATTTATCCCGAAGAAATATTCACGTGTGCTCAAAGATATGCACAAATATATTCACTGTAGCATTGCTCAGAGTGAAGAAAAGCTGGAATTTACAAATGTCCATCACTAGGAGAGTGATCATTTCAAAAAATGTCTCCAAATCACATTCAATACAATTTCTGATTTTTTTAAAAAAATACACACTGAAACAAGAATAGAAATTTTCCTAACTCAATGAAGGGTTACTGCCAAAAACTATAGTAAGCATCATTCTCAACAAGAACAAGGAATAAAAAGTATAAATATTTAAAAGGAAGTGTAAAAACTATTTTTGTTCAAATTATATGATTTTTCTACAAGAAAATCCATGAGAACCAACTGAAGAGTAATTAGAACTGGTAAGAGAGTTCAGAAAGGTAACCAAGAAAAGAAAAAAATATATACAAAAACCAATAGCTACCTGTATAGCTATTTCCATCAGCAGTAACCCATTAGAATATATAATGACAGAATGATCCCTAGGCCCAATAAAAGTATAAACTAAAAATTACCCTAGAGAAAAACTTCACGAGAACAAAAAAGCAAGCTAGAAATGTTTACCAAAATGACTCTATGAAGGAAGACTGAATAAATGGAAAAGCATGCCATGCTCTTACAAAGGAATAGTCAATGTTTTAAGAAAATCAATTCTTCTTCAAAGTAGTCTATAAATTCAATTCAATTTCTATAAAAATCTCAACTAGACTTTTTTGAAACTTGACAAGGGTATTCAAAATTCATCTGAAAGAGTAAATGTGCAAACAATTTTTGAAAAAAAAGAAGAAAGGGGAAATGAATATACCAGATACCAAAACATACTTCAAGGTTATAGTAACCAGCACAATGGAATATTTGCCACAGGAACAGGTAAATAGATTAGTGACATAGAACAGAGAGTCTGGAACCAAAGACAAGCACAGCATATTGAGTGCTTATGATAAAATGCCATTTCACCATAATAGAGAAAGGATGAACTATTCAATAAAAAGAATTGAGAAAGTGGCATGTGTATCCATTTAGAAAAATAAAATTAGATATCATTTCAGATCTGGCAAAGAAATAAAATTTCAGCTGGATTAAAGATGTATATGTAATAATCCAAGTCCACAATAGTATTATAAAACAATTAAGGAGAATATTTTTATCTTTTAGGCTGGGAAAGTCCTCCATAAACAAGAAATAAAGCTCGGAATTCATAAAGAGAAAGACTGACAAATTTGACTGTATAAAAGCTACGTAGTCTTGGAAATGCACTTACAACATGTGTAATGAATGAAGGGTCACTGTCGTTCAAACAGTAAGAAAGACAACAATTTGCTAGAAAAACGGGCAAGAGAAATAAACAGGTAATATCCAGAAAAAAAAAAACAAATTGTCAAGAAATGTTTGGAAAAAAAAAAAGTTCAGCTGTACTGCTAACATGGAGAAATGCATATTAAAACAATGAGCTGCCATTATTCGCCACAAGATCACACAAAAATTTACATGATTATTACAAGTGGGTGGTACAAGTGGTTTGCTATTGGCTGCTAACCTAAAGGGTGGAGTTCAAACCCAGTCAGTGGTGCCATAGAAGACAGATTTGGCAATCTGCTTCTATATAGATTACAGCCAAGAAAATCCTATGGAGCAGTTCTACCCTGTAACACATGGAGTCACCATGAGTTGGAACCATCTTAATAGCAATGGGTTATATATATATATCTACATATATACACAATACAATGATATGGAGAAATTGGCACTACCCTTCTTATGAGTTATAAATTCTTAAATGGTTTTTAGAAGGCAATTTGGTATCTTAAAATTCAAACGCATACACTTTCTGACCGAGCAATTCCACTTCTAGGTATTTATGCTAAAGAAGTATTCACACATGTTCAAAATTATGCACGAAAATATTCCTGGTAGCCTATCTCATAATGAGGAAAAATGGAATAATAGAAATGTCCAACACTAGGCAGAGTTAAATAACTGGCACACGGTATTACAGAATATGACGCAGCCATGAAAAAAGAGGAAGTCAGTTTGTGTGATGACCTTTCATTTCCCCTCCTCGCATGCTTTTCTGCCTAGGCTCCCGTATTTTCCTGTCTCCTCATCTCAAGGACACTCACCATTATCGAACCAACCACAGGGCCTTTGATCACCCACCACAGAGCTGTGTTGTCATTCATATCCCAGCAGCTGAAAGACAGACAGATGAAGATACATAGAGAGAAGAGAGACGAGGCATGGTGGCTGGGACACCAGCAGGACAATGCCCCCGACTCCCTGGGTGTTGCTTTCTTCTGCAGCTCCTCGTGGGGGTGCTGGCTGGAAGGAGAGAGGTCTCAGGCAGCTGCAGCCCCAGCCTGGCCCTGCTTCTTCAGGTGCCCTTGACCTGAGTCTTGTCTTTCCCTCTGCTACCCTGGCAAGGCATCCTTAATGCACTGCCTGTTCACGTAGCCACTGGAGAGAAAGAGCGAGGAGTGGAACCCAAGTTAGGGGTCAGCAGTGGGCTTCTGGGAAAGGGCCTTTAGACCTAGGGCACTGAGAGGTGCAACCTCACCCCCAACAGTCTTCCCCACCTCCCCCATCCCGAAAAAGAAAACAGGCACTCCGAAAAGGAAAACAGAAGCAGACAGGGGCTCCGAAACCTTGCACATTCTCTTGTTGGGCTCCTGATTAAGAAGCCGGGTTGGGAGGTGGTGTGGGGGCGTCCACCTGAGGTAGGGTTAAGGGTCTGAGACCAGAGCTGGATGGTTGGTTTGGGATAGTTAACCTGAAGTCAGGTCAGCCACTGAGAATTCCTCTGAAAGAATCTATCTGTGCTCTAGGCCCTGGTTCATGGACATGTACTCACCCCGTGTCATCGAAGTGGAGCCTCAGCACAGCCCACACTGTCACGCACACTGTTGGGGTCCCTGGCAGAGCAGAAAAGGAGCCTCAAAATAGCAGGAAAACCAACATGCCTGAGTGTGTCCCTAAGACTTGGGGTTCCTGGGAGCCATTGTCCCCCTCAGACTTGGGATTCTGATGGATGGAGACATGCCTCCCACTCAGACCTGAGGTTCCTGGGGATCATAAATGTCCCTCAGACCCAGTGTCTCTACTAAGACACAGAGTTCCTGGCAGCAGGCAAATCTTGCCTCTCAGATGGACTCCTGGGCATATCTGCTCCCTCAGACAGTGGGCTTCCTGAGGGTAGGAAGAACAAGAGGAGGTCCAAGAACCAGCAGTCTGCCTCAGCCTAGGGGAACCAAAGGCACACCGGGTCATGAGGCTTGAGCCTGTCTCGCCACAGCAAGCAACCTACCCCAGCCAATAATGGTGTACCAGTAGAAGTATCTTCTCTCAGGGAAGAAGGTCTCCACCAGCAGAGTGAAGAGGTACAGGCCTTCAATGAACAGCCAGAAGTAGTTGGACACCACGCAGTAGTGGAAGAAAACCATGACAGCCTTGCACTCCACCTGCAGGGAGAGCCTCTAAGTCAGCACCATGAAAATCCAGCCCAATGGGACCAGCCCTTCGGCTCTGGCATATGAGGGCTAAAATATCCAAAGGATCTGAGAACCAACATTCTTGGATTCAAAGAGTTTAACATTCCAACATCCTATGATCCTGTGAGTTGAAGCTCCCCGTGGAGGCACAACTATATATGTAGGAAAAGGATGGGTAGATGAATACAGCCCCCCTCCCCTCCTCAACTCCCACACTCACTGTCTCCCATTTCCTGCCCTCCCCCCAACTCCCACAAGTGCGCCTCATCAGTAGGAAGAGAAGCAGTGCAAGGTCCCTACAGGAGGGTCCCTGGTATAAAGAGTATTCAGACACCACACAGGTGGGGGATACCCTGGCCCCCAGGAAATTCAATCACAGATGAAAAAAAAACAAAAAAAAACCCTGCTGCCATCAAGTTGATTCCGACTCATAAAGGCATGCCTGCCCAGGACAAGGGTCTGAACTCTGGCCTACTCTTTCTATCCTACCACATCAAACCCATCTTCTCTGTGCACCACCTCTCCAAAAGATATGAGAGTTGGGGGGTGTCCTGGCAAAAACCCAAGCAAATCAGCATCTTAGCACTGTCATGGGCTAGCTATGTGACCAGGAACCATTCAAGCCCTCTCTCTGAGCCTGTTTCCCCATCAGTCAAATGAAACTTGGCATTCCCATCTGACCTTCCTCAAACTGTTCTGCCAAGTAAAACACACACCAGAGAAGAAATGGGTAACATTTTGGTTAGAAATGACTTCAGACTAAGGTTTATTGGCTAATGTCATGGATTGAATTGTGTCCCCCAAAAATATGTATCAAATTGGTTAGGCCATGATTCCCAGTATTGTGTGGTTGTCCTCTCTTTTGTGATAGATATAATTTTTCTATGTGTTGTAAATCCTAATCTCTGCCTGTGGTTAATAAGGCAAGATTGGATTATTTTAAAGAGGATTAGGGTGGGATGTAACACCCTTACCCAGGTCACATCCCTAATCCAGTGTAAAGGGAGTTTCCCTGGGGTGTGGCCTGCACCACCTTTTCTCTCTCAAGAGATGAAAGGAAAGCGAGCAGAGAGGAGGGACTTCATACCACCAAGAAAGCAGCACTGGAAGCAGAGCAAGTCCTTTGGACTCAAGGTTCCTGCATGGAGAAGCTCCTAGTCCAGGGGAAGATTAATGAGAAGGACCTTCCTCCAGAGGTGACAGAGAGAGAAAGCCTTCCCCTGGAGCTGGCACCCTGAATTTGGACTTCTGGACTACTAGACTGTGAGAAAATAAATTTCTCTTTGTTAAAGCCATCCACTTGTGGTATTTCTGTTATAGCAGCACTAGATAACTAAGACAGCTATAATAACTTTATAGGAGTTCCTGGGTGGTGCAACAGTTAACATGTTCAGCTATTAACTGGAACGCTGGCAGTTTGAGTCCACTCAGGCTCCTCAGAAGAAAATCTTAGAGATCTACTTCTGAAGTATCAGCGATTGAAAATCCTATGGAGCACAGTTCTACTCTGACACACATGGGGTCACCATGAGTCAGAACTGACACTGACGGCAACAGGTTTGGTTTCTAATAGCCTCATGTGTTACTCGGGGTTTCCATGTAAACTGGGGGTAATGCCTGACTCTTCAGGAGAACACTGGGATGGTGAGCTGTCAGGCAGGCAGAGAGAGAGTTCTCCTCCTGATAGGAGGTTGGGGAGCCTTCCTAGCAGGGGTCCCCCCAGGCCAGCTTCTGGCCTGGGCCCTCAAACCCGTACACTGGCTCAGCTCACTCACGGTGGAGATGAAGCAGTGGTTGTTGTCCTGCTCTGCATACAGGATCCAGTCTTTGATGAAGACAGAGATCGCCCTCAGCATGAACGACACAAACAGATTCATGTGGATGAAGTTGCGAGTGCAGTGTAGCTTCCTACATGAGAGGCCAGAGGAGGAGGAAGCAATGAAGCTGTGAACCCAGAAGCATTTCAAAGTCTTGACTCTGGAGTCTGCTCAGTGGCAACTCCAAGGTTTTGTCATAATGGGATTCCCCCGCCCCCAAACTTAGACCACCCTGTTTTCCACCTCTCTAGATCTTACTCACTTCCTGGCCCCTACAGTCTAGCCCCACTGCTCCATGTGGCCAGACTTCCTCCCTCCTGTGACCTCCTCTCTCTATCTATACGAGGGAGAGAAAAGAGCCCTAGACCAAAGGCAAGGAAGGTAGGTCTCCTTGCCCAGGTTCTGCTTTGCTGTGTGACCTCAAACAAGTCAGCTGTCAGCTCTGGGGTCAAGTTTCCCAGCTGTTATCCTAGGGGTGTGGGAAATGCCATCCAAGGGATCTTCCAAGACTGACATCAGGGGGGCAAATGGAGTGGGGAGAGAAACAGCAAGGCCTCTAAGGCCCTGGTTCTGAGCAGGGGTGGGGCTGTGGATGTGCCCATGCTGCTGGAGGTCTTACCGGAAGCGACACAGGATGACCATGGCAGTGGTGAGGGTGACAAGGGACGTGCTATAGCCAACCGTGTACAGGGCCTTCACCGACAGGTAGTAGTAGTCCTGGAGCAGGGCACAGGACATATAGGGCTCCACATAGTGCCTTGCACATGCCAGGCCACCTAGTTCTCCCTCAGAACCACATCCAGTACCCCCTTGGAACCAAACCAGTCTCTAGGGCCAGGACCCACCCACCTCCAGCCCACCACCCATCTCCTCCTCCCAATCGCACTTTCTCCTTGCCCCCAATCAGTGCCTCTACCTCCACGTGACACACCCCCACGTGCACTAAGCTACTTACTCCTCTCTGGGCAGTGCCATGCACACAGCAGAGGCTTAATAAATGCTTGTCGAATGCAAGGATGATATTCTAATATGGCAGGGGCACTGACCAATCAGAATAGGCACCAGCCTTAGAGCTGGAGAAGGGACCAGGAGGCCCCCTACCGGGCCCAGCATTATCCCTTCAATTGCTGGATCATTAGGAGGCCCGGTGTCCTGGAAGAAGATCCAGGGTGGCAGGGGACACATGGTAGGGGTGGGGTGGGGGGCTCAGGCAGCATACCAGATGATTCTCAGCCCAGACTGAATGAGTGAATGTCCTCCCCTCAGTGCATCTGGCTTGGGTACACAGGAGGTGCTCATGAAGGCTGGCTGATTGCACACATTGCCCAGAGCTGAGTTTGCTGCAGTTCCACCAGGAGTCAAGGTCCCCAGGAAAATGCCCCTTCACCCCTACCCCTCCACATGGTAGGGCAGACACTCACCTGGTCCCCCGTCTCAGATTCGTACTCATCAAACCCACAAGCATCAAAGTAGTGAGGGAAGGGCTCCGACCAGCCATCCTCCGTGCAGTTCCGGCTCACCACTCCCATGTCTGCAGTGAACAGAGAACTCGGTGAGGCACGAAGGGACTTCAAAGGGCCCTGAAATTCTTATTGGAAAGTTACTTCTTAAGTGGGAATTCCTAGAAATCCATGTGCCAATCTAGGAAGCATAGGAACTGAAGGCTCAAGAAATCCTCCACTGTCGGACATTATGCTGAGTGAAATAAGTCAATCACAAAAGGACAAATATTGTATAAGACCTCTATTGTAAAAACCCATGAAAAAGTTCACACACAAAATGTAACAATCTTTGTTGGTTACCAGGGATGGGAGGGGTGGGGGGGGAATACTAAATAGGCAATACATAAGTGGCATCTTGGGTGAAGGGTGAGACAGTACACAATACAGGGGAAACTAGCACAAGCTGTACAAGGAAAGGTCATGGAAGCTCCATAGACACATCCAAACTCCCTGAGGGACTGAATTGCTGGCTGGAGGGCTGTGGGGACCATGGTCTCGGGGAACATCTAGCTCAATTGGCATGACACAGCTTATAAAGACAATGCTCTACATTCTACCTTGGTGAGTAGTGTCTGGGGTCTTAAAAGCCTGTGAGCGGCCATCTAAGATACTCCACTGGTCTCATCCCTTCGGGAGCAAGGGAGAATGAAGAGAACAGGATACAATGAAAAGATTAGTCTGAAGGACTAATTGACCACAGCTACCAAGGCCTCCACCGGACTGAGTCCGGTACAGCTAGATGGTGCCCGGCTACCACCACTGACTGCTCTGACCAGGATCACAACAGAGGGTTCTGGACAGAGCTGGAGAAGGATGAAGAGCATAATTCTAACTCACAAAAAAAAGACCAGATTTACTGGCCTAAAGGAGACTGGAGAAACCTCGAGAGTATGGCCCCCAGACACCCTTTTAGCTCAGTGGTGAAGTTACCTCCGAGGTTCACTGTTCAGCCTGGGAGTGGACAGCCCCGTAAAACCAAATGAGACTAACAAGGTACAGGAGTCCGGTGACAAGGGCCAGAAGGCAGAAGGGGACAAGGAAGCTGGTGATAGGGAACCCAAGGTTGAGTAAGGATATTGTTGATGTGTTGTGAGATTGTTAACCATTGTCGTAGGGCAACATCTGTAGTAACTGTTAAATGAGAAACTATTTTGTCCTGTAAGTCTTCATCTTAAGTGAGAATAACAGCACAATTGGAAGAGAGTAGTCAATGTCACTGAACTGTGTATGTAGAAATTTTTGAAACGGTGTATCTTTGGCTATGTGTATTTTCACCAAAAAAAAAAAAAAAAAAGGTTCAGAATTTAGAGGGTTAATATGTTGTGGGGTTGTTAACCAATGTCATAAAAGAACATGTGTACTACCGTTTCATGAGAAACTATTTGTTCTGTAAGCCTTCACCTGAAGTACAATAAAATATTTAAAAAAAAAAAAATCCTCCACTGTCTGGGGAAATTAGTGATTGCTGATGGCCTGGAGCGCATGAGCTCAGCCCTTACTAAGGACACCCCAGGAGGATAGGGGATGGGCAAGGAATAAGCTGGTATCTTAACAAGGGGTGAGGGGACTAAGCCAGGCTGAATCCAGCATCCCCGCATCCCTTTCTTCCAGAACTAGCAAATGCTTACCAGGGGAAGGCCTGAGCCATTGGGGCAGCACTTCTCAAACTTCAGTGTGCACGACCACTGGGAGACTCAAAAGCAGTTTCCTGGCCCAATACCCCCAGGGATTCTCATTCAGGAGATCGGGGTGAATCCCGGAATCACCTCAGGGGACTGTGAGGTGCCGTTGTCCCCACACCCTGAGAAGCACAGCTCCCAGAAGCTGCAACACCCTCACCACCGGCAAAGACAGACAAATGAGGACCCAGCCTTCACGAACACGGCACCAGACCTCCACTAGCCTAGGAGGAGATCTGATTAAGATATCTGGTTAGGCTTTAAAAACAAAGTTTTGCCTTTCAGGCCTTGGGGTCTGTTTCCTGTCACTAACGTACTATAATTTTCTTTTGATCAACTTTAAAGGCAATTTTGTGGGACTCCCAAGGGGGCGGGACCAGTCATGGCCATTAAGAGTCATTTGCTGGCTACAGAGTGGACTCTGGGCTGTTTCTCCACTGCGCCTGAGGCTGTTTTAACCTTTAACGATTGCTCCTTGCATTCTCCTCTGCCCGACTGTCTGCAAGAGTGAGCCACAGATGTCCAGGGGAGGGGAGCAGGCAAGCAGTCTCCTTTTACTCCAGTCCAGCACCTTTTTCCAGACTGGGTTCTAGGGAGTTTGCTCGATATATTAGGATGGGGGAAAGGCTCACTTTACAGGCAGGCACGTGGGGATGGTTCTCCCTTTCATGTTGCTATTGTTGTTAGTGGTCATTGAGTCAATTCCAATTCATGGTGACCTCATGTGTGCAGAGTAGAACTGTCTTCCCAGGAGCCTCTGGGTGGGATCAGACTGCCAACCCTTTGGCTAGTAGTCAAGTAAAGTCCACCCAGGGACTCCTCTCCCTCCCGTAGGACTCAAAACATAAAAAAAGGTTGCCGACGAGTTGATTCCAACTCATGGTGACCTCATATGTTGCTGCAAGTAGAATTGTGCTCCATAAGATTTTCATGGCAGTGACTTTTCAGAAGCAGATTGCCAGGTGCTTCTCAAGAAGCTCCTTTGGGTGTGTTCAAATCACCAACCTTTCGGTCAGCAGTCTAGCACTTAACCATTTGAGCCCTCCAGATACCCTCATAGGACTCAGGGACCAGGAAACTATGTACAACAAGAGACACTTGGAGAAAAGGAGCCCTTGCACCCATGTTGCTGGGCGTAAGTCTCCTCTCTGCGGCCAAAGGCCATCTCTGGGGACTCAGGAAGGAGGCACAGAGGAGATCAGGGAGATGTCCAGGCAGAAGGCAGAGGCCAAGAGAGGAGACCTCTTCATTTCTCCAACCTTTGTATCCTCGCTGTGTTGAGCTGGAAGGTCTGAGGCCAGTTCTCCTAAGCCAAGAGAGCTGGAAACTACACCCCTAGGATCTCTGGAAGCAGCAGAGGGTGACTGAGCTGGCCTAAAACAGTTGTCCCCAGAGTGAGAGCCTGTGTCCATCACTTCCCCAATTCTGAATTCTCTGACACGAGACGCAGGAGGCTTGGCAAGCCCAGCGAGAGAAAGGAGCTCACTCCTATCCCACAGTGAGATGCCAAACGCTGGCTTCTTTCAGCAAAGCCATTTCAGGCTTCTCCTGGCAACCTCCTTCTCAGTCCCTCTGAACACTCTTTTGAGAAACTCTGAATGTCCCAGGGGAATCGCTGCTTGGGCCAAGTCCCGTCCCTTCCCTGGGCCTCCTTTCCTCTCTGCTGTGCCCCCAAGAGGGTGGTGGGAAGAGGAAAGGGAAGCTGCTTTGAAACACAATAATAAAAGTGTCCTAGAGATAAAAGCTGTTTCCTTTCCTTTCTCTTTCTTTTTATAACACATACAGTGTGGGCTCAGAAAAGTATAAACTGTTTTGTTCAGGACTGTTCCATGAATTTGCACCTCTTGTTCTGACAGAAATCCCTAGCACACGGAGTGCTCTCCAGATTGTCAAAACCCTGCACTGATTGTGTCTACTCCATGAGAACTACCTAGGCCATTTTGCTCCAGCAATTTCATAGGGGATGCAGGATTTTTAGTGTACAGAATGTTAGGGCAGTGGTTTCCAAAGTGTGACCTCCCCACACCAGCCCATCAGCATCATTCGGGAGACTGGTTAACGAAAAAAAACAAACCAGCCGCCGTTGAGTTAATTCTCATCCCTGGCGACCTCATGTGTGTCAGAGTAGAACTGTGCTCCATAGGTTTTTCAATGGCTGATTTTTGCACGTAGATCACCAGGTCTTTCTTCCAAGGTACCACCGAGTGGACTCCAACCTCCAACCTTTCAGTGAGCATCTGAGTGCGCAACTGTTTATGCCACCCATGGATTTCTGGGAGACTGGTTAGAAATGTAAATTATCAGGCCCTACACTGGGCCCTACTAAATCAGAAATTCTAGGGGTGGGGCCCAAGAATCTATGCTTTAACACGCCCTCCAAGTGATTATGATGCACAATTAAAGTTTGAGAGCTACTGCTCTATAGGTCAGAGTTTAAAAACTGTTAGGGACCGTCTAACCCAGGAGTTCTTCACTTCAAGTCCGGGATGGGGCTTCAGGAGATCTGAAACTCCCCTGAAATTGTATGCAAAATGTTCAGTGTGTGCTCAAGTGCAATTTTTAGTGGATAAAATGTGTAGATTTAACAGAGAAGGAAAGCAATTTGCCAAAGATCACACAGCCCCAGAGGGGCAGAGCCTGGCCAGATGTGGGTCCCAAGCTCACAGGTCAGTAGAGAGTCCCCTTCAGCCAGTCTGCCGTCAACCCCAGTTTATCCCCTTACCTGAGAGATCTAAGGAGTTACTGTCAGCGAAGTCAAACTCTCCTGCAAAACACAGATACAGGACGAGTCAAAACTCCTAGTTTTTCAGCATGCCATGGCTACCCACTGTTGATGCCCTACCCTGAAAGGCCAAGGCTGCCCCTGGAACCAGAGATGGCTTCTTGACCAAGAGGCAGCATCACACACAGCAGGTGCACATCTCTCCGACACACTGCACCTTCTAAAGCCAGCCTCACCTCACTTGGTTCGCATTTCTCTGATGCTCAGGCTAGGCCATAACTCGGTTTCCCCTCTGGAACCACAGGAAATGGGACACTTTCAGGGGGATGTAATGGTGAGGGCCTCCGGAGCACAGGAGGAGTCAGAGGAAATGGAAAAGGATAATTGGGCCTTTTCAATAAAGGGGAAAAGAACAGAAGCCTGGGCCCAGAGCTTGGGGTTTCTTCTTAGGTCCTTAACCCTGCCTCTTAGCCTCCAAACTGCTCTCTTCAAAGGGAACCCAGAACTCCAAAGACTTTATCCTCAGAACACTCTTCCTCCTCTCCCTACTACAGTATTTATTACTAGTTCTGATCTCTCCTCACGCCCAATCCCTTGCTAGCAATGAAGCTCCATTTCCACTTCTCAAAATCCAAAGCCCAGCTGGTAGGCCACCTCCTCCAGGAAGCCTTCCGTGACCTCTTCTTCATTCTGTCTGCATGCTGCATAGTTAGGTCTCTTCTGTTCTCTCACTTGCTGTACATCTCCTTCTCAGCCACCAGTGACATCAGTATTTGTGTGGACTCACACACACATTCAAAGTTTGAATGTACGCACACGCATGTGCCTATGTGAACATACAGGCTTGCTCTTTAACCCTTCCATTTGTGAATCTCATCCTCCCAAACAAGCCCATGAGTGCCCTGAGGTAGGGACTGTGTCTCCCGTCTTCCTGTGCACCCCTACTCCAGTATGGCCAAGGAGGGATGAGCTGAGATGGGGGCAGGAGGGCAGAACCTGATCCCTGATGGACCTAGCATTCTACCGCCACCCGATCCCCTCAGCTAGATACTGAGATCTCCTGATGCTGGGTCCCCGCTGGATGGGCAGATGGACAGCAGCCTGTCCTCACCAAGGTTCCTCTTACCGATGGTGCCGGTCTCCCAAACTGAAACACAGAGAGAGAACACAGAGGTGAGTGAGGAGACTGAAGTTGGGGTCTGCTCTCACCAGACCCCGCTGGTCACTTTCCCCCTAACCCCCCAAAACTGGAGACAGACTCTGCTGGGGGCACAGAAGGGTGGAAGACTACAAGCTGGCGACCAGCTGAGGACACTGGAGACTTCTACCTCTACCTCCAGATTAGGAAAAACAGTTAAAGAGAAATGAGGAGGGCACTGAAGAGCAGGAGAGAGATCAGTGCTACAACACCCTGAAAAGAGACAGCTACTACAGTGAACGTGAAATTCAGCCCTGAGCTACCAAGGAACCAAGAAATCAAATGAGAAATTGCATGCTCTCCCTTCTAAGCATTTAAGGCAAGTCTCACTAATCAAGCTTTGGGAAAACGGTGCTAAAAGGCCCTGCCTTACCCAACCATGTAAACAGCAAGCTCACTATGGGATTGCCAGTGGGGAGGGAGGGATTCAGTCTGGAGAAAAGTGTAGCTGTAGCAAATCTTGTTTCACTGTTGATTCATTTTGCATTTTTTCTGTTGACAAGGAGCAGTCTTGGCGTGGTACCTGACACATGGCAGATGTTCAGCAAAGTTTCAGTAAATGGCTGAATGGAAGGAATGTACGAATAACGGAAGTGATTCAGTTGGTTTCTATGGAATGAATCAGAGACGGGCTGCATCCTGGCTCCCACAGAGCCTGCCGCCCCTAGTCTCAGGTACCCTCGGTTCAGCATCTCCCTGTCAGTCTCCTTTTTCAAATCCACTCTCAGTTCCTCCTCTGGGTCACACCCAGTCCCCAAGCCCTCAGGATGGGAGAGGTTAACTGACACCCTCTTTCTGGGCTGGTAGGAGGCCTGGAGGTGGGAGGTGTGGCAAAGAGGCCCCAAAAAGAAGGTGGCGGGAGGCAAGACAGGGTGCACCACCCATAAGCCTGCCTTCTCTGGTCTTGGAGTCCCTGAGTGGTACAAACAGTTAATGCACTTGGCTGCTAACAAAAAGGTTGGAGGTTCAAGTCTACCCAGAGGTGCCTCAGAAAAAAGGCCTGGAGATCTACTTCTGAAATATCAGTCACTGAAAACCTTATGGAGCACAGTTCAATTCTGACACATATGGGGTCACCATAAGTCAGAATCAATTCGATGACAATTGATTTGTTTTCTTTTTTTTGGTTTGTTTGTTTTTAGTTTCTCTGGTTTTGAGGCTAGAGCCAAAAACAGGGGCCTGGGGCCCCAGCACAGCTGCAATTCCCCTCTGCAACCTCCCACAAGCACCTTCCCCTCCAGGATGGACTCAAGGCTGCTAGACTCCAAGGTTAGAAAGAGAATTTGCCTTTTGCCTCTCACAGGAAAAAGAGCCTGTCAGGTGAGCCTGGTGAGGGGACTGTGGCAGACAGGACTCCTGACAGAGTGGAGCTTGGAAACTCTCCACTTGGAGGACTTCAGCCTAAGCCTGAGGCAGGTGAAGGAGGAAGCTGGGGCCCAGGTCAGAAGGGACCTGCGCATGGCCATGCATCAGACCCCTCCTGATCTCCCCAGGAGCCCCCGCCCTCCATCTTCCTCTAACTGACACCCTAGCCTTGCACTCAGGGGTCCATGGCTTTTGGTACATCACCTGCCTGGAGCCCAGCCCCACCATCTCTTCCTGTCCAGCCCTAAGTCAGTGCTCTCAGGGTCTAGCCCTGCCTCCTTTGACACCCACAAGGGGTAGTGGGGAGGATCCTTCCCAGAGTCACAATGGACATCAACTTTCTTTGGGGTCCATAAGGCCTTGGCTGAACGGCTGGAACTGGCCACTGGACCCACATCCAAAGGAGAGCCTGGGGTTCCAGACGGTATCTGAGTGGGTCTGTGAGTGTGTCTGTGGTTGAGGGTCTGTGTGTCCAGCTGCCTTCTTCACATGTCTCATTCTGCTGGTGAGCACCTTTGTGTCAGGATGAGTGATGATGACGGTATTAGCTGACATCTATTACTGAACATGGTTTCCATGTGTATCACTTCACTTTACTCCTCACAAAGCTACCTGTCATGGATTGAATTATGTCCCCCCAAAATGTCTGTCAACCTGGCTAGGCCATGATTCCCAGTACTGTGTGATTGTCCACCATTTTGTCACCTGATGTGTTTTTCCTGTGTTGTAAATCCTACCTGTGTAATGTTAATGAGGCAGGATTAGAAGCAACTATGTTAATGAGGCAGGATTCAATCTATAAGATTAGGCTGTGTCTTAAATCAATCTCTTTTGAGATATAAAAGACAGAAGCGAGCAGAGAGGCAGGGGAACATCATAACACCAAGAAAGAAGTGTCAGGAGCAGCACGTTCTTTGGACTCGGGGTCCCTGCGCTGAGAAGCTCCTAGACCAGGGGAAGAATGATTACAAGGACTTTCCCCCAGAACCAACAAAGACAGAAAGCCTTCCCCTGGAACTGGCACCCTGAATTTGGACTCCTAGCCTACTAGACTGTGAGAGAGAAAAATTTCTCTTCGTTAAAACCATCCATTTTGGTATTTCTGTTGTAGCAGCACCAGATGACTAAGATACCACCTGTGAGGTAGTAACCACACTATTCTTATTCCCCTTTTACAGATTAGGGACCTGGGGTATAGAAAGGTGAATTACCTTGCCAGAGATCCCTAGGAGGGTAAGTGATAGAGCTAGGATCAACTCAATCTGACAGCACAGCCTTGTTCTTACCAGGGACACCAGCATCTCCACATGCACCTGGTTCCATATCTGAGGGATGCTTCCATGTCCCTATGTGTGTGTGTGTGCCTGTGGTTTCATCCTCCCCACTAGCATGTGAACTTTGTAGCAGGGATCATCTGCTGTCAATGGCAGCTGGTGTCCTGTAGCCTTGATGCCCAGGAAGCCCTAGGCCCAAGCTTGCAGAGAAGGCAAGACCGAGTGTATCCTGAAGCCCCCGGGGCTGAATATACCTTGGTCTGGATTGAAGATTCGGAAGAGTTCAGGGCAGCTGACGAGGACCATCTCACCCACACGGGCGGGCTTCCAACATGTGATGTTGTCCCACATCCCAGGGCAGCCTGTGAGGAAGAGAACCATGGTGAGCATGGGCTCAGCCATACACACAATACACTCTCACTGAGGGAGGGCTCACACGGGCTCGCCCACACACACACACACACACACACACACACACACACAGAGGGAGGGTTCACACACACATAAATAATACCATCTGAGGGAGGCCTCACACATACATTATCTGAGGGAGGGTTCACACACACATACACACACACACACACACACACACACACACACACACACACACTGAGGGAGGGCTCTCACACACACACTGAAGGAGGGTTCACACACACATAAACAATACCATCTGAGGGAGGCCTCACAAACATCCATTGTCTGAGGGAGGGTTCACACACACACACTGAGGGGGCTCTCTTTCTCACACACACACACATTGAAGGAGGCTTCACACATACAGTAAGGCAGTGAGGTGGTATGTTGGACGTGAGATGGGAAGGAGATGATGTCAAGCTTGACAACCAGATTTTCAGGCCTTGAGGACTGAGTACATCCTCGGACCTTCCTGCCCACCATCCACTCTCTTCCTGGCCCTGCAAGCCTCTCAGTGGAGTTTTCTGCACTCCCTGTCTTCACCTCATCTCCTCTTTGTGTTTCGTGCTTGTAGCCTGGCTTCTGTCTCCTCTCCTCCACTGAAATGGCTCTTACAAAAGTCATCAATGACCTCTTAACTGCCAAATCCATCCAACACATTCAGTTCTTACTTTCTTGGCCCACGCCAGGCCACACCCATCTCATGGGACACCATCTCTCTGGGACCAATTCCTCTGCAACTGCTTCATTGCAAGTGCTGCCGCCACCCTGGCCTTGGCCCACGCCCCACTCACCTTGTATGAAGTCATAACACTCATGGACTTAACAACCAGAAGACTTCCAATCCTCCATCTCCAACCACTCCCTGAGGGCTGACTCACTCGTCCAGTGGTCTGCTGGAGACCCTCACCTTCAAGAGCCAGAGGCTCACCTCAACAACCCCCTGTTAAAACCTGGTTGCCTGGTCCAGCCTCCAGGTGGCAACCTGAGAGTCCTCCTTCCGTTTCTGTATCCAATCAGTCACCGAGTCCTGTTGGTTTTACCTCTAAATATTTATGTAATCCACCACCTACTCTCTTGTCTTCCCAGCCACCACACAGTTAAGGTTCTAATTACTTTCACTTGGACCATGGTGACAGCCTCCTGAGTGATCTCCTTGCTCAAAGCCCCCCACCCCAAAAAAGCTGAGAGTGTTCTTTCCAAAACGAATGCCTTGCTGTGTCATATATCTCACTACCATCAACTGAAACCTTCCAGTGGCTTCCTAGCTCCCTCATATCCCTTAACATGGTACCTAAGGCCCCCTCTGCCCTTCTCATGGCTCAGCCCTCCCTCTTCTTGCTTTTCACTCCAGCATAATGGGAAGTGGTTGAAGCCATGGGATGGGAGAGTTCACCAGAGAAAGGGCGTAAGGTGAGAAGAGCTCGGAGGAGAGAACTCCCATATTTATGAGGTGAGCAGAGGAAGTGCACAAAGTGAGGAAATCCAGAGTTAGCAGCCAAAGGTATGGGGGGAGCAGAAGAGCGGCATGTCAGACAGCAGAGAAGATAAAGTTCCACGGAAGGGCCATACCATGCTGAGGGGTCTGTAAGGATGGGCTGTGGAGGGAGTTTCTGTGCCACAGAAGGGAAAGCAGGGTGACCGACAGTGTCCCCTTCACTGGGGTGTTGTGAAGATTAATGAGTTCATACATGCAAACCTCTTAGTGCCTCCTGGGCTGTCAGCATTCAGTGCCTGTGCATTATTGTTATTATTATTATTATTTCATTATTGCAATTAGGTGTCCCTGGGAATCATTCCCCTGAGAGAGGCCCAGCTGGGAGCTGGAACAGAGCCCTGCAAAGTCAGAAGGAGGGTTGCTGACAGGTCACAGAGAGAGCCTGGGTAGGGGCTGGTCAGTCAACAGGCCTGGGCATCCTCACGTGCCCACATCCTCTCTGTTGGAGTCCCTGACTTCTGCATGCTGTTTGGACCAGAAGGCACCCCACAGCTTCTGGGTGCAGACAACCCTGTCCCTCAGAATTCAGACCTGGCTATTTTAGAATTCACAGTCATCACATTGGCTGATAGTCTCCTGCGCATGGAATGGCAGCATGTGGGAGTCAGAGCACCATGGAAAGTTCTGAGTACCACAAACCAAGAACACAAGGGAACTTCCCAGAGGAGGGAAGCTGGGCCCCAGTGTCATAGCAATTATTTCTGTCCACCCATCACAGCAGGATGTCTAGCCAGCACGTGGCCGCCTATGACATCATGTACTTGAAAGAGGCCCAAGGGCCCCATCGTTGGCTGTCGTGTCCTGTGTTGACCGTGGAATAGCTGTAGAGTGTTGTCTTGTTGGGCCCATGCCCTGGGAGCCCTGGCCAGCAGATGTTCCTTTAATGTGGACCATCAGGCCCTACCACAGCCAGCTGCTACTGCCAGCTGACATTCCTAGAGGTCATGGGAGCACTTTGGATGGAATGAGCAGAGTCTTGAGGGTTGAGGGTCTGGGAAGGATGCAGGGGTCAGGCAGGATGGTGGAAAGGGACAGGAGGACCCCAGGTTGGGGGAATCAGAGGTGCAGAGGCAGGACAGGGATTCATCTCTTTCTTCAACAACTATTTACTGAGCACCTACCGTATGCCAGGCACCATCGAGGCACCAGGGCTACGGTGGGGAAGAACACAAAGCTGTGAAGGTGATGTTTGGGGCAGAGGAAGGGGAAAGGTCAGGGTCTCTCCTCAGCGCCTGCACCAGAAGCCACAAAGCCTGAGCTCTAGTCTTTGTCTGCCATGGGCTGACTGCAGAACCCTGGCAAGTCTCCATCCCCCCACAGTTGTTTTCCCAGGCACCAGCAGGGGCTGGCTCTCTAGTGACTAGAGCTCATTTCTGGACCAGAGACTCACTCGAGACATGCTGGTGCCTCAAAGGATGGCTTGGGGGAGGCTGGGGCTCCCTTTCCTCATCCAAGGGGCATCTGCCAAGGCTCCCCCATCCGCATCCTGCCCTACAGCCCAGGGACTATCAGGATCCATCCCCCACAACTCGCCAAGCCCTCCTGGTGCCTCCTTCTGTTCCCAGCCAGGGCCTCCTTCAGAGACTAAGAGGCCTAAGGACATCTCTGGCCTGCTCAGGGCAGGTAGAAGCCTAGAACTAGACCCCATCCCCAGGGGCCCAAATCCCAGTGTCCCTGACTCCATCTGGAGCTCACAGCCCCCGCTCATCCCTCTGGCCTGCATCACTGGTGTTGCAAGAGTCTCAGAGACGCCTCCTCAGGGCTTCCCAGAATGCCTGCCTGCTCATTTCTCCTGCAGCTATCACCTCCCAGCCTGACCCAGGTGGGAAGAGAGGTGGGCTCTCACTTTCTCTCCCCTCTAGATGGGACCAGCTCTGGCCTCAGGTGCCTCAGATCTGATCCTCGCAGGGGCTCTTTCCCTGGAGCCCAGGAGGGTGGGAGTTGACTCCTGAGACTTGGGTTTTTCTCAACCAAAGGGCAGACACTTCTCTTCCTTCCACTCATAGAATAAATCCGGCTTCTGTATCTTCATCTGTTTCACCCTCCAGTCCCAACAACACTTTATGGGACTGGGAGATTTCAAGACATCTCTTCTCCTTCTTCTTCTGATGCCCCTTCTCTCCATCTCTTCCTTTCCCTCCTCCTAGCCTTTTTCTTTCCACTTTCTTTTCCCCCTCCCTCCCTCTTATTCACTAATTTATTCAAGAAATATTAAGTGCCTATTATAAGTCAGGGAGCCCTGGTGGCACAGAGGTTAAGATCTATGGCTGCTAATCAAAAGCTGACACTCTGAATCTACCAGCCGCTCCTTGGAAACCCTGTGGGGCAGTTCTACTCTGTCCTATAGGGTCACTATGGGTCAGAATTGACTTGAAGGCAATGGGTTTGGTTTTACGTTTTTATTATGAGTCGGAGTCCCTGGGTGGCACAAATGATTAACATCGTGTGCAGATAACTGAAAGGCTGGAGGGCGAGTCCATCCAGAGGCACCCTGGAAGAAAGGCCTGAGGATTTACTTCCAAAAAATCAACCACTGGAAAACCCTATGGAGCACAGTTCTACTCTGACACACATGTGATCACCATGAGTCAGAATAGACTCAACAGCAACTGATTTGTGTTTTATGAACGCATTAAATGAATAAACAAACAAAAAACCCAAACCCATTGCCCTCATAACAACCCAATGGGACAGAGTAGAACTGCCCCATAAGGTTTCTAAGGAGCAGCTGGTGGATCTGAACTGCCGACCTTTTGATTAACAGCCAAGCTCTTAATCACTGTGCCACCAGGGCTCTGTGATTGCATTAGGCCCACCCAAATAATCCAGATAATCTTCTCATCTCAAGACCCTTAGTTACATCTGCAAAGTCCCTTTTGCCATGTAAGGCAACATATTCACAGGTTTCATGGATTAGGATGTGGACATCTTTTGGGACCATTATTTGGCTTACCACAGAGGGTTTTAAGGAAAAGAGTGATATGCTTCAATTAGGTTGTGGGGAACATAATATATTTCAAGGTCAGAAAAGCAGAGTTGGGGAGACCTGTTAGGACATGGCTATGGTTCACAGTGGGGGAGTGAGGGGCTTGAGTTGGAGTGATGGCAGCAGAGATGGGAGAAAGTTTTGTGTAGGGTAGAGTCTGGAGGAAGGCCTGACAGGGCTTGCTGAAGACTTGGCTGGGCCCGGTAAGTGTGCCAGACACTGTTGGTGCTCCCTGGTATACCAGGACTGTGTTCTTTCCAATGCTAAGTGGGTGGGAGTCATGAATGGGGCCCTAAGACACCCCTCACAGGCTTTCACACCCTTCCTCTCTCTTCCCTTTCTGCAGCATCCTTGGAGGTCACCTGTTGAGGGGGAGCAATGTTCCAAGATGGAAAGGGCCTGGGTCCCTGCATGGCTATGCAAAAAGGAGCTCACCCCCCACTTCTGTTGACCCTACTAGCCAGTGATATATACAAGCAATAAATGCTATTGTGCTAAGTCCCTGAGATATTAGGGTTTATTTGTTACTGCAGCATAGTCGAGGCTACCCTGACTAATACAATGAAGGGGAGGGAGGTAGCAAGGACATTACCCAGATTTCTGGCTTTAGCGTCTGGATGGGTGGATAGATGGATGTGCCATCTACCCCAGTGGGGAAGACTAGAAGAGAAGCAGGGGTAGGGGAGAATTAGGTGAGGTGGGATATGTTTTGTTTGAGACAGTGCTAAGAGCCAAGTGGAGACAGATGTCCAAAAGGCAGTTAGATAACAGTCTGGGGTCCAGAGAGGAGGTCAGAACTGGAGAAAGAGGACTGGGACTGGGAGTGCAGGGATGCTGTTTAAGACCATGGAACTGGAGAGTTGGTCTAGTGAGAAACTTAGATTACAGTAGAAGAGAAGAGGGCCTGGTCTCCAGTTCTGAGGAATGCCAGCATTTAGAACAGGGGCTGGCAAAGAAGACTGAGAAAGGGTGACCAGGACCACACAAGGAAAACCAGGGGAGGCTAGTCACATGGCAGCCAGGACAGAATGCTTTAAGGAGAAGGTCAAGTGCATCAAATGCCATTGAGACACTGAGAAAGTCTCCCTCCTCCTCTGCCTCCACCAGAAACCAAAACCAAAACCAAACCCGTTGCTACTGAGTCGATTCTGATTCATAGCGACCTTATAGGACAGAGTAGAACTGCCCCATGGGGTTTCCAAGGAGCTCCTGGCGGATTCAAACGGCTGGCCTTTTGGTTAGCAGCCACAACTCTTAATCACTACGCCACCAGGGAGTCAGAAATCAGAATAGGTCCTGCTCCCTGGGAGAGGGAGAACTCTCCACTCTTGACACTCAAAATCAAACCCGTTGCCATGGAGCCGATCCCGATTCATGGAGGCCCCATGTGTTACAGAGTTGAACTGCTCTGTAGGGTTTTCTTGACTGTAATATTTACAAAAGCAGCTCACCAGGCCTTCCTTCTGTGGAGTCGCTGGGTGGGTTTGAACTACCAACCTTTAGATTAGCAGCTAATTGCAAATTGCTTGCACCCCCTGTCTCCTTATTCCTGACACAGATCCCCACAAAACCTTTCTGCTCATCTCTACCCTTGTACCCTACCTCTATGCTAGACCTAAGACTGCATCCTAACTGCCTCCCATGGCCTCCTGTGTCTGTCCACTATGGAATTTTATCCCAGGAATTCAGGGGCTAGGGGGATTCCTGCCTCAGTTGGGAGAGTGCTGTGGACAACCTCTGGGGCTGCTCCCTCAGAAGACATTATACACTAAATAGCAAGTCATGGCAGTAATTTGTGACAGCAGGGAGGGGAAAAGTCCACTTAGGAAGGCTGAATTCTGAGAGAACCCAAAAGCTATTAGCCCTTAGAATGGAACAAAATGAGGAGCTCAGCCCAGGTTGTCATGGTGATGATTTTGTCAGATTCCACAGTGTTCAAAACTTGTGAGACCAGTACCATAAAAGGGACTCAGGAGAAGCTGCAGTCCTTCCCTTGAGAGGCCACCGAGGGTACTTGGGTATGGTGAGAACACCCCATTTTAGCATGCGATTCAAGGGAAAATATGATCCAATCTTCTGGGATTTACTTTACAGCCAGTATTTCTGCTCCTTAAAATGAGGACTACCTATGAGCTCTGGGGGCAGTGGGGCTGGGGGAAGGGGGGAAATAGGGGGGCACTAAAGGAGCCCTGGTGGCATAGTGGTTAAGAGTTTGGCTGCTAACCAAAAGGTGGGCAGTTCTAATCCACCAACCACTCCTTGGAACCTTCATGGGGGCAGTTCTACTCTGTCCCATAGGGTCCCAATGAGTCAGAATCGACTCAACGGCAACAGATTTAGAAAGATGTAGCAGAAGCCCTGGTGATGCCGTGGTTAACCACTCAGCTGCTAACTGGAAGGTGGGAGGTTCAAATCCACCAGTCACACCGAGGGAGAAAGATGTGGTAGTCTGTGTCCGTAAAGATCATAGCCTTGGAAACCATATGGGGCAGTTCTGCTCTGTCCTATAGGGTCGCTATGAGTCCAGATCAACGGCAATGGGTTTTAGAAAGATGTAGCCTTCCCCTCTGAAGTCTAGAAAGGCTGGAGCAGTGGTTTTCAAAGTGAGCACCCTGACCACAAGGGCACCTGGGAACTTGGCAGAAATGCAATTGCTCAGGTCCCACCCAGACCTACTGAATCAGGGGTGCAGGGGGCTATCCCGGACCAGGGGATTCTGACTCAGGCTAAACTTAAAGAACTGCCAGACTAAAGGGAACACAGTACGGGCAGAAACAGAAGCCTTTGTCAGATTTGGCCTAAAGCCCTACAAGGGATATGTTTCTCAGAGCGAGGGGCCCGGGGGACCCTTGCTGGATGCCCAGGCCCCTTTCAGTCTAGGAACAGCTGTGGGGCCCATACAAGAAGCTTATCTTGCTTCGAGGACAAGAAGCCTGGGCTTAGCCCTGAAGTGGCTCCCCCTCCTCCAGGCCTCTCCTCTTCTCCTCAGAAAGGTCCAGGGTAGGGGTGGAGGTGGGGCCAGGACTAGGCCTTCTGCACCCTAGACAGGGCTCAGAGACCAGGTCCGAAGAGCAATGAGCTAGCGTTCTCATCCTCTTCCCAAGCCTCCTCCCTCCTGCCCCTGCCCAGACCTCCTCAAGCCTCCCTCCTCCATTTTCTCCGGAGTGTGGGCAACCCTCCTGAGGACCACAGCCGGCCAGCCCTGCTTAAACCTTCCAGGCAGATAGAAGCCAACAGCCCTGCAAAGAGAAGGTGCTGGCTGGCCCTGCCCCAGGCGGGCAGGCAGGCAGGCAGCCTGGGCTGAGCAGAGAACAAAGCAGCCAGCCCAGCGGGCGGTGCCTGTGGCGGCATGGGCCCTGAACAAGGAACAGCCGAAAAACCAGTTCCCACGCACAGGAGTCCTTCTTCTCTCTGGGCACCATGGACTGCAGCAGAAAGGGCACTCCCTGGCTGGACAAGGGAGCTGGGCCCCATCCCAGAGCTGGCCCTGTCAGTCCCTTGCTCTTTACTCAGGCCAGTTGACTGCCCCATCTGGCCTTCAGCCTCCCCGTATGTCACATGACAGGCTGGACTCACTGCTGTCTCAAGTCCCATTCAGCTCTCAGGGGTTTGGAATGAGAAAAAAACCACTGGTCCCAATAAACATCTTCAAAACATGCCAAGGATGCTGCAGGCAAAGCAACCCAGTCAGCAAGCTTGCTTTCACACCACACAACCACCTCCCCTACCTATAATTTTCCCCCTTTTCAGCTGCCGCCTGAGCTCCAGTGCCTCCTCTCAGCATGCCGGTATCCCTCCGCTTCTACTCTGAGGAATACCGTACATCTTACTATCCCACGTTCTCTCTGGAGATCCGGTTCAGGGCCAGGGAGGAGCAAGGATTTGAGGAAATGTAGGTGCCTTCCCAGGAGCCCCCACACCCAATCTCACCTCTAACAAATCAGTATCCTCATTTCTACTGACTCAATTTATTGGATTTAAGATACGGGGACACGTGAAATATAGAAGAATATATATATATAAATACGTTATAATATATATATTTTTCTATATAAGCTTGGGTCCCTAGGTGACACAAACGGGTTGCACTAAACTGCTAACTGAAAGGTTGGCAGTTCGAACCCACCCAGCAGCACCACAGAAGAAAGTCCTGGAGATCTGCTTCTGTAAAGTTTACAGCCAAGAAAACCCTATAGAATAGTTCCACTCTGTAACACATAAGGTTGCCGTAAGTCGAAACTGACTTGATGGCAACTGACGACAATAACAACATATATAAGCTTATGTATAAATATGTAAATATATATATATATATATATATATATATATATAAACACTGTTGTGGGGTCACATCCACAGGTACTGGAACAAGCTGCCAGGTTTCCTTTGTTCGTTCTCAAGTGTATTTCAGGGACATCTGCTGACCTTTAGCCAAGGTTCTGGGCTGAGGTCATAATTTATGGGGGCAGAAGGGTCAGGGAGGTGTAGGGAAAGGCTGCAGGGGGATGACTGGCCTCCTTGATACACCCCAAGCACAAACGAATAACCTAACTCACAACTGTAGATTCTTTGTTACACTCAGATTGGATTCACGCTAGAACTGAGCTCCAGGCCTTTGTCACTGAGATCGATGGGCTCGATTACCTGTTCCCTCGGGTGCTGCTCTCCGGCCCTGGTGGATGCTGTTCTCTGGCCAAACCAGTGGATTTCAACCCAGGATGCACTTTAGAATCATCTCAAAGCTTGTAACACATACTTGCATTCAGCTCCCCAACCCCCAAATACAGATTGCAATGGTCTGGAGAGGGGCCTGGACATCAGTATCTTTAACTGCTCCCCACCAAAACCAGTTGCCATCAAGGTGACTCGGACTCATGGCGACTCCATGTGTGTCAGAGTAGTACTGTGCTCCATGGGGTTTTCATGGCTAATTTTTCAGAAGTATATCGCTAGGCCTTTCTTCTGAAGCACCTCTGGGTGGATCTGAACCGCCAACCTTTCGGTTAGCAGCCAAGCGCATTAACCATTTGCACCCCTCAAGGACTCCAAATGCTCCCCAGGGGTTCTAATGTGCTGCAGTGCAATGAGATGAAGTGCTGCCCCTGTTTCACCAGCCTGTTTAATCTGGGGCCAGGAAGTCCAGCTCAGCTGGAAGGATGGCGTAGGATGTCCTGCAGAGCAGGCCTGGGGCTCGTAGCAGGCACACAGGGAAAATAAAGTCCCTGGCAAGCCCTTCCCTGGCTGCTGACAGCAATGTCAGCAATCTCCCAGAACTTCAGCACTGGAAAGGCACCCAGAGCCCACATGCCCCAAATCTCTCTTTGAAGAGGTTCCTCCAACCTTGACTTACAGGGAAAAAGCCCCTGCTAAGGATGAGGGGGAGCCCTGGTGGCACAGTGGTTTAAGCGTTCAGCTGCTAACCAAAAGGTCAGCAGCTCAAATCCACCAGTCACTCCTTGGAAACTCTATGGGGCAGTTCTACTCTGTCCTATAGGGTTGCTATGAGTCAGAATTGACTCAAAAGCAGTGGGTGTTTTCTTTTTTAAAGGATGAGCCAGGTTGGGAGGTGCTATTTTGTGTCCTCAGCCCCTCTCCATCCAGAAGAACTGCATAATGCTGGGGGCTGGACCAGCCATCCAGCCAGCCAGGTCCATAGAGGCTGAGGCCTTCTGCTATTCCAGCCCTTAAAAAAACAAACACCCTTTGGCCTTGCTGTAGCTATGCAAAATGCAGGCCTCCAGGGGTGCACTTAAGGTCCTGCTCTCCTAAAGTCTCTCTCCAGGCCCATTTCAGCTTCCTTTGCTGTTGAACCTTTCACTCACTCCAGCAATGGAAAAGCAGGGATACAGTGAATGGTGTGTGAGTGTGTGTGAGTGTGCGTGTGTGTGTCTTCCCTCCTCTTCTAGAAGCAATACAGCAAAGTGGTGAAGAGCACAATCTCTGGAACTATCCAAATGCAGATCCTGGCTACACCCTTACAGGCTGTGTGAGATGACCCCATGTGTGTCAGAGTAGACTATGCTCCATAGGATTTTCAATGGCTGATTTTTCCTAAGTAGATCACTAAGCCGTTCTTCCAAAGTGTCTCTGGGTGGATTCAAACCCCCAACATTTCAGTTAGCAGCCAAGCGTGTTAACCGTTTGTACCACCCCGGAACTCCATGTGAACTTCTAGGTAATAGGCAAATAACCTAAACTCTCTATGCCTGAACAGCCTCTTGAAAAATAGAGGCAAAAACTCTATCCAGCCCATAGGTTTCCTGTGAGGTTTACCAACAAATCTTCACAATTCTCTCTGTATTTTCTGTTATCCCCCCATCCCATTCTGGTACTCCAATCACTCGTAGGTTATTCCTCTTGATAGAGTCCCACATAATTCTTAGGGTTTCTTCCTTTTTTTAAATCCTTTTATCTGATTTTCCCTCAAATAAGTTGGTGTCAAGTGCTTTATCTTCAATCTCACTAATTCTGACTTCCATTGCCTCAATTCTGCTCCTATGACTTTCTATTGAGTTGTCTAATTCTGAAATTTTATTGTTAATCTTCTGGATTTCTGATTGCTGTCTCTCTATGGATTCTTGCAGCCTGTAAAATTTGTCATTATGCTCTTCTCTAATCTTTTTAACTTCCTCTATGGCATGTTCTACATTTTGATTAATTTCCTTCCTAATTTCTTGGAGAGTTCTGTATATTAATCTTTTTTATTCTGCCTCTGGTAATTTCAAGAAATTTTCCTCCTCTGGAAAATTTCTAGAGTCTTTATTTTGGGAGCTGGCTGAAGCCATCATGGATTTCCTCATTATGTGATTTGATATTGACTGTTGTCTCCGAGCCATCAATAAGTTATCATATTTATTTTATGTTTGCTTACTGTGTCCTAGCATCTTGTTTTATTTTGACATGCCCAAATAGGCTGCTCGTATGAGCTAGTTTGATTATTGGCACCTTTGAAGCTCTAATGTCCTGTCACCAGGTGGTTAGATCTGTTACTAGGTCTGTGAGCTCAGGAGTCTGCCCACTCCTCCTGTATGGATTCAGCTCAGGTGCCCAGGTAGATAGCCATCAAGTGTGTGGTATAGGCTCTCACTTACAGTCCTAGACAGGCATGGGTGACTGGTGTGGGCACAGGCATCTGGCTGCAGCAGGGGGACACACTCTGAGCAAGGCAGGGGGCTGACGGCCACCCCAGTGTGTCCAGGAGGAAGGCATGTCCCTGTTCCCTAGCACATGTAGATGGGTAGGTTTTGCAGCCAGCCTATCAGCACCTAATGCTGTTGGCTGTAAGGACTGGGGGGCACCTCTTATTCATGGGCCCCTATCGCAGGTGGTTAGGTGGCACGGGTGGAGCCACCAGTCCTGAGGCCCCTGATGTGGGTAGGTGAAAACTCTGCTTAATGGGCAGAGCAGCGTCAAATGTCAAGAATCTGCCACTTCACAGCTGAAGCAGTTGAAGTCAAAGTTCTGGTATATACCCTGTTGTACTGTGGTAATGAGGGCCTATGCTGTTGAAATGGGCCCACACAAGACTATGCAAGGGAAAAGGCACTCAAAGTCCGTGGATCCCTTATGCCTGTGCCTAGGCAAAGGAGCTGTGCCTACCCTGGGCTTCTGGCTTAGTGAAGCTGGCAGTTTATTTTTTCCTCTGTTTGTTAATTTGTTCACTCTCCAAGGCAGGGAGAATGGCTCCGGGCCTGTGACGGCTCCCACTTCTGGCCCAGGGGACTCAGCAATTGCTGAAGATGGTCCAGGACCCAGTGCAAAGCAGGGAGCAGGGAGGTAACTAGGAGAGAGGTTTTTCCCTAAGGGAGGTGTTTTTGATCTGCGAGGCAAGCCATTCGCAATTACTTATCTTTCGTCGATGAGGGCTGCTTCTCACTGGTTCTGGGTGGCTGTGTACATTCTCTGGTGCTGGGTCTTTCCCAGTGTGGAAAGCGCGCATCCCGAGCACAGCTCCTTGCCTGCCTCACCGCTCACCCCTGAGCTGATCAGGCCTGAAGGACTCAGGCTCTCGCTGGGTGAGGTCCGGCAACTCCTCGCTTCTTCCAAACCGTCTCTCCCTCCCCCTGCTACTCAGTCCAGTTCCTCAGCTCTGCCTTTGTTGTTCAGGGCTCCCAGATTGCCATATAAAATCGAATCACTTGTTTTTCAGGTCTTTGTTTGTAAGAGGGTCCATCGGAAGCATCTGACTACTCTGCCATCTTGGCCCCAACCTGCTGTGAGGTTTAAATAAGCTTATTATGAGTGTGCATGTGTATGTGTGTGTGTGTAAAGATTCAGAACCTGTAACCTGGTATTTAAGTGCTAGCTATTACAATTGCAAACCACCATACTCATTGCACCCTTTCTGTCTTCTCTCACATCATCTCCCACCTGAAGCTTACCCTCCTATTCCTGTGCCTCTCATCTGCCCTCTGAAGCCCAGATCTGGACCCACTCCTCCCCTGCTCTTCCAGAAAGCCTTCCCAGATTGTTCCAAACCACACCATCCTGTTTCCTAGAGAAGTCTCTAAACTTCCCCAGAAAAACTCAGATCCAGCACAAGATGAGAGGCATCCGAAGCACTCAACACTATGACTACTCTTCATAACATAACGTATTTATTATTTAGCAAATACTACACACTGTCCTTAGCACTTCCTACGGATTTTGTAATTTAATGCAATAATCCTATGAAGTAGGCAGGTTTTATTCCTCCATTTTACAGACAAGAAAATTAAGGTGTTAAGTTCCTCTCATAAGGTCCTGTGGCTAGTGGCTGGGGAGGCTGAGACCCAGAACTTGCCATTCATCAAAGGTAGTGTAGCCTACTGGTTGAGGGCACAGACTGCCCGAGTTCAAGCTCCACTTCTGCCTCTTATTGGACTGTGTCCTTAATCAAGGTGCATAACCTCCTTGTGCTTCAGTTTCCTCTTCTATAAAATAGAGATGATAATGTACCCTAGGTTGCTGTGGTGGTGCAATCAAGCACTAGTATAGTAGCTGGCACGTAGTAAACCTGTCTAGGTATTGGCTATTAACATGATCTATCCTCCCTCATTTTAAAGAGGTAGTCCTGAGGCTCAGAGCAGGAAAAGACCATGGAGTTGGTGGCCCACCTGGGCCCACAGTCTCCTTTTCTTTTCTACCTGATGGCTGCCCTTTGACTCTGCTTGATTAGGTCTCAGCTCTATACTATAAAGCCCCACCCCTGACTCAGAGGGGCATTTAGGGAAGAGTAGGGGAGGTCTTCTCCTCAGGCAGACCCCTGGAAGGGGCTGCCTCATCTCCCCTGTAGGCACTCAAGGTTAGAGAAGAGTAGTTCCCTCACCTCCAGAACAATCCTTCACACCCTGCCCTCCTCTAGGCCCAGCCCAAATGCCACTTCCTCCCTCCCTGATCTCACCTCCTATAGCCCCAGAAGGAAGTGCTTTATCCCTTCACTGAATTCACTCCCATAGCACTAGTTCTGCTTCTCCCAACTGCACACCTCTCTGAACTACCAATCAGAGATATCAGGGTTGATCCCTCTCTCCATTCCCCTACCCCTAACCTTAACCCCACTCTACCCAGCCCAGACCTGATTCCAGCTCCTCTTGTGAGCTGAATGAGTGCGTAAGAGGGTGAGAGGAGGGAATAAACGAGAGACAGAGAGAATAAGAGAATGGATGAGTGGATGGATGAATGGATGGATGGGTGGGTGGGTGGGTGGATGAATGAGCTTCTTTCTCAAGCTGGGGGTTCCCTGTCCAATTTCAGGTTTTGGGGGTGGCCTGTGAGTCAAGACCTCTGAGGCAGGGCCAGAGGAGGGTCAGGTGAAGTCTTGGGAAGAGCTATAGGACGTCAGCCCAGTGGGAACAGCTTGTGGCAGGTTGACTGCTGATGGGCCCTCCTACCAATTCCAGGGGAGAAGGACATGAAATATACAGATTCCTGTTTCCTAGACCCTCAGCCTTTCCAGAAAAATCCCCTCTCTAGCCCCACCCCCTAACCCCACCTACTCCAATTCAGGGTTCCAGATACAGGGAATTACCCAGTGACCCCCTAAAATGTCAGGCTTATGCTGCCTGACCCTCAACCAGGTATCTCCTAAAGCTCCCTTAGCCTAGAATATTCTCCCCATCCATCCAGCCCTCCATTCTCATCTGCCAGCCAAATACCTACCTACTCCTCAGGCCTAGCTCAGGAATCTCAGCTCTAGTTTCTCATTATAATCACCTGGGGAGTTTTTAACTTACCAATGACCAGTCCTACCTTAGAGGGTCTGATTTAATGGGCTGGGTGTGGCTTGCGTACATTTTTTAAAAGTTCCCCTGGTGATTCTAAGGTTTGAGAGCCAAGGGTCTAGTTCAATTGCCACCTTCTCCATGAATCCTCCCACACCCTCCCATGAAGAACTCACGTCTCCCCATGCTGGGCCCACCGTGTGAGTGCAACCTCCTAGCACCGGCCTGCCCCCTCCTAGGAGGGTCGTTCATCCACCGGTACCTCTCCCTCATGCTTCTGCCAGGACATCTCTAGGGGCAGGCCTGCGTCCTGTCCTCTCCCCAGCCAGGGCTCAATAAACAGGTGTGAAATTAAAGTGCACAGCAGCTCTCCCCACAGTTGCTGCCCCCACCCCATCTCCCGCCTCTATTCTTCCCTCTTACATGCTTTTATTGCACAACCCAAATGTATCTGAGCGAGAAAGACCATATCATGCAGGAAAAAGACCCTGGGCTGGGAGGCAGGACACCTAGCTTCCAGACCATTCTCAGCCTGGCCCACCCAGTGTCCTAAACAGTCACATCCCCTCAGGGCTCCATTTCCCACTCACCAAACAAGAGGTTTGCACCAGATATCCTTTCGGCCTCCTCCAACTGTCTGCCCATCTGGACCCTTCCCTGCCTCAGTTTTCCCAGTGCGTGGGCCTTAGAATCGACTTTCTACCTCAGTCCTCCAGCACTGGGTGATGGCTGAGCAAGAGCAGGGCTAGAAGGAAAGGCCTGCAAGGCCAAGAGAGGCTCCATTACCAGGTAATGTTCACAGGGAAGCAACTGGCCAGGGAGCTGGGGCCCGGTGGGACTATTACATCTAACTGGACTACAGATTAATCAAGTATTTAAACAGATGGTACTCCAAAGAGTTCCCCAGCAAACAGGGGAGGATCCAAAGGGAAAAGTGGATCCCTCTGGCCTGAAAGAGAGCCCGACCCTCAGCCTGTTGGGTAGCTGACCCTCCAGCAGCTGAGATATAAGTGAGGCTAGGGAAGCCTCCAGGGATGCCTCCACCCAACCTGCCCCCGACTCAGACCCTTCCCCTGGCCCCACTGGGAGTCAGGAAGCTGAGGGAGCCTTTGTTCCCATCTGCACAGTGTGGGAGGCAGGAAGCGAGGGGTTACAGGGAACCACTGGTTCTCAGCCAGGGACCATTCCATTCCCTTGGGACACTGGGAAATGTTGGGAGGTATTTTTTGGTTGTCTTTGGGATCAGGGAATGTGACTGGCATTTAGCAGGGATGGTGCTGAGGATGCTAAATGTCTGGAATGCATGGCCCCGCCCAGCACAAGGAAGCATTACCCCTCCCCAGAGGCTACCAACAGCCCCAGGAGACACACTGCACCAGACAGCATTTAGGGCTGGGGTTGCTGCTGCCGCTTTATTCTCTGACTTCCAGTGGAGTAAGCAAAGCAGGTGGTAAAGGACCCCCCACTTCCTGCCCTGGGTTGACCAGGTGCAGTCCAGCTCGGCCACTGGGAACAGCTGTGTCCCTGCTGCCACGAGGCCTAGGCTGCCTGTTAACAAGCTGTCTGACAGCAGAAGCCCAGGCATCAGCTCTCTCCTAGTCCCCATGGGAGAGAAGGCAGCCACATTCAGCCACTCAGAACAGCCCCAGGCAGGCCAGCCCAAAGGAGGGTGACCCGAGTGTCACTGCCCAAAGCAGATGTAGGACTCATCATCCCGAAGGGCTTTCTGAAGGACCCAGGGGCCAGTAGTCTCCATCACTCTCTAACAAGCTGTGCCAAAGTCTGGGAAACCAGTTCCAAAGACTGCTGGGGATGCCATGCCCTCCCCAGTGCCCCTCTCACCAGGGGAGGAGTCGTTCAAGCCCATCAGGTCATTTGCCCTCTGGATCTTCTCCAGGCACATGGCTTGCTCCTTCTTGAAGATGCAGTCGGAGTGCATGGCCGTAGCCTGCGAGAGACACACAAATGGGTGGGTGGGAGGGGCCTGGGATGTCTATCGGCCAGCCCTGCTACGTAAGCCCCAGGGCAGTGTCCTATGGAGGAAACATAGCCCAGAGAAAATAAGTAACTTGCCCAAAGTCACACAGCTAGTGGAAGTAGAGTCAGGATTCAAACCCAGGCAGTTTGGCTCTAGAGACCCTAGGCTACTACCGTGCTTTAGGGGAGCAAGCTAGGGGGTGCAGGGGAAGATGGACTGAGAGCCCGTCTTCTCCCCTCTGGGGGTCAGGAAGGAGGCCTACCCCCCAGGAGCTGCTGGCAAGGAATCAAGGAAAGTCCAGGGGTAGCTTTCCGTGAAGGGCCTACTTGCCTCTCTCATTTACTCTTGTCCCATTTTACCAAAGAGGAAACTGAGGCTCGGAGAAGTTAACAAAGTCCTGCCCAAGGTCACATAGCTGGTTAGTGACAGATATGAATTCAAACACAGGACCAAATGACTTCAAAGCCCCTGCTTTGCTATAAGGACAGCGGCCTCCCAGTGCTGTCATTTTAACTCAAAACTCCAGGGCAAGGATAGTTTTGTAGGCGTTGTCAGTGAGCGTGGATCCGGTTCAGCCCTGACTATTCACAGATGTGTAGGTGGCTTCTAGAAGGAGGGAGGGGCCGTTCGCGGTCACACAGTGAGTCAGGACTAGCACCCAGGGCTGACAGAACAGCCTCACTCACTGCTGGTCTGAACTCCCAGCTTAAGTGGTGGCGCCAATGCCTGGGAACCCTTCCCCTGACTCTGCTCTTCCTCAGGGGGAAATATGAACAGAGGACAGGCTTCTGAACTCTAACCTGGTAGAGCCTCATGGGTTGGACACTGGGAGATCCAAAGGGCCTTCCAAAGCCCTGGTCAGGCCGCTGCATACAGTTGAGCAGGTTGTACACTGCACAACTATAAATGCTGCCACTCATGTCACCATCATAACAGATTTGCAGGGTCTTGAGTAAGGGGATCCTTTTTTAATTCTCACAGAAGTGTTATATGGTCCAGTGGTGATGCTGCTTCTGATCATCCTAGATCCCAGAGACAGCATCCAGGTGAATAGAGCTTGGCCAAGAGCACACAGAGACAGAGGTCCTCCAGGGAGGGGGCCCCAGCTGGTGGTGGAGGGAGGGTCCCAGCCCTTACCATAGGCAGCAGGAGGAGAGCAGCCAGGGAGGCCTGCAGGATGCCGGCGGCCATGGTGCTTCTCAGTCAGGAAAGAAGGTGCAGGTCTCCCACTCCCGCAGCTGCTGGCCAGTCCCCAGGTGTCTCTGGGCTAGAGATAAAGGAAAAGCATGATTTCTGTGGGTCCAGTGGAAGAGGGAGGGGCAGAGACATCCTGGGTTCAGCCACCTCCGTTTCTCATTTCCCCTTCCCTACCTGCAGCCAGGCTCTCAGCCACTGTCATGGATTGAATTATGTCCCCCCAAAAATGTGTGTATCAACTTGGCTGGGTCATGATTCCCAGTACTGTATGATTATGTAATCTGATGTGATTTCCTTATGTATTGTAAACTCTGTCACTATAATGTAATAAGATGGATTAGCAGCAGTTATACTGATGAGGTATACAAGATTGGATAGTGTCTTAAGCCAATCTCTTTTGAGATATAAAAGAGAGAAGCGAGCAGAGACACATGCGAACCGCATACCACCAAGAGGGCAGTGCCGGGAGCAAAGCGTGTCCTTTGGACCTGAGGTTCCTGTGCAGAGAAGCTCCCAGGCCAGGGGAAGATTGATGACACATACATTCCTCCAGAGCCGACAGAGAAAGCGCTCCCCTGGAGCTGACGCCCTGAATTTGGACTTGTAGCCTACTGGTCTGTGAGAGAATATAAACTTCTCTTTGTTAAAGCCATCCACTTGTGGTATTTCTGTTAGAGCAGCACTAGATGACTAAGACAGCCACCAAGTGTAATCCCCCCTCCAAGCTTTCATCCATGCTGTTCTTGATTGTTCTGTGCATCAAAACCCTTGGTGAGCACCTACCTTATGCTAGGCACCGGGGATACAGTGGGGAGCGAGGCCAGCTCAAGCTTCCAGCAGTCTAGTGGAAGAGTCTGGAATGGCCTTCTCTTCTGCAGAAAATGCATTGTCTCCCCCAATCTTTTCATTCTCCCCTTCTTCCACAGTAAGAGTTGTAGCTGGTAACGTGTGTGTCTACTTAGAGACTGCCAGTCTCTCTTGCTCTCAGGTGTGGCCATGGGATGAAGTTCTCACCCATGGAACATGGATGGAAGTGACAAGTGCCACTTCTGCACCCCTTGTTCATAAAGGCAGTGCATGCTCTCCACTGCTACTCCTTCACCCTTCCCAAGTGCTGGCCCAACTGTGACCATACAGACAAGGACAACACCCGAGGGGTGGGAGCAACACTTCGAAGGGAACTGGGATACTGAGTGATCTCGCGGAGCCAAGCCGCCACACCAGCCTGAATGCCTGCTCATCTCCAGATGGTTCTGTGAGAAAGGGATAAGCTTTATCTAACTTAACTCACATTAGAGGACCTCTTTGTTACAGCTGCCTAGCCTTGTACCCTAACAAATGCACCCTCGTTTCACCCTACCTCAACCCACTCGTCCTGCAGGATAAAGTCTTTAACACCATGATGTACAAAACGAAGTCAGCTGCAGGACCTCCTGAGGGGAAGTCTGTGAGGCCTGGAGGACTGGAGCCATTAGTGAGGACAAGACTGGTCACAGGGCAGGAGGCTGGGGGAGCATGGGTACATTCCCAGGGGAGAGTCTGGCCTGCTTCTGAAATCAGTCATTAATGCATATACCCTTCAACCCAGAGATCCCACACCTGGGCATCTATTCTAGAGAAATATTTACATGTGTGCAAAAAGAAGTACAGAAAAACCTGTGAAAGCTGGAACCTCTGTAAGGCAGAAACCTGTCAGAGAAGGAAAATGCAAATATTTTCCACTAAAACAAGCAATAAAAAAGTGGTAAGACTGCACTCTGTTGAAGGTGGAAGATTTACAAGACCCAGAAAAAAATGGCAGTCCCGTCAAGTTCTGGTTCTCACAGGTTTCACTGTATCTGCAAGGATATTCACTGCAGCATGATTTAAAATAACAACAGCAAAATGGGGCAGCAAAATGTCCATCATGCAGGCACTGTTAAGTAGGACACGGCATGGCCACACAATGGAATACTAGGCAGTTGTTAAAAAGATGGGGCAGGCCCGTATCAGGGGCACCAGTAGCCCACACGCAGGTGCCTGTTCAGGAGGCACATGGGGGATGGAGCAAACTCCTTCACCTGCATCCCCACCATTTGTCCCTGCATCCCCCACCAGCGGGCAGAGCTGCCATTACTCCCGAGTCCTTGGTGCCCTGATGCTCTGCCTAACCACACCTCCCTCCCTTCTCGCCTTGCCTCCCTCACAGTCCCTCCAAGCTCAAGCCGGTGACAAGCAAGAACCAAAAATTAGAAACAAAGCTGGTGCAGGAAGGCTCCACAAAAGGTGGCTCTCATCTTAGCTGTCCCCTCCTCTGCCTTCCCAGGGCTCATACAAAGATGCTGAGAAAGGCCTTGGATATCCCCAGGGGGCCATGGGCATCCCAATGCACAGCCCACACTGTACACTCAGGCCCCAGCCTCTGTACCCCCATGTGGGCCCTCCAAGCCCCTTTTCTCCCCAGCACTCTGCCCTGGTGGCAACTGGCTGCCTTGGGCATGAGCTGCAGGTTCTGGCCTCAGCAGTCCCCAAGGGCTTGGTCACCTCCACCAGCCCAAGGCCCTGCCAGCTGAGAAATGACAATCCTGACCTGCCTAGCTGGAACAGAGGCAGGCCTCACCCCACCGATCCTCAGCAGAAGCTGAAGTCATCTCTCCCAGCCAGTAAGGAGTCGAGGAGGCTAGTGCGAGGCAGAAGGCCTCTGAGATCTGGGCCTGCCTCTCTTGCACCTTAGATAATCTCAGGTCAAAGGCTGGTGAGGACTGAAGTCAGAGAAGCCTCCAGCCTGGGCAATGCTCAACCCCTGGTGCCTCCAGCACCCCACTTCAGCTGTTCTGGTCGGGGGTGCAAGTAGGTGGGCGCGGGTTCTGGCCCTATCATGTGGCCGCAGTCTGGGCCCTCTGCTTCTTTGGGTCTCAGCTCCCTTAGCTGATAGGACAAAGACCTCCTTGTCTCAGTTCCTCACGAGCCTGCTTCACAGCCAGCAGGGCCCGGGCAGGAGGAAGAGATGAGAAATGGGTGCACAGCATTCGCCACCAAATGGACACATAGTGCTCTCTCCCTGATGCCACCAGAAACAGCCAGCCAGCCCCCGTGTCTATCTCTTGGGAGAGATCTCTGCCCTGGGGCAGAAAGAACACTTCTGGAAGAGGAGGCCTGGCAAGGGGGACAAGAGCTCAGAGCTGAAACCAGCACTGCTCTCAGCAACAACCAAGATGGCAGCAGCAAGACCCCTTCAGGACTGGGCTCCTCCACGTGGAGACCCACCACCTCCCCAGCCCTGCCCTGGGCTCAGACAGCTCAGCTCATGTAGCACCGGGCTAACACCCAGCCCAACTGAATTAAATCTGGTGTCATCATTACTTAAAGCTTCCAGGTGACTCTCCTATAGAGACAGGACTATTAAGCTTCTGGGATTTTTTGTTTGCTCACTTTTGGTTTTTTATCGTGGTTTTTTACGTAAGTAACAACACATTTGCCATGTCAGTAATTTTCACATGCAGTCATTAATTATGTTCATCCTATCGTTCAACCATCACCATAACCGTTCCCAAATTCTTCCATCATCCTTAACAGGAACTCCGTGTCCCCTAAGCATTGAGTCCCCTCCTTTTTCCTTTCCTCCCACCCTCACTCGCCCTTGGTAACCACTAATAAACTTTAATCTCTATATACTTGTCTATTCTAGATATTTCATAGAAGTCGGGTCATATAATATTTGTCTTTTTGCGACTGACTTATTTCACTCAGCACAATGTTTTCAAGGTTCATGTTGTGGCAAGCGCCAGGACTTCATTTATCTTTATGGCTGAGTAATATTCCATTGTATGTATATACCACGCTTTGTTTAACCATTCATCTGTTGATGGACATTAAGGCTGTTTCCACCTTCTGTAAAGCCTCTGTTTTAACTGTATTAAGATAGAGGGAGTCTACAGGGAAGGGCTAGTGGCCTGAATGGCTTTGGTGGCTCTAGAGGGTAAGCAGGTGGCGGGGGCATGCAGAAAATGCATTTGTGCTTCAAGGGCTGGCTGGCTTCTGATTTTCTCCTCTTGTCCTCTGTGTCTCTGTCTCTCATACACACACACACACACACACACACACACACACACTCTCACACAGAGAGAGAGAGAGAGAGAGAAATAGGTCCACAGGGATGAGTGGAAAGCTGTGACAACCCCACAGAGACAAAGAGATATTTATCCCCAGGGTACCTACTTGAAGGCATCAATGTCAACACCCAGGATGGAACACATACGGTGGGATTCCTTCAGGAGCCGACCCAACTGCACACACATACACACACACACACATTCAGAAATGCAGACACAGGCACACTCACAGAGCAAAGACGTGTGCTGATGTAACCCCACAGCGATTTAGCTCTGCCTTCTGATGTATTTATCGGCGTCTTTATAAACGGCATAAGGCACACACACTTACACACACTCATCCTGCCAAGGGGCTCCTATATAGAGAAGCAACCAGATACATTCAGATTCAGATTCAGGCTTGCCACGGAAGTGCCCAGACTTGCAAGATGCTCATCATGGTTCCAGGCCTGGTGGCTGCTCCTCAGTCACAGCTGAAGTAGATTACAAACAAGCAGGAGCAGTGGCCCCAGCCCCCTCCCAACCCAGCTCCCTGAGTTGTCACCAGGCTGTTCCAGCAATGATGTGAACCAGGAAAATGGTGTGCCCCAAGTGAGTGACGCAGGTGGAGGGGTTGAGGCACTCTCAACAGGGGACCTCCTCTGGAACAGACCCAGGGTCCTTGACTCCCATTGTTGCCCTCTCTCTTCACCCTCCCGCCAACCACGGTATAGTCCACGCCCTGCACAAAATGGACACAGATGCTGACTAGCTCCGAAGTTTAGAGAGCGTGCATGGGAGCCCCGGGCCTTTGCCTTCCCACGCCCCATCTCAGCTTGAGGACCACCTTATCCGCCTCTCCAGGGCAGAATCTCTTAGCCTCTCCTGGCACTCCTGTCCCCACCCCCACCCCAAGGCTACCCTGCACCATTCCCTGTGGATAACGCTCAGTGACTGCGATCTTATGCCGCCTGCCCCAAACCTATGCTCCTCTGGGCCACAAACATGGCTCCTCTGCTCCAGGACAGCCCTCTAAGACTTGTCCCCTGGGTCTGCCCTCTCAGCCTTGTCCACTGCTCTTCCTTCACCCCATCCCAGCTACCTCCCTCCTCTGGATTCTCCCAAGCTCTCAGTGACACCCTCACGAGACAGGGGACAGGGCTGGACCCAGCCACTGCAGCCCAGGGTTGAACTCTCCCCTCCCTGGGGATGGACAATGGTCCCTTTCGGCCCAGCCACACAAGTGACCTAGGAAGACCTAGCCACCCAATAGCCCACGGAGCTCTTGCTCTCGCTCTCACTCTCTGCTCTGCTGGAGCAGTTGGCTTTTGCAGTAGATCGCAAACTATTTAACTCTACTTCCTGGTATTTACTGCAGTGAACTCGGGGACCATTTTGTCAGTTTTTAGACTTAAGACCTTGAGCAAGCCATAACTTTTCTGTGCCTCAATTTTATCATCTGTAAAATAGGAATAATAATAATACCTACCTCGCAGATCTTACTGCAAGGCATCGACAAGTTTATATAAATAAACTTTAGAGTATACTTTCTCCTCACTCATCGACTATCTCATTATCCGACATTTCCCATTTACGACAACAGTAAAAAATCTACTATCGGTCTATTTTGCCCATTAATGATGTACATCTGGCAGTAACGAATGCTGAGATGCGAGGCAAGAGTAACACTGGCTGTGATGGTTAAGGTTATGTGTCAACTTGGCTGGGCAATGATTCTCAGTGGTTCAGCAGTTATGTAATGATGAAATTTAGCCGTTATGTAATGATGTAGTCATCCTCCGTTTTGTGATCTGATGTGGTCACCCTCTATTTTCGCATAATGCCAATTTCGCATAACAGCCTGGTCTTTGGAACCTAACCATGTCGATAAGTTAGAAGAGGGTGTATAGTATAGCCTGGCACCTGGTAAGGGCCTTACATGTGTTAACTATTATTATTACCTTACTACTTTGGGTTCAGCCTTTTCGAATCCAATGGGATGCTGTCACTTCCACCCCCACAACCCTGTGTCACATTCAGAATGGGAACAGAAGGCCTGCTGTGCCTTTCCTTGCTAATGGCTAACACTCATTAAACTCTTTTCTGAGCAATAAATATGCATTAACTAACTTAACCTGCCCAAAACCTAAGAAGTAGGTACTAGCATCATCCTCATTCTATAGGTGAGGTGAATGAAACACAGAGAGGCTAAGCAACTTGCTCAAGGTCACACAGCAAGTATCTGGTGGAGATGGGAAGTGCACGCAAGCAGCTGGCTCCGAAACTAGTGCACTTCATCCTTACGGTCCTGCCACTTTCTGTTATTGGTAAGGAGAATCAGCACAGAGCCACAGATACCCCATTTAGTGACCCCCTCACACCCTGAGGGGCTGATCAGGCCCTCTGCTACCCCCATCCACATTTCTCTGTCTGAAGCACCCACCTTAGGAAGAGTCATAGACATGCATTTAAGACCTGAAATGGACTTTAGAGGCCACTTTCCCATTGTAGAGACAGGTAAACTAAGGCCACAGAGGAGGAGACACTTCCCAAGGTCACATAGCATAGAGTCTTGGTACCCCACCAGGCAGCAATGGGCTGTGTGGCAGATACCTGGACTGGGGGACTCTCAGGGGACCCCAAAGGCACACCAATCCCCCCTTTCAGACCCAGGAGGGCCCATCCGCCTCAGGTCTTATAACCCCAGCAGCACCCAGAGTGGGAACTGACAACAGACCCATGTCCTCCTGTCACCCACTGTACCAGGCAGCTGTCCTCCCTGCACACAGGAAGACGGCATCATCGGTCTGCACACCGGAGCGGTGACTCACCAGGTTTGCCAACGTTCCACTTCTCTGTACAGGAGGGGACTCAGAGATCCTCTAGCCATCCTCCCACTGCCACAAACCAGGCAGGACCTCCTGCAGCACCCCAGTGGAGGGTGGCCTGGCTCCTGTGCTGGGAAGCTCAGCCCCCTCCAGCAGCTGGTCCCGAGGCCCTCAGTGGCTATCCCAGAGAAATACATGCTTCTTTGCCTGGTGGAAACCCACAGAGGTGGAGGACAGCACTTCACCCTCCCTCCCCCTGGGACCACACAGCCCTGGGTCCCTCACCTGCCCCTCATGGGACTGAGACCACCTGAGCCACCTCCTGTGGGAATCCTATAGCTGCTCAGCATCCCTCCCCTTCACAGGACAGTGCCAAGACTGGACACTAGACAGAAAATGGCCCAGGGGATGTGGGTCACTCACCTCCTATGCTCTCAACGTGCTCTCTTTATTAATGAAACCTTAGCGTGACTCCCCTGAACCCCCGGCTTCCTCCTCGGCTGGAACCAGGAGGGGGAGGCTGAAAGTTGAAACCATTGTCCCCTGCCAACTCACCCCTCAAAGAGAGGGAACTGAAGTTGCTTCTAGGAAGGAAGGAGGAATCTCTAGAACCTATTTCCTTTGCAAAGAGGCCAGAACGGTTTAAGGGCAGAGCCAAATGCCTGGGCGAGGAGTATCTCAGCAATCATGGGGTTAATCATCTATGCGGAGGCTCCTCTCTGGTGTTCAAACCTTCCTGTTCCAGAGCCATGACCACCTGCGTCCTGCCCACAGCAGGTGACAGGAGCCAGGGCACAGGAAGGGCCCCTGGTGATTATCTCACCCAAGCCCTGCATTTCACATGTAAGAAACAGGTTCAGGGAGCTGAGCTCAGGGCAGGGAAGGGCCCAGCTGAAGTACGCATGTGCACTTTGAGTTTGAGCCCCAGGAGACCAAGAGATGCTCCCAAGGCCACGCTGCAAAGTCCTCCTCCCCGAGAACGTGCTACAAGGAGGCCCCTCACACACTGAATAGTATAGGGATAGCTCCTGTCCTGGAGGATTCATGAGGGTTCTCCAAATATTGAACTCCCCCTGGGCCAAGCAAGAAGAAAAGGGAGGAGAAAGAAGGGGAAGGAAGAGCAGAGGCTAAAAGTTCGGGGGAAGAGGAAGGTGGGAAGGGAAGTGACGGAAGGGGCTGGAAGGCATGGAGGGAGAGCAAAGGGGAAGGAGAGGAAGAAGTCAGAGCTGGGGAAGGCAGCTGTTTGTGAATGATTTACAAGATAATGTTTCCTGGGCACCTATTTAGCAGGAGACAATGCTCCATGTTAGGGATTGAATTATGCCCCCTAAAAAAATATGTTGAAGTCCTAACCCTTGTACCTGTGAACGTCAACGTGTTTGCGGAAACAGGGTTTTTCTTTGCAGATGTTATCAGTCAAGTTAAATGAGGTCACACAGGAGTGGGGTGGGTCCTAATCTTAAGCCCTTCTGAGTGGTGTTTTATAAAAGGGGAGAACAGACAAGAAAACAGAGTTGCACACAGCTGCGGGGGGCGAGGGCGAACAGAAGTCCTGTGACAACAAAAGCAGATGCACCTATAAGCAGCAAAGGAAATGTCAAGGATAGCTAGCAGTTACCAGGAACCAGGAGAGAAGCCTGAAATAGCCCCTCTCTTGAAGCCCTCACAAGGAATTTTCACGGCAGATACCGTGATGTGGACTTTCAGCCTCCAGAACTATGAGAAAATTAATTTCTGTTCTTTGAAGCCACCCATTTTGTGGTCTGTTGCTACCGCAGCCCTAGGAAGCTAAGACACTCCAGGAGAAGGGGGGAGGCAGGGCTGCCAGCACCTCTCCATTTGCACTGTGATGCCTTGTTAGCCAGCGCTCTCTCCCGGGTGGGTGAGCCCCTGGAAGGGAGGTCCAGGCCCTGGCCCCTGGGATGGGAGCGGGCACATGATGGGTGCCCAGAAAACTTGGATGACTGCCTGCTGGATGATTTGGGAAGTGATTCAGAGCATGGCAAGATATAAGAAGGTGGGACAGCAAGTAGATGAGAGGGCGGAAGGCTCTGGTGCCAATCCCTGGAACCCGCGAAGCAAAGGATTGTCCCACAGGAAGAGGGGCAGGGGCACTGAAGTGTTCAGTTTCCTGTTTAGGCAGTATCCCTCAGGAGGCTGGGAGCAGAGTGGAAGGGGAAACTGCAGGCAGAAAACCCACAGTGGAGGCCGTTTTCTGTATCCAGGGGAGAGGTGATGGGGACCTGGGCAGGGCAAGAGCAGCTGGACTGGAAAGGTGGGGACAGAATCCAAAGACTTAGGAAAGTGGGAGAAAGGGAAGTCTGCATGGCCTACCTCCAAGGACGTGGCAGAAGGAAAATGTCAGGAGGGGGCAGGTGGGAGGGGAAGAAACACAAGGCAAGACCTGGTGTACTGCACAAATCTGAAATCAGAAGCTGGGTAATTCAGAGGGGCCCGCAAAGCAGCCACATGTTTTTTCTCAGACAACTCTCCCCAGCTCCCATTTGTCGGGAGAAAGGTGAAGACTGCTACAGCAATGCATGGAGTCTGGAAAGCTGGCATGAGAGTGTCTGACTATCCCTCAAAGCCAACTTGTCCCCCTAACACCACCTCCAGGAAGCCCTCCCAGGTTGCACCAGCCCCACTGACCACTCCCCTCCTCTGAGCTCCCCCAGCCCTGAGACGATGAGCCTGGGCTGTTTCAAGTCTTGTCCTGTCCGTTGTGAGTTGTGACTCTTGTCTGGAAACAAGGGGGTACACCCAGGTTTCCTTCTGGTCTCATTCCCAGTGGAGGTGGGCACACACTTGGGCACAGAGGGTGAACAGGAGAGGGGCTCAGGAAATACTTGGTGAGTTTAAGTGATTTCACTCAGTTTTTTACTCGTGAATGTTTTTCCCAGGTGTCCTTAGAAAAAAAAAAATCAAACCCAGTGCTGTCAAGTCAATTCTGTTGTTTCAGAGGAGAACTGTGCTCCATGGGGTTTTCAATGGCTATAATCTTATGGAAGTAGATCGTCCAGCCTTTTTTCCATGGTACCACTGACTGGATTCAAATCGTCAACCTTTCTATTAGTAGCTGAGTACAAACTGCACCACCTCCCCCAACAGGGACCTTAGGTACCCCTAGGCTCCTCAGGAGAAACATGTGGCAGTGTGCTTCCATAAAGGTTTACAGCCTTGGAAACCATATGGGGCAGTTCTACTCTGTCCTGTAGGGTCACTATGAGTCGGAATCAACTCGACGGCAGTGGATTTTGGTGGTGGACCCTTGACAGAAAAAGTTTACAACTTCTGGTGGGAGATTTATCCCACGGACACAGTGGAGGCCTATCTGGAGTAGGGTGCTGTGGTCAGGCTCAGAGCTTCTCCTTGGACTGACCCATTACACAGATGGGTGTCTGAGCTCCAGGCAGAAAGTAACAAAGCATCCAGGTGCCAAGGGCATCTCTTCGGCTCTCAGATCCAAGCCTCTCCCTTCTTCAGCCATTTATCTTTTTTAACCTTATGACCCAGAGATCAGCGAATCCTTCTTGCAGGCCTTATCCAGCCTGTCACCTATTTTTGTACTGCCAGCAAACCAAGAACGGGTTTTGCATTTTTAAATGGCCAGGGGAAAAAAAATTAAAAGAAAAATCATATTTCATGACATGTGAAAATTGTATGAAATTCAAATTGCAGTCTTTAAAGTTTTATTGGAAGCTAGCCATGCTCATTTGTTTACACGTTATCTAGGGTTGCTTTCACACTACAAGAGCAGAGCTAAGTAGTTTCAATAGAACATATGGCCAGTGAAGCCAAAAATATTTATTATCTGACCTTTTACAAAGGAGCCCTGGTAGTGCAGTGGTTAAAGTGCTCAGCTGCTAACCAAAAGATAGGCAGTTTGAACCCACCAGTGGCTCCTCAGAGAAAGATGTGGCAGTCTGCTTCCGTAAAGGTTTACAGCCTTGGAAACCGTACGGGGCAATTCTACTCTGTCCTGTAGGGTCACTATGAGTCAGAATCAACTCGACGGCAGTGGGATTTGGTGGTGGACTCTTTAAAGAAAAAGTCTACAACTCCTGGTCTAGCCTCATGCAACACACACACACACACACACACACACAAACTTCCTCCATTCAACACGCATCTGGACTTTTCAATAAGGAAAACTTCTGTGGCCTTCCTTGGGCAAATGCCTGTAAGTACCCAGGTGTGTTCAGATATGTGTGAGAAGGTGTGTCTCGATGTCCATTGTCTTTTTGATGTTGTTTGTCTCCATTTTGCCCCAGCTCCCTGGCAGGTGTCATGGGAAGCCTACATGCCTCCCTGGCAATGTGTCACTCCCTCCCTGTGTGTCACTGCGGGGGTAGCTGTCACTGTGTGCTTCTGACGGCATCTACAGCTTGGCACACACACGTCGCAGCTAAGGAGTTTCCAGCTCCAGGTTGCCAGGCAGCTAGACCACTAAACTCAGCCCGTCCAGACCCTGGCATCTCTGACTCCTCTGCTCAGAGGTGGTCGAGGCCTCCAGCCCCTCCAGAGTGTAGAACGCCCTCAGCCAGCCCTGTCTAGGGAATCAAACCCCTTCTCACATACTTCCCTAGGGCAAGGAACTCACTGCACCCTAGGTATCAGCTCCACAGGGGGTGGCTCTCAAGTAAGAAAGGCCTTTCTGGCACTGAGCTGAGCCCCTGCTTCTGCACTTGGTGTACCTTGATTTTGTCCTCTGGCAGGCAGCGCAAGGCATCATTCACTATCCGTGCCAGCCCTCTGCCAGTGGAATTTTCATTCCTGGGAGCTCAAGCCAGAGGCCATGTCCCCAGGTGGAAAACCAACTTGTAGCCTTAACACACATCTTTCTTACCTCTTAGTGGCACCTATTTATCTGTAAACAAACACCCATTTTGTGAGCTTATTTATTTAACACAAATTGAGGAGTGGCTGTTCCATAGCAGGAGTGTGGTAGAGAGGAGAGGCTTCGAGAAAAAGGATGGTCCCACAAGTATTTCTCTAATCAACCCCGTGAGCTTAAGCCTTACACAAAACACAACTGTTATGCACCCTTTTAGGCTGGATCGCTCCGTAGAGTGCGGACAGGGTCCTTCAGAGGCTCCTCACAGACACCACCCCTCCCTGTACACATGGGCAAACTGACCATCCATGACAGAGGAGGAAAGGGACCAGGTTTCCTTCCGCCTCCGTAGTCACCCCACAAACACACTTGTTGATGGATTGGTTGGAAGATCTGGCTCAGGGTCCACTCCAGCGTGCTCTGTCTCTAATTTATATGTTCAAATTTTGGCTGCTGTCCAGACTGGCGCCTCTGCCTGCCCTCCCCAAGGTCAGTGGGAAGCAGAGGCCCAGGCTCAGCTTGGGACTGGAGGTTCCACCAGCCCCATCTACACCAAGCACCAAACTCAGATAGGGGCCTCCTGAGAAAACCTGGGTGCTGCTTGCTGACCCCACAAATGCATGAACATAGTGCCTGGTCCCCTTCAGAAGCTCACAGCCACCCGAAGGCCTATAGCCTGACCTTCAGGATGCCTGGCTGCCTCAGCCCGGACTGCAGCCCCAGGCAAGCTACCCTACACAGACTGTGTGTAACCCTCTCCCATCCTCCATCCCATAACCCACATGACTGCTCCCAGGAAAAGCCAAATGCTTATGTCCTGTTTTGGGGTGTTTTTTTGTTTGTTTGTTTGTTGCGTTTGTTTTTTGTTTTTTGTGGTTTTTTTTTGGGGGGGGTGGCCTTGTGGGACACTGTAAGGCTGGGGGAGGCAAAAAGGGAGACTGGCATATAGGCACTAAAAGCGTAGGAATGGTCCCAGAATCAGCAGGGGTCTACCACCCCACCACCAGTGTCTTCCTAAGGGAGCCTGAGCCCCTTCGAGTAGAAAAGCACCACTCCCCAGCTCCACTGTGAAACGCAATCAGCTTCCGGCTGGGCTCCTTCATCAGGGTCTAGCTCCATCCTGTAGCGCCCTGGTCCCCTCTGACCCACACGGCCACCCCACCTGCTAAGGTCCCGCCTAAGATGCGGCCTCCGCCCCCTCCCGCAGCTGCCCAAGGGGTCTGTGCCTTTAAGGCAGACGGCAGGGGTCTGGCAGGGGTCTTCAGGCGCATTTCCCAGGCAGGCCCCCTTAGGGCGTTTCCTCGAGGGACCGCCAAAGCCCAAAGCCCAAAGCCCGGGCATCCCAACCGCAGCCCCTCCGCACCGTAGGGAACCAAGGGACGGCGCTCTTTTGCACTGTCCCGAATGTAGCACCATGGGGGCATTCTACTCTACCATCAATACCCGCTAGCCAGCACATCTCTTGCCCACCCCCTGAGAACGGCGGTATTCAGCCCCCGAAGATCCTCTAGCTTCGCCTTCCCGATCCGCGTAGGCGCGTGCTTTCGTCTGAGGGGGGGGGGGGTGGGGAACAGGTCCCTCCGGGTCCCTCCGGCCGCAGTGCCCTCCCTGTCCCTGGTTTTTCCTTCTCAGCACGAGAAGGGGCGTGAGATACCTAGGCCGACCCCATCTCCCACAGGGTCTGCAGGGATCGGTGGTCCCAAGCACAGCCCCTAGAAACAGACATTTTTGGGGGGCGGGGGGGGGAAGGGGAGTTGGACTGACACGCAGATGGGAGCAGCATTGGGAGAAGGCTTCATTTCAGATTCAGGAGGTTTGCCCCGCGCTGGCCCTCGCCCGCTCGGTCGAGGACGTGGCTTGCGGAGACCGACGAGCTGGAGTAGGGGGTCAGAGGTCCCCGAGGGGCAAAGATTCTGGAGCCGAGACAGGGGGTCCGTGGAGTGGAAGGAGAGGCGGGGGTGACCCTTACCTGGTCGCAGGCGGCCTCCCTGCTGGGCTGCGGAGCTGAGATCGGCCTGGAGCCCCCGTTCGCCGCCACCCGCCGGACCCACAAGGAGGGCGCGCAGCGGGCGATCTGCTCCCCTCGCCGCCCGGGATGGAGAGCGTGTGCGCCGAGAAGCGCGCGCCGAGCCCGGGTCTCCGCGGCGGTGTGCCGGGGGCGGCCGGTGTCCGTGTGTCTGTGTGCGGCGGCGTGTACGTGTGCGCACGCGAGGACAGCGCTAGCCTAGAGCAGCCGCCGCCGCCGTCAGTCAGCGCCTGGGGACGGAGCGCGGCGCCCCCCGCCTGCCCTCGCCCGCCCCGCGCGGCGCGGCCACCCAGCCCGGCTCGGTCCTGCAGGAGAGGCGCCGCCTCCGCGGCGAAGCCAGGCCGGGGGCTAGACGGAGAAGATCGACCACTGCCTCCCCCCGCGGACCTCTCAGGCGGGGGGCTCCGGTGCAGGCCAATGAGCGTACGGGGGCGGGGTTAGGCGGAGGGGAACGGGATGGGGAGCGAGGGGCAGCCCGCCCAGACCCCGCCCGCCTCGTTTGCCTGGCCTCGCGGCAAACACCAGCAAGAACCGCGGAGCGGAGGCCTGGGGGTGAGGATGTAGAGGCGACAGCCCCCGCTCTGTCGCCGAACTTCCGGGGCTCGGGGTCAGGCCCTCCCCGGGGGTCACGGCCCTCCTTTTCACCCTCTCCGAGATACCCAGAGCGAGAAAGCCGGCTTCCTTCTGCCTCTGATGTCCTGAGCTTCCCTGTCAGAGCCTGCTCTTCCTTTTCCTCCAGGTAGCCTTCTTTACTAGCAAGTTCTAGACCCTCTTTGCCCCCACAGTCTGGGCCTGAGAGGGTCAGCTAGCTTTGGGTGCCTGCCTGGATGTCCTCAAATGCCCCTCACAGGGAGAATGTCCTATGGTAAGAAAAGAAGGGGGGGTGGGATTACAGAACAGAGGCGATTTAAAATAATATGGCTCCAGAGTTAAAAGAGCTGGTCTGCTAACTGAAAGGTCGGTGGTTCAAACCTGACAGCTGCTCTGAGGGAGAAAGATGTGGCAATCTGCTTCCGTAAACAAACATTACCCCTTGTCATCGAGTCATTTCAACTCCTAGCAACCCTATAGGACAGAGTAGAACTGCCCCATAGGGTTTCCAAGGAGCGGCTGGTGGATTCAAACTGCTGACTTTTTGGTTAACAGCCTGAGCTCTTCACCACTGCACCACCAGGGCTCCTCAGTAAAGATTATAGCCTTGGAAACCTTATGTGATAGTTCTGCTCTGTCCTATAGGATTGTTATGAGTCGGAATCATCCCAATGGGTTTGGTATTTTTGGTTTAGAGTTAGACTGCCTGGGCCTCAGTCCCCACTGTGCCAGGGTTAGCTCTGTGAGCTTGGGTAAACTTCCTCACCTGTTCATGGAATCACAGTACCTATCTCCTGATCTTGACAGCAGTACTAAATAAGAATGGGACACGCCTCCCATAGTAGGGTGGCCAGTGCTGATACTGAATAAATTACTATTGCTACTGTTATTGTCATCTTGCTCAACCTCCTCCTGGTGCACATGGGTAAATTGAGGCTTAGAGACCTAAACACGCCAAAGTCATGTTGCCAGTGCCTGGTGGAGCCAAAGCCTGGCTGAGAGCAGTTACCCACTCCCAGGTGAGATACTCACCCCTCCGGGTCCCACAGCTGCTCCCCACCTGCCTGGGATCTGTTTGTTCACTACCCCAGGCTCCAGCTTCCTGAGTGCTCACTCCATACCCTCAATCCTCAGTCTGTAAACAGGCTGTGTCCTTCCCCATTGAAGTAAGATCTTGGCCAACCTCCTTGTGGGCCCACGTCCTGGGTGTGGCACCTTGTTGAGAAAGCCTCAAGGAGGAGAGAAAAGAAAGAGACTTGGGCCTCCCCTTGGGGGACACTAGTCTGACTTCTGAGAGGACGTGTGGGTGGAGCAGGAGTCAATAGGGAAACTTTAAAGGAAGTGCCTGAGACCCAGAGAGAAGTGAGTTCTAAGTCCACAGCGGGAGCTGATATTTTCTCTTCACCACCCAAAGGTGGCGCAAATAGTTCACACTCAACTACTAACCAAAAGGTTGGTGGGTTCTGGCTGCATCACAAAAGAAAGGCCTGGTGATCTGCTTCCGTAAGGATTATAGCCAAGAGAACCCTACGGAGCTCAGTTCTGCTCTGTAACACATGGGGTCATCATCAACTTGTCAGTAATGGATTTATTTTGTTTTCTTCACTGCCCAGTGAGCACTGGCCCTGCTAGAACACCACACTGCTGGTCTGCAGGGCTCACATTCCTTTCAGTCCAGGAAAGCTTCCGGGAGGAGTAGAATTATAATCCTTTGTATCAACAGAGGGGCACCTGGATGGCACAAATGGTTTGTGCTCAACTACTAACCTAAAGGTTGTTGGTTCTAACCCACCCAGCAGCTGCTGTGGAAGAAAGGCTTGGTGGTCTGCTGCCATAAAGATTACAGCCAAGAAAACCCAAGGAAACAGTTGTACTCTGTACCACACGGGATCACTGTGAGTTGGAATAGACTTGACGGCAATGGGTTTGGTTTTTGGCTTGGTATCAACAAAGAGTGAGACCCTATGCGAGGAGCAATGAGGGCTGGTGGAGAGAAGAGAGCAGAGTGCTGTTCTAGAGTCAGACAGAAGACAGTTAAATAGGACCGCCCTCTGAACCTGGCTACACCCCTTCCTAGCTCAGCCCTCTAACCCCTGGTAGCCCACTCTTTCACCTGCCTCCAGCCCGAGTGTTGTGAAGATCAAATGAGATGCTGGGTGTGAAAGTGCTCTGTAAACTGTGAAACATGCATGCTGAGAGGGAAGAATAGAAGCATGGTGCGCAGGATGGGGGCCAGGAGTGTGGGAAGGCTGGAGACCAAGCTCACTACCATAGGCCTGCTCCCCCTGGAAATGTCCATGTCAGGTTCTAGATGGGGGCCCTTTGGCTCTGAGGTTCTGCATTCAGGTTTATTCTCTTCTCCGTACTCTTGGTTCTCCAGGCTCCACTCTGGGTTCTGGATCCCTTGCTCTTTCTGTGTAGATGGATGCCTTGGTGTGGCCTGTGACCAGGCTGGCATGGTGCCAGCAGAGTGGGGCTCAGGCCCTTCAGCACACCTGCTTCTCTGCCTGGGCAGCCGGTTAGGCCGTAGAGGAAGCCAGCCATCCTCTGCTCACACTCATCCCCTTTACCTGTTCTCTCTTTGATTCAGGACCCATGACCAGGGGATCAGCTCCTAGCTGAACGGAGCCCCAGACTGTAAGGACCCCAGCTAGCACTGTGATGTTGATGCTCCCAAGGGGGCGAGTAGGAGCAGAAACCCAGCTCTTGCTCTGCCCACCCCCCACCAAGCCAGGCACTCACTGAGTCCACCCAAAAGGACACTTTTCTCCAATTGATCCACCTGGAGGGGGCGCCTCTTTCTAATGTCTCAGCAAGCTGCTATATAGCTAGCAGCCTTTGTAGACTTGGAGTCCAAGCCTAGCCCTGGGTGGTAACATTGGTCCGAGTGAGGCATGGAAATAAACATCAGAGCTGGGACCAAGAAGGGTCATCTAGCCCCATTCTCTGTGGAGGTTGTGCCTGAGCCCAAAGGGGTAACAGGACTAACAAAAGACAGACAGGTAACTTTCTTAACAGATTGGAGGCTTATGGATTGAATTGTGTTCCCCCAAAACGTGTTGGAATCCTGACCCCATACCTGTGAGTATAATCCAATTTGGGAATAGGGTTTTCTTTGTTATGTTAATAAGGCCATATCAATATAGGGTGGGTCCTCAACCTAATCATTTCTGAGTTATAAATAAAACAGATTAGACACAGAAGCAAACATCAATAGGGGACGATAGATGCCACATGAAGATCACCAAGGAACCGAGGAATACAGGGGCTACAGAAGCTAAAAAAGACAAGGAACTTTGACCAGATTTGACACAGAGAGAGCCTTCTCCTAGAGCTGGTGCCTGAAATTTGGATTTCTAGTCTCCTGAACTGTGAGAAAATTAATTTCTGTTCTTAAAGCCACCCACTCGTGGTATTTCTGTTACAGCAGCACTAGCAAACTAAGATAAAGACTAAACCCGATGCCCTGGTGCCCAGTTAGTGCTGTGCTGCCTCGTGGGCTACCACACAATTCTGGAGGCTTTTGTGCCCCTGACTGTTCCCTGCCTGTTGCAGGCATGTGACTCTGGTCTCACCAAACAATCTTGGCTCTTCTTGAGCAGGAGCTACACCAATTCTGTACCCCCAGACTGGGCCTCCCCTGGGGCAGGGGCAGGGGCAGGGTCTCCCTCTCCTCTGCCCTAGTCTAACGCAGTAACCAAACACCCAACCCATTGTCATTGAGTCAATTCTGACTCATGGTGACCCTATGAGTTACAGAGGAGGGTTTTCTTGGCTGTAATCCTTATGGAAGCCGAGCCCCAGGATCCTGATCCTGCTGGGTGGGTACAAACTGCCAACTTTTAGGTTAGCAGCCAATCACAAACCCCTTTCACCACCCAGGGACCTCCAATGTGGTAACAGTGCCTAAGAAATCAACTTCATTTCAAGGTCTTAGGACCCTGACGTTCCAAGCCAGCCACTCTCCCACCCACCCCCATTCCCACCCTATCTACCTGGCTTTGGGAAGACCTAGGCACCACCCCTGGGAAAGCCCTTCTCCCAGAAGACCCCTTGAGCTGGCTTCTCACCCTTGGGGAAGGAGGCTGGGTTCTCCTCTCTAGCTTTTTCTACCGGTGCTTACTACCTCAGCTCCTTCCACAAGCCAGGCAGCCAGGCAGGCAGGAACTGAAAAATATGGGTTTTAATTCAATTTTCTGAGACGTGGCTGAGGGAGATGGATGCCAGGCTGCCCTACCCAGCATTCATCTCTCCTGAGCAGCAGTTCCCTCCTTTGACTCCCAGCCCCCCACCAGCCCTGTTGCTGCTCAGGCGGGGAGACAAGCTCACGTGAGGACACAGAGGTGTTTTCATCGCAGGCAGCTGACATTTACTGAACATGCTCACTGCGTCTGAGGCCAGTGGTTCTCAACCTTCCTGGTGCTACAGAACCCCATGGAGTGCTTTTCAAAATACCCATGCCCAGGCCTTACCACCAGAGAGAATTAGACAATTGGTCTTTGGTGAAGCCTGGGGAAAAGTATTTTTAAAGTCCCCCCGGGATTCTAATGTCCAGCTAGGATTGAGAACCACTGTCGAAGGCCCTCTGCTAAATGCTTTCCCAAGGTGGTCAGAGGTGTGCTGACACCTGGTCCCTTAGCTCCTGGCAGCCATAAGCAACCTTCTTCCATTTTCCACAGGAGCTGTATGAATGCTTTCATTCTCTGTATGCTCTAGGACATGAGAAGGGCAGGAAGTAACTGCTTTACCTGCATTGTTATTGTTGGTGTTAGCTGCCATCCAGGGGAGTCTGACTCATGGCCATCCATGAGTTACTGAGTAGAACTGCTCCATAGGATATTCTTGACTGTAATCTTTTTTTTTTTAATAATATTTTATTGTGTTTTAGGTGAAGGTTTACACAGCAGTGTAGGTTTCCAATTCAACAATTTCTACACAAGTTGTTCAACGACAGTGGTTACACTCTTCACAGTGTGTGAACGTTCTCATTATTTCCGTTTGACTGTACTCTTTTTTTTTTTTTTTTTTTAATATATATTTTATTGTACTTCAGGTGAAAGCTTACAGAGCAAATAGTTTCTCATGAAATAGTAGTACACATGTTGTTTTTTTTTTGACATTGGTTAACAACCCCACAACGTATTAAGCCTCTAAATTCTCAACCTTTTTTTTTGATGAAAATTACAGATGGCCAAAGATACACCGTTTCAAAATTTTCTACATTCACAGTTCAGTGACATTGACTACGCTCTTCCAACTGTGCTGTTATTCTCACTTAAGATGAAGGCTTACAGAACAAAATAGTTTTTCATTTAACAGTTACTACACATGTTGCCCTATGACAATGGTTAACAATCTCACAGCACATCAAGAATATCCTTACTCCACCTTGTATTCCCTATCACCAGGGGGCTTCCTTGTCCCCTTCTGTCTTCTGGACCTTGTCAGTGGACTATTGTACCTCTTTAGTCTCATTTGTTTATTTATTTATTTATTTATTTTTATTTTATTTAAACACCATTTCAAAACTTTTTACTTACACATTTAAGTGATATTGACTATGCTCTTCCAATTGTGCTGCCATTCTCGCCCAAGATGAAGGCTTACAGGACAAAACAGCCTCCCATTTAATAGTTACTACAAATGTTGCCCTATAGCAGTGGTCAACAATCTCACAATACATCGACAGTGTCCTTATTCAATTTGTGTTCCTTATCATCAGTTTCCTACTCTCCCTCTGCCTTCTGGCCCTTGTCACCGGACTCCTGTACATCGTTAGTCCCATTTAGTTTTACTGGGGTGTCCATTCCCAGGCTTAACATCGAACCTTGAAGTTAACTTCCCCTCTGAGCTGAAAGGGTGTCTGGGGGCCACACTCTCGAGGTTTCTCTAGTATTCTTTAGGCCAGTATATCTGGTCTTCTTTTTTTTTTTTTTTTTTTGGGAGTTAAAATTATGCTCTACATCCTACTCCAGCTCTGTCCAGAACCCTCTGTTGTGATCCTGGTCAGAGGAGTCATTGGTGGTAGCCGGGCACCATCCAGCTGTACTGGGCTCAATCCCGTGGAGGCCTTGGTAGCTGTGGACCATTAGTCCTTCGGACTAATCTTTTCCTTGTATCCTGTTCTCTTCGTTCTCCCTTGTTCCCGAAGGGATGAGATCAGTGGAGTATCTTAGATGGCCGCTCATAGGCTTTTAAGACCCCAGACACTACTCACCAAGGTAGAATGTAGAGCATTATCTTTATAAGTAGTGTCATGCCAATTGAGCTAGATGTTCCCCGAGATCATGGTCCCCAGAGCCCTCCGTCCAACAACTCAGTCCCTCGGGGGGTTTGGATGTGTCTATAGGGTCTCCATGACCTTTCCTTGTGCCGGTTGTGTTAGTTTCCCCTGTACTATGTACTATCTCATCTCTCACCCAAGTTACCACTTACCTATTACCTATTTAGTATCCCCCCCCCCCATCCCTGGTAACCAACAAGGATTGTTACATTTTGCATGTGAATTTTTTCATGGGTTTTTACAATAGAGGTCTCATACAATATTTGTCCTTTTGTGATTGACTTATTTCACTCAGCATGATGTCCTCCAGTTTCATCCATGTTATGAGATGCTTCACAGATTCATTGTTCTTTCTCGTTGCATAGTACTCCATTGTGTGTATGTACCATAGTTTGTGTATCCATTCGTCTGTTGATGGACATCGAGGTTGTTTCCATCATTTTGCTATTGTGAATAATGCTGCCATGAACATAGGTGTGCATATGTCTATTCGAGTGATGACTCTTATTTCTCTAGGATATATTCCTAGGAGTGGGATTGCTGGATCGAATGGTACGTCTATTTCTAGCTTTCTGAGGAAACGCCATATCATTTTCCAAAATGGCTGTATCATTTTGCATTCCCACCAGCAGTGTATAAGAGTTCCCGTCTCCCCGCAGCCCCTCCAACATTTGTTATTTCCAGTGTTTTTGATTCGTGCCAGTAATGCCAGGGTGAGATGGTATCTCATTGTGGTTTTAATTTGCATTTCTCTAATGGCTAGTGATCGCGAGCATTTCCTCATGTGTCTGTTGGCCATTTGAATGTCTTCCTTGGTGAAGTGTCTGTTCATTTCCTTTGCCCATTTTTTGATAGGATTGGTTGTCTTTTTGTTGTAGAGGTGTTGGATTTTCTTGTAGATTATGGAGATTAGACCTTTGTCTGACTTGTACTGTCCAAAAATTTTTTCCCAGTCTGTAGGTTCTCTTTTAACTCTTTTGGTGAAATCTTTTGAAGAGCATAGATGTTTGATTTTTAGAAGATCTCAATTATCTAGTTTATCTGTTGGGTTTTTTGTGTTGATGTTTATGGTTTGTATCCTGTTAATGCCATGTATTAAGGTCTGAAGTGTTGGTCCTATTTTTTCTTCTATGAATTTTATAGTTTGAGGCTTTATATTCAGGTCTTTGATCCATTTTGAAGTAGTTTTTGTATATGGTGTGAGGTATGGGTCCTGTTTCATTTTTCTACAAATGGATATCCAGTTTTGCCAGCACCATTTGTTAAAAAGACTGTCTTTTCCCCATTTGATGTATTTTGGGCCCTTGTCAAAAATCAGGTGACCATAGGTGGATGGATTTACATCTGAGTTCTCAATTCTGTTCCATTGGTCAATGTCTCTGTTGTTGTACCAGTACCAGGCTGTTTTGAGTACTGTAGCTGTATAGTAGGTTCTCAAGTCAGGTAGTGTGAGTCCTCCAACTTTATTCTTCTTCTTCAGTAGTGCTTTACTTATTCGAGGTTTCTTCCCTTTCCATATAAAGTTAATAATTAGTTTTTCCATCTCTTTGAAGAATGTTGTTGGTATTTGTATCGGAATTGCATTGTATTTGTAGATTGCTTTAGGTAGAATTGCCATTTTCACAATGTTGAGTCTGCCTATCCATGAGCATGGTATGTTTTTCCATTTATGTAGATCCCTTTGGGTTTCATGCAGCAGTGTTTTGTAGTTTTCTTTGTATAGGTCTTTTATATTCCTGGTCAGATTTATTCCTAAGTATTTTATCTTTTTAGGGGCTATTGAAAATGGTATTGATTTCCTGATCTCCTTTTCATCGTTCTCTTTACCGATGTATAGGAATCCAACTGATTTTTGAATGTTTATCTTGTATCCTGCTACTCTGCTGAATCTTTCTATTACTTCCAGTAAATTTCTCGTGGAGTCTTTAGGGTTTTCTATGTATAGTATCATATCATCTGCAAACAGGGAGAGTTTAACTTCTTCATTACCAATTTGGATGCCCTTTATTCCTTTTTCTTGCCTTACTGCTCTAGCTAGAACTTCCAGCACAATGTTAAATAGGAGTGGTGATAAAGGGCATCCTTGTCTTGTTCCTGTTTTCAAGGGGAATGTTTTCAGCCTTTCTCCATTAAGAATGATGTTGGCTGTTGGTTTTGCATAGATGCCCTTTATTATGTTGAGAAATTTCCCTTCTATACCTATTTTATTGAGAGCTTTTATCAGGAATGGGTGTTGGACTTTGTCAAATGCCTTTTCTGCATCAATTGAGATAATCATGTGATTTTTTTCTTTCCTTTTATTTATGTGGTGGATTACGTTGATGGATTTTCTAATGTTAAACCATCCTTGCATACCTGGTATGAATCCTACTTGGTCGTGGTGTATTATTTTTTTGATATGATACTGAATTCTATTGGCTAGAATTTTGTTCAGAATTTTTGCATCTATATTCATGAGAGATATTGGTCTGTAATTTTCTTTTTTTGTGATGTCTTTGCCTGGTTTTGGTATCAGCGTTATGCTGGCTTCATAGAATGAATTTGGAAGTGTTGCTTCCTCTTCTATGCTCTGAAATAACTTGAGTAGAACTGGTACGAGCTCTTCTGTAAATGTTTTGTAGAATTCTCCAGTGAAGCCATCTGGGCCAGGGCTTTTTTTGGTTGGGAGTTTTTTTATTACCTTTTCAATCTCTTCTCTTGTTATGGGTCTGTTCAGATTTTCAATATCACTTTGTTGTAGTTTGGGTAGGCCGTATGTTTCTAGAAATTTATCCATTTCCTCTAGGTTTTCAAATTTGTTGGAATATAGTTTTTCATAATATTCTGTTATAATCCTTTTTATTTCAGTTGGGTCTGTTGTAATGTCCCCCATTTCATTTCTTATTTGGGTTATTTGTGCCCTCTGCTGTTTTTCTTTTGTCAGTCTGGCCAGTGGTTTGTCGATTTTGTTGATTCTTTCAAAGAACCAACTTTTGGTTTTGTTGATTCTTTCTATTGTTTTTCTGTTCTCTATTTCATTGATTTCTGCTCTGATCTTTACTATTTCCTTTCTTCCGGTGGTTGTAGGCTTTTTTTGTTGTTCTCTTTCTATTTGTTTGAGTTCTGTAGTTAATGTTTTGATTTTGTCCCTTTCTTCTTTTTTGATATGTGCATCTATTGCTATAAATTGTCCTCTGAGGACTGCCTTTGCTGTGTCCCAAAGGTTTTGGTATGATGTGTTTTCATTTTCATTTGATTCTAGGAATTTTTTAATTCCATCTCTGATTTCTTCTATTACCCATTGATGTGTAAGCAGATTATTATTCAGTTTCCATGTGTTTGATTTTTTTTCCTTGCTCTTTCTAGTGTTAATTTCTACCTTGATGGCATTGTGGTCAGAGAAGATACTGTGAATTATCTCAGCATTTTGGATCTTGTTGAGGATTGCTCTGTGGCCTAAGATGTGGTCTATTCTGGAGAACGTTCCATGTGCATTGGAAAAGAATGTGTACTTTGCAGCGGTTGGATGGATTGTTCTATATATGTCTATGAGGTCCAGTTGGCTGATTGTGTCCTTTAGGTCTTCTGTATCTTTGCTGAGTTTCTTTTTAGTTGTTCTGTCCTTTACTGAGAGTGGTGTGTTGAAGTCTCCTACTATTATTGTGGAACTGTCAATTTCTCTTTTCAGTGCTGTTAGAGTTTTTTTTATGTATTTTGGAGCCCTGTCATTGGGTGCATAAATATTTATTATGGTTATGTCTTCATGATGGATCATCCCCTTAATCATTATATAGTGTCCTTCTTTGTCTTTTATGGTAGATTTTGTTTTAAAGTCTATTTTATCTGAGATTAGAATTGCCACTCCTGCTCTTTTTTGATAGTTGTTAGCTTGATATATTTTTTTCCAACCTTTGATTTTTAATAAATTCACATCTTTGTTTCTAAGATGTGTCTCTTGTAGACAGCAAATAGATGGATCCTGTTTTCTTATCCATTCTGCCACTCTCCGTCGCTTTATGGGTGCATTGAGTCCATTTACGTTCAGTGTAATTATTGATAGATGTGAATTTGTTGCTGTCATTTTGTAGTGCTTTTTTTTGTGATGCTGAAGTTTTCTTTGTTCTTCTTACTCTCTTGTGCTGAGTTCCTTTTGTTTGTGGATTTTGTGTTCATTTCTTTTGTTTTTGTAGGTTTTGTTTTTGTTGAGACTTTATGTTTTTCATCTTTATTTTTATGAGTTGGTTTGTTAACTTTTTTTGTGGTTACCATGAATTTTACCCTTATCTTTATAATTTTGAAGCAGTCTACCGTTACTTGGTATCGCCTTGCCTTCTTCTCCTTTAGAAGGTTCTATACCTATGCCGTTTGTTCCCTCTTTCATTGTTTTGATGTTGTTGTCATCCTTTGATTGATTTCTCTGATTCCCTGTTGTATATCTTTTGTTTTTGGAAGGTCGTCTGTAGTTCAGTTCCTAGAATGGTATCTGGTTCATGTTAACCTGCGTCCTAGGTCCTAGGTCCTGCCTGAGGGCTTAAGCTGTTTGTCCTCAGATCGAAGAACTCCCTTTAATAATTCTTGTAAGTTTGGTTTGACTTTTGCATATTCCTTTAGTTTCTGTTTATCTGGAAATGACCTAATTTCACCATCAAATCTGAATGAGAGTTTTGCAGGATATATTATTCTTGGCTGACAATTTTTTTCTTTCAAGATTTTATATATGTCATCCCATTGCCTTCTTGCCTGCATGGTTTCTACTGAATAATCTGAGCTTAGTCTTATTGTTTCTCCTCTGTATGTGACTTCTTGTTTTTCACGAGCTGCTCTCAGGATTCTTTGTTTGTCTTTAGTTTTAGCGAGTGTGAATATGATATGTCTTGGTGATTTTCTTTTGGGGTCTCTTCTATATGGGGTTCGTTGAGCTTCTTGGATGACCAGCTTTTCATCTTTCATGATATTGGGAAAGTTTTCTGTCAGCAGTTCCTCAATGATCCTCTCTGTGTTTTCTGTTTTCTCCCCCTGTTCTGGTATGCCAATCACTCGTAAGTTTTTGCTTTTAATTGTGTCCCACATAACTCTCAGGGTCTCTTCATTTTTCTTTGTTCTTTTTTCTGAGTTTTCCTGAAACAGAGTTGTATCCAAGTGTTTGTCTTCAGTTCCACTGATCCTGTCTTCCATGGTTTCAAATCTACTTCTCAGCCCTTCTATGACACCGTCCATTTCTGAAATCTTGTTGTTTATCTTTTGGATTTCTAATTGTTGTTTTTGTATAATTTCGAGTTGTGAATTTATTTTGGCATTTTGTTCTTGCATCATCTTCCTGAATTCTTCCAATTTTTTGTCTGTATTTTCCATAAATTTGTCTATTTTTTCCTCATGTTTGTCAGCTTTTTGCCTCAGTTCTTGGAAAATTCCGAGTATTAGTGATTTGAGTTCCGTATCAGGTACTTCTAGTGCATTTTCTTCCACAGGAGAGTTATCTGGTGTTTTAATTTGGATGCCTATTGGAGCCATCTTGTCTTGTTTTTGTAAATGTTTTGATATTGTTTGCTGTTTTCGGGGCATTCAGTAGATATTTCTCTCGTTTATTGATTGTAGATTTTTTTTTTTTCGTTCTTGTGGTATAGCTGGGCAGATCTAGTTGAGGAGGAGCCACTGGGATGGGTTGCTTGTGGCACTCACCGCAGCCACCAGGACGGTCGGTAGTCAGTGCTGGGCAGGTTCCAATAGGGCGTGCCTGCACCGCTTGGTGATGTGATGTCTAGTGCACGGTGCAGGTAGGTAGGGTGCAGCGGGAAGATGGTTATGTGTGAAGCTAAGCTGGATATGGGAGAGAGGAGAGAGTAGGAGGAGCAAAAAGCGTACAAACATAAAAGAATGCTAGGGGAGCTTGTCGTTGGAATGTACAGATGAGAGACTATGGGATGGAGGAAACCAGAAGGGGGAAGAGAAAGAAAAGGAAAGAATGACCAAATAAAAATCAGAAAAGTTAAAGAACTGCAAAGTTCCCAGGGATCCCACCGATGCAGCTATGAGGTCTGGGGGAGTCGGTCTCAATTTTCACAGCTCAGCCTGGCCAGAAGGTACAGAGGCATACATCGCCTGGAATTCAGGGATCAGAAAGAGAAGGAAGAGATAGAGAGACAAGAAATTAAGCAATGAAGAAAGACAAAAGAGAAAAAGAGGTAAAAGATGACAAAACTAATCAAAAAAGGAAGAAAAATAAAATTGAGAGAAAAAAAAAAAAAGGGCAACACCAGCAGTCAGTGCCTACAAATGGGACCCAGAGAGCACCCACTCAGGGGCGTGAATTCCAAGAAGCCGGTAGTCTCGGGGTTAAGTGACCGTGGCCACGGGAAGCAGAGGGGCCAACGAACAAAGGCCCCAGGATCCCACCCGCGCGGGAGCCCAGACCTGGAAACAGCCACACACCCGAACGCAGCCCTACAGCCCCGCAGGAGAGAGCAGAGACGGCACTCGGAACCAGGCACCCAGGCAAAAGGAGGGGGAGGCGGCAGAAAAAGTTTCGCTAGGTGCCAGCAAATGGCTCCCAGAAAGCCTCCAGCCCGGGCGCGCGGAATCCAAGCACCGGCGCCCCCCTGCTCAGGGACTCCGGCCACGGAAAGCAGAGGGGCGAACGAACAAAGGCCCCGGGATCCCACCCACGCGGGGGCCCAGACCTAGAAACAGCCACACGCCCGCACGCAGCCCTACAGCCCCGCAGGAGAGAGCAGAGACAGCACTCGGAACCAGGCACCCAGGCAAAAGGAGGGGGAGGCGGGAGAAAAAGGTTCGCTAGGTGCCAGCAAACGGCTCCCAGAAAGCCTCCAGCCCAGGCACGCGGAATCCAAGCACCGGCGCCCCCCTGCTCAGGGACTCCGGCCACGGAAAGCAGAGGGGCGAACGAACAAAGGCCCCGGGATCCCACCCACGCGGGAGCCCAGACCTAGAAACAGCCACACGCCCGCACGCAGCCCTACAGCCCCTCAGGAGAGAGCAGAGACGGCACTCGGAACCAGGCACCCAGGCAAAAGGAGGGGTAGGCGGCAGAGAAAGGTTCGCTAGCTGCCAGCAAACAGCTCCCAGAAAGCCGCCAGCCCAGGCGCGCGGAATCCAAGCACCAGCACCCCCCAGCCCAGGGACCCTGGCCACGGAAAGCAGGGGATCCCCAGCTGAGGCGGAGAGGGGTGGGTGGTGGGAGAGCGCGCACCGCAGTTTACCGGTCGTTCTGTCTCCGACCAGATGCTCTGCAAGGCTGCTCTCCCGTTTGCTGGTCTCCGATAGGAATCCAAGATGGTGGGTCCGCGCTGCGTTAGCTGGTAAGGAATCTCTGCCTGAGTCTGTCCTCACTCTCCGCTCTCTTTTAGTATTCTCACTCCGTTTGGTGTTTGGCTGAGTTCTTTATCTCTTCATTTGGTGTTCTAGGGTTTCAGGATTGTTGATTCTCTGTTAGGCTTAGTTTTTCGGATCTTTGCTGTGGAGGGACGGCGTGGTGTTTCTGCCTAGAGCGCCATCTTGCCTCTCCTTGACTGTACTCTTAATAGACGCAGATCACCAGGCTTTTCTTGTGCAGTATCACTGGGTGGGTTCAAACTGCCAACCTTTAGGTTAGTAGCACATTTAATTCATATTTGAAGAATGATGTGGGCCTTGAATGCCAGGCTATGGAATATGTGTTTCTTACCCTGGAGGAGCAAAATGTTCATTAGTGAACCTGCCCTGGTTTAGGGCACTTCTCACTCAAGCCAGTGGAAGCAGAGGCCTAGGTAAAGGTGTGCAGCTCTGGGACAGCTTTACTGAGAAGACCCCTTGGTAACTTCCTGCATCTGTGCTGGGGCCAGATGGCCGGAGAGGCATTGGGCAGCCCCAGATGCCTCAGGAGTACCCATGGAAGGCCTGGAAGTAGCTGAAACCCAGTAGGGGCAGGCAGCAGGAGGCTTTGGAAGGCTTTGCTTATGAAGGGGTCTAAGCCATGCCCTTTACCCCACAAAGGCTCCCTCCCTCCCAGATGTGCAGGCTGCAAGGACATTCAAGTGGCAGGGCCTGAGTTCTTCAGAGCCCACCTACCACAGAGTCAGGCCCCTGCAAGTCAGATACACCCTACCCCCAGCCCTCAAGAAACCAGGAGATAACATCCTCTTCAGTTGAGCCAATGTCGTCTAGAGCCCATTCAGTTACCCCAAGGACCCTCACCCTCAGGATCCTTGGATCCTCCAAGAAACCAAGGGAACGAAGGTTAGGCTGCCTAGATCCATGGTTTTCAGGTGGTTCCTGGAAGCTCTAGAAATTCTCAAAGCCACCACACAAGAAGCCCAGAGACCCCTCTTCAGAGCTGCCTGGGAGCTCCTCAAAGGTGAGGACTGCAGCCTCTCTGTGTCCCCGCAGGGTACAGCAACAGGTAAGGATGAGCAAGGGGAGAGGGACTTTCAGGAGTAGGGGAAGGTGGGACCAGGGGAAGAGGGACTTGGAACCCTAAATTCTAAGTGCTGGCTTGATCATTTAGCACCCCATTTCACAGATAAGGAAACTGAGGTTCAGAGAAAGAAAATGATTTACCAAAAGTTACAAGGCTAATTATTAGTAGTGCCAAATCTTTGGGCTTTTGATTCTAGGACCTCTCCCCTGAACCATGCTGACTCTTAGAAGGGAAGACCCATTTCTACGAAGTTGGAAAGTGTGGATGTGTTGGGAGTAGGGTAGAGAAAAGAAGAAACTCCTTAAAGTCCAGGATTAGAGGGAAAGATACATGTGAAGCGCCAAATGCCCTTAGTCTTCCTCCTTGTGCACATAAACATTTAAGACTCTAGTAAAAATGCATCCTCAGGCTGAGATAAGCACACATCCAAATATACAGACTTGTTGGTATTGTGGACATGATGTTAGAAGCTATGCCACAGGTATTTCAAATACCAGCAGGGTCACCCATGGTGCACATGTTTCAGTGGAGCTTCCAGACTAAAACAGACTAGGAAGAAGGACCTGGTGATCTACCTCTTAAAAAATTGACTAGTGAAAACCTTACATATAATACCAAAACATTGTTTAATATAGTGCAGGAAAAAGAGCCCCTCAGGTTGGAAGGCACTCAAAATACAACTGGGGAAGAGCTGTCTCCTTAAAGAAGAGTCAGCCTTAGTGATGTGGATGGAGTCAAGCTTTTGGGACCTTCATTTGCTGATGTGGCATGACTCAAAATGAGAAGAAAGAGCTGCAAATATCCATTAATAATCAGAACATGGAATGTATGAAGTATGAATGTAGGTGGCTTGGAAGTAGTCAAAAAATGAAATGGAATGCATAAAGACCAATATCCTAGGCATTAGTAAGCTGAAATGGACTGGTATTGGCCATTTTGAATCACACAGTCATATGCCCTACTATGCTGGGAGTGACAAATTGAAGAGGAATGACATCAAATTCATCATCAAAAAGAACATTTCAAGATCTACCCTGAAGTATAACACTGTCAATGATACAATAATATCCATACACCTACAAGGAAAAATAGTAATATGACTATTATTCAAATTTATGCATCAACTACTAATGCTAAAGATGAAGAAATTGAAGATTTTTTACCAACTTCTACAGTCTGAAATTGATCAAACATGCAATCAAGATGCGTTGATAATTATTGGTGAGATTGGAATGCAAGAATTGGAAACAAGAAGGATCAGTAGTTGGAAAATATGGCCTTGGTGATAAAAACGATGTCAGAAATCACATGATAGAATTTTGCAAGACCAATGACTTATTCGTTGCAATTACCTTTCTTCAACAACATAAACGGTGACTTCACAAGTAGACCTCGTCAGATGGAATACACAGGACTCAAATAGACTACATAGACTACATCTGTGGAAAGAGACAATGGATAAGCTCAATATCACCAGTCAGAACAAGGCCTGTGGAACAGACCATCAATTGCTTATATCCAAATTCAAGCTGAAGCTGAAGAAAATTAAAACAACTCCATGAGAGCCAAAGTATGACCTTGAGTATGGAGACCACCTCAAGAATAGATTTCACACGTTGAATACTAATGACTGAAGACCAAATGAGTTATGGGATGACATCAAGGACGTCATACACGAGGAAAGCAAGAGGTCATTAAAAAGATAGGAAAGAAAGAAAAGACCAAAATGGATGTCAGAAGAGACTCTGAAACTTGCTCATGAACATGGAGTAGCTAAAGCGAATGGAAGAAATCATAAAGTAAAAGAGCTGGACAGAAAATTTCAAAGGGCGGCTCAAGAAGATAAAGTTAGGTATTAATGAAATGTGCAAAGACCTGGAGTTAGAAAACCAGAAGAGAAGAACGTGCTCGGCATTTCTCAAGCTGAAAGATCTGAGGAAAAATTTCAAGCCTCCAGTTGCAGTATTAAAGGATTCTATGGGCAAAATACTGAACAATGCAGCATCAAAACCAGGTGGAAAGACTACATAGTCACTGTACCAAAAAGAATCGGTCAACATTCAGCCATTTCAGGAGGTAGCATATGATCGAGAATCAATGGTATTGAAGGAAAAAGTCCAAGATGTACTGAAGACATTGATGAAAAACAAGGTTCCAGGAACTGATGGAATACCGATTGAGATGTTTCCACAAACAGATGCAGCACTGGAAGTGCTCACTTGTCTATGCCAGGAAATTTGGAAGATAGCTACTGGGCCAACAGGCTGGAAGAGATCCATATTTGTGCCCATTCCAAAGAAAGGTGATCCAACAGAATGCGGAAATTACTGAATGATATCATTAATATCACACGCAAGTAAAATTTTGCGAAGAAAATGCAAAAACAGTTGCAGCAGTACGTTGACAGGGAACTGCCACAAATTCAAGCCGGGTTCAGAAGAGCGCATGGAACAAGGGCTATCATTGCTGATGTCACATGGATCTTGGCTGAAAGCAGAGAAAACCAGAAAAATGTTTACCTGGGTTTTAGTGACTATACAAAGGCATATGACTGTGTGGAGCATAACAAATTATGGATATATTTTGAAGAATGTGAGTTCCAGAACACTTAAGTGTGCCCATAAGGAACCTGTACATAGACCAAGAGGCAGATGTTCAAACAGAACAAGGGGATACTGCATGGCTTAAAATCAGGAAAGATGGGCATCAGGTTGTATCCTTTCACCATACTTATTCAATCTGTTTACTGAGCAAATAATTTGAGAAGCTGAACTATATGAAGAAGAACACAGGATTAGGATTGGAGGAAGACTCATTAACAACCTGTGATATGCAGATGACACAACCTTGGTTGCTAAAAGTGAAGAGGACTTGAAGCACTTACTGATGAAGATCAAAGACTACAGTCTTCATTATGGGTAACACCTCAACATAAAAAAAAAAAAAAACTCTTCACAACTGGAGCAATAAGCTACATCATGATAAAGGAGAAAAGATTGAAGTTGTCAAGGATTTCATTTTACTTGGATCCACAATCAATGCCCGTGGAAGCAGCAGTCAGTAAGTCAAATGACATATTGCATTAGGCAGATCAGCTGCAAAAGACGTCTTTAAAGTGTTAAAAAGTAAAGATGTCACTTTGAGGACTAAGGTGTGCCTGACCCAAGTCATGGTATTTATGCATTCAAAAGCTAGACAGTGCATAAGGAAGATCAAAGAAGAATTGATGCTTTTGAATTATGGTGTTGGTGAAGAATATTGAACATACCATGCACTGCCAAAAGAATTAACCAGTCTGTCTCAGAAGTAGTATAGCCAGAATGCTCCTTAGAAGCAAGGATGGTGATACTTTGTCTCATGAATTTGGACATGTTATGAGGAGGGACCAGTCCCTGAAGAAGGACATCATGCTTGGTAAAGTAGAGGGTCATTAAAAAGAGGAAGACCCTTAACAAGATGAATTGACACAGTGGCTGCAACAATGGGCTCAAACATATCAACAATTGTGAGGATGGCACAGGACCAGGCAGTGTTTCTGTTCTGTTGTACATAGGGTCTCTATGAGTTCTTCACCTAACAACAACAAAAAATTGGTATACATGAGTATGCTCTGCACACATACACATAGGTATTCCCACCCAATACATACGCCCATAGGCTTATTTACACGGGGTGGAAGCATGCACGTACACACACACACACACACACACACACACACACACACACACACATACACACGTGCCATCCACACACCTGCAGTATGAAAATACATCTTTGCTACCAAGATAGAAATGTTTTCTCTCCTACAACATCTCAGGCCGACAGGGGGCCTGTCTGTGGAGGCTCTGCTTCATCACTGTCAGGCACTTCTTGTTAGGCAGTGACATTTCCCATTCACCTTCTCTACTCCCTCCCCAGGGAGCTGCGCATGCTGCAGAGGCCCCTGGTTGAAGGAGAAGAATATATCCTTTCTCCACAGGGCTTTCTTTTCTTAACCTCTTAGCCCTAACCACACTCCTGCCTCTGTGTTTTCTGCACATCCTGGATTTTGTGCATAGTACTTTCCTGCTGCAGAAAGGACCTCTCCTGCGTATCCTGCCAATGGGTCATATTTTCTGTGTTCAAGAGCCATATTACACCTGTTCTGCTCTCAATTAGGAATCCCCAAGTGGTACAAATGTGCCTGGCTGCCAACCAAAAGATTAGAGTTTGAGTCCACGCAAAGGAGCCTCGGAAGAAAGGTTTGGTGATATACTTCCAAAATACCAGCAATTGAAAACCCTATGGAGCACAGTTCTCCTCTGACCACATGGGGTTACTGTGGTTGCCATGAGTTGGAGTATACTCAAAGGCATCTGGGGCCCTTGATTGCTAGAGGCCAGTTCACTGCCCTGATCTCGTTCCAGCTCCTGTTGGAGTGGACACCTGCAGCCTCTTACCCTGGGTCCTCCCTCTTCCCTCACAGTGCCACAGACAAGACCAGGTCCCACTTGATGTTCTTTCAGCTTCCTCACAGCCTGGCTTGGCCGCTCACAGAACAATAGTGCACCCCAACCCAACAGTTTCTGGCTTTAACACACAGTCTCAGCAAGCATGGAGGTGTGGAAATTACAGATAATTTGTGTGGGAAGAAGCAGTCTGCCTGAGGCATGCATACAGCTGTTCCCAGAAAAGCAGCTCAGGATAATATGGGGCCTGTGACAAGCTAAGCCTTGCCTCGGTGTCATGCAAATGATGCTGATAATTATATTAAAAGTAGGCAAATAGAACGTTCTTTGACGACCAACTTTGGGTTGCTGATGAAACAATCACTTGCCATGGCTGATGGGAGAATTGTCTGCGAGTAATACCCTGGGGCACTTGGGCTCTAGGCTCTGACGGGGCTAGGAAGATGGTTTAAGCCTGGCAGGATGGGGTTGACCAGAGGCCTTGCACACACTCAGGGGCAGGGTCTGTATATTCATTTTCTATTGCTGCATAACAAATTGCCACTTAGCAGCTCAAAAACACATTTGTTGTCTCACAGTTTCTCTGGGTCAGGAGACTGGGTGGGCCCTCTGCTCAGGGTCTCAGAAAGCTGCAGTCCAAGTGTCAGCTGGGACTGTGATCTCATCCGAAACTCAGAGTCCTCTTCCAAGCTCACCTGACTCTGCAGAATTCAGTTCCTTCTTGTTGTAAGACTGGGGCCCTAGGCTCCTCAAGGCTGCCCACCGTTCCCTGCCATGTGGCCCCCTCCATACATGACAGTTTGCTTCTTCAAGGCAAACAGGAAGGGAGTTTCTGCTGACTCTTTCATCTCTGACCTCTAGACCCTCTTTTAAGAACTCATCTGACTGATTAGCTCCAGCCCACTCAGGATAATCTCCCTCTCTATAATCTTAAAGTCAACTCCTTAGGGACCTTAACTGCATCTGCAAAATCCCCTCCTCCTTGCCATGTAACTAGCCTAATCATGAGAGTGAAGTTCTTTTGTATTCGTAGGTTCTGCCCACACTCCAGGGAAGGGGCTTATGTAGACTGTGTACCCCAGGGGGCAGGAATCTTGGAGGCTATCTTAGAATTCTACCTAACACTATTGTCCTAGCTCCTTCAATGGGAGGGCTGGTATGGGGGAAATTCATTGACTGAAGCTCCCTGAGGTCAAAGCCCATAAAAAGTCTTGCTTGATATCCAGTGCTGGGCATAAAGTCAGTGTTCAGGAAATATTTATTGATTAAATAGGTGAATCACCAACTTCTACCGCCATTGTCCACCACCCATCCGTCTGTTCATTGTACTGTGGTGGCTTGCATGTTGCTGTGATGCTGGAAGCTATGCCACTAGTATTTCAAATACCAGCAGAGTCACCCATGTGAACAGGTTCCAGCGGAACTTCCAGACTAAGACAAACTAGGAAGAAAGGCCTGGCGACCTACCTCTAAAAATTAGCCAATGAAAACCCTGTGCTCACAACAAAATATTGTCCAATACAGTGCTGGGAGATGACCCCCTAGGTTGGAAGGCACTCAAAATACACAGTCACCACAACAATGGACTCAAGTACACCAACAAGCTTGAAATGGTGCAGGACTGGGCAGTGTTACGTTTTGTTGTCCACAGGGTCACCATGAATTGCAGCCGACTGCATAGCAACTAACAACAACACCTCCATTGTACACGTGGGAAAACTGAGGCCAGAGGAAGGGAAAGACTGTTTCAAGTCACCCAAGGGAACAGATGAAAAGTTGAAACAATAAGCACTTTCATGTGCCAGACACCACGTTCAATTCTTTTCCTAGCTCCTTGAATAGTTGTATAAACAATTATAAAGTTGTATGATTAGAAATTATGATGACCCCAGGTTTACAGATGAAATCTCAGAGAGGTTAAGTAACTTGTGCAAAGATACTGCTAGGACACTAGCAAAGCCAGGACTCAAGTCAGTCTGCTGGATCCCAAAGTCCATGACGCTCCCTTTCCTAAGCTGCATGTCCTGTGTGGGCCAAAGGGCAGGCTGAGAGCAGGGCCGGGAGGCCAGGTGTGTGAGGACAGGCAAGCTTACCTGGCCACTTTCCTCCCGTACCTCTGCCCACTGCTTCCTCTTCTGTCCCAGGAGGATGAAGTCGTAACTCCTGTTTCACACTGGCCACCCAGGGACTTACGAAGGGGGGAGAAGTGTTCCTAATTACTCATAATTAGCCAGCCTGATTAGTCCTGTCACAAGGGGATTGTCTCTTTTAGCTCATTCCTTTGTGCTCTGAGGGCACTTCTCCCAAAAAGAGGAGACCCACCACAGTGGCCAGGGAGGAGAGGACACGGGAGAATCTGACTGGGGTGGGTAAGAGGGCTTTTTATGACTGCAGAGACAAATGTCTCTCTGAGCCTGCCCCCTCCCACCAGATCCCCATGGAAAGCCATGCTCCAGCCCCAGAGCACAAATACTTGTCCTCAATATGGGAATAAGGGGACTTGGCTGACTCCCTGAGGGACACATCTGCCCAATGCTCTTTCCCCAAAGTTCTACATGCATCACCCACCACCTACTTTAAATCTCTGCTCAATGTCTCAGCCTTCCCTGTTAGCTAGCATGCCACCTTATCACTCCCCACCCCCTTACCCTACGTTAGAACACAGTTTAAGCGGAGAGTTTGGAGCCAGACTGCTTGTGTTCAAATTGGGTCTGCCACTTGGGCAAGTTATTTAACCTTCTGTGCCTCAGTGTCCTCATCTGTAAAGTGGGGCTTAACAATGGGGAGTGCTTCTTAGCATTACTGTAACATTTAAACAAGTTAGTAAATGTAAAGCACTTGGAACAGTGCCTAACACATGGTAAGTACAATATAAGTATACTCCTTTAATTGCTCTTTCTCTTTGTAGCGCCATTACCATCTGAACTATCACGTATTGTTGGTCTATTTGTTTAATATCTGTCTCCCCTAAGAGAATGCAAGCTACTTCACAAGGTCTGTCTTTTGCTCATTGATTAATTTCTAGCACCTAGAAGAGTTGGCTAATGTTTGTTGAATGAATTAATAAATCCCACCTTCCGTAGCCTCAGACAGCAGCTTTGTGCCCCTCAGCACTATTCAGAAGGTTGCATTTAAAGAGACTGAAAATGCAGCTTCCATAGCCCCCAGCATCTCTTCACCCCTTACACCCTGATCTACGGCCACAAACTCCATTCCTGGAATCACAGACTCTGCCGTAAGACAATCGCCAGATCTTATAATACAGTTAAATGGTTTGAGACCCATGTCACACAATCCTGGAATTCCAGACATCATGGATCCCTAGAATAGACTCCAGGACTTGGAGGATTCCAGAATGGAACTCTGGAATCTTAGAATGTAATCTGAGAATTGCTGATAGGACCTAGGAATCTTGGACAGGAAGCCCAGAATTTCAGGAGAGACTCTTGGAACTGGATCACTGGGAGAATCTGATGAGACCAGCTGGCTCCGTTTCATGGTTTCTTTGTTTTGTTTCTTTCAGGCTGAAGGCATGAGTGGTGCTAGAGTGTGCTCAGAGAGGAGGAGCAGGCTGAGGGACCAGGACAATGGCAGGAAAGGGCCCTGCTGTGAGGGTTGCTAGGCACTGGTGCAGGCAGAGCCCGAGAAGAGAATGAGGCTGGCCCGGAGTAGATAGAGCCAAAGGCTGCATCCTAATCAGGATGCTGGGTAAGGAAGGGAGGGAGGGCTTGGGGGCAGCTTGCAAGAAGGCCGGCACGGCCAGCACTGATCCCATTACAGCTGTCTGTCCAGCTGCCAGGGTTGGCTGGGCACCAGGCCCTGGCCGTGTCCTCTCCTCCTCCAGTCGCTAGCTCAGGCTGCAGAGGGCTTTGAATTCGGAAGGCTGTCCATCTTGTTCTGAAGCCCTTACCCCAGAGAAGGGGTGTGGCTATGTATTGAGACCCAGGGGACTAAGGGCCAACAAGAGGAAGATGACAAGGGAGACAGGGAGTAGGGGAATCCTGTAAGGAAATGGACACTTTGTGAGAGATTTTGGATATGAGACAGAGCTGCAGCTAATGGAATCTTGGTCCTAGTTCCACACCAAGAACTGCCTCAGCCACAGCCTGAGTTCTGACCTAGGACAGGCACCAAAGTCTGGCCCTGTCTCAGATGGGCCTCTAATTCTGGTATCAGAACAAGCCCCTGCCCTGGCCAGAGACTGACGTCTAAACCTAACCCAAGACCTAGCCCTGATCCCAGCTACAGATTCCTTCAAATGATACTTAAATGAGCCCACAGACCTCTGTAAACGTAGATCTCAAAGATCCAAAAGATCAGTAAAATCAAGCTGAGACATGCTGGCTTCCATCTGGAAACCTGTAGCTGCAAAGAACTGGGCTGAACTCTCTCCCTCTCAAAGCCCAGAGCAAGCTGACTCTGGCCCTCACTGGTGTGGGAGAGTCTTCTGGTCCAGAAGTAGCTCTGCTCCAAAGTTCCACTCTGGGCTCTTTCCAATATGGCAAAGAGAATCTGAAAGGAGGCCTGTGGACAAGGAGGTTAACCTGACCCGGGGTGTCTAGCCTAATTCCTACAACCCTGCTCCACACTCTACCCCCAACAGATGGTGATGGTGACGATGATAATAACGGAGTGGAAATAAAGACACCAGTGATAAGATGGAGTCAACAAGGTTGGAGGTGGAGGTGCCGACCTTGGTGATAGCATTGGATGAGTAGTTATGAAGATGGCCTGGCAGTATTAGAGGTGAAGATGCTGACTGACTCTGGTGGTTTTGCAAATGGAGACGGTGATAATGATAAGTATCCCTAAATCTGCCAGTAGCCACATACCCCACTGCAGGACTCCAGCTTTTCTTCTTTTCCCCCAGCTGCACCCCTTCCACCCTTTCTGCCACTCACTTTTGTCTTTGACTTGACTTGTTTTAGTGTCTTGTTTTTCCTTCAAGAGCCTGGAGCTTTTTGAAATAGCAAATAAATCTGTGTCTGTGCATTCTCTGCTTTCTCTCCTTCTAACAATTCCAAGATGGAGGGACAGCTGCCTTCTCCCCATCAATATGGCTGCACAGAAGAGCTGGAGGCTTCTCCACTCTGGTGCTTAAAAAGTCCCAGGAAGTTCAAAGGAGATCTGTCTGGAAAAGACGAATGAAACCAAATACCTCTCAGAGTTCCAATCAGCTGGATGGAGAAAGGCTGCAGCCCACCTTCTAGGCATTGTGACAGCTACACTACAAAGGGGCAGTGTGGCCAGCCTCCCTCGGTGCATACATCCGTAGAATGTGAGGGTCACAGGGAAAGACCCTACGTATCAACTGCAAACTTCCTTGCTTGGCGTCTCACCAAAATTTCTCTCCTGTGGCTAATTTTCTTCCAACGGGAAATGGGAATATGCAGTGAAGTGAGCTCTTGCCTGGGGCTGAGGAGACCTGCATTCCAGCCTAGATCACAACGCATCTAACTGATACTTCTGCCACATAACCCCACATTCATTGCTCAAGGAGGGCAGCACCGTAGGCATTTTGGTTAGGACAATTCTCCTTTATTGCCAGGCTGTCCTTTGCAATGCAAACTATTTAGCATCTTTAGTCAAGTGCCCAGTTCTAGAAGCTAGTGGCATTGCCCTGGCATTGTGACACTAAAAGCACTCCCATGTATTCCCAACGTTACTTACCCTCTTCCCCCTTGAGAGCTATTTTGAGACACTGTCTATGTAGAACTTGAAAACGGGATGATCTCAAACCTATTTTGCCAGTGTTACCCCAGCACTCGCTACCAGGCTATATGAGAGAAGGTAAAGATTTTAGGAGGAGAAAACTCCTGGGGATACATTTGATGGGGGCACCCAAGGAAGGTAAGTAGGAAGGGGTTGCTTCTCCTCAACTCAATCGAGAAAGAAGCTTGAAGAGACTCACTTGGAGAGCTTGGAAAGTTTCCCCTGAAAATAGATGGCACAGATCCTGACAGCTGACTGCACAGAGACACGGCACAACGTGAAGGGTGGTCAGAACTACACAGTTTAGCGGGTAACGTGCAAGAAGAGTGATATGAAATGGAGCTGGAGGTGAGCAGGACCGATTTATAGAAGACCGGAGATACCATGTCCAGGAGATTGGATTTACTTATTAAAGGAGGAAAGAGTTTAAAGCAAGGGATGTTAAACAGGATCATTCAAGCTGCAGGATGGAGGGTGTATTAGAGGTAGGGAGACTAGGTAGGAACCTACTGCAGCCATCCATCCAGGGGACAGATGGTAAAAGGATGAGTTGAATGAAGGCAGTGACAATAGATACGGAAGGATAGAGCTGGATCTGAGAAGAAAATAAGATAATGAATGGGAACTGTTTTTGAAAACTCCAAGAGGCAGGACTCACAAGAGGAGTTTTTGTTATTGTTATCATTCAATTAAATAAAAATTGTAAAACCCTTTGGAGGGGGAACACATTAGTCATTAACACTTCAGCATGAATTAGCTGAGTCACCCATAAAATAGTTGAAAGTTAGCAGAGTCAGGTTTTGAAAAAATGGGGACTGGATAGGGAAAGGAGAAAAGAAAATGTGGCACCAGGAAAATGAAAGACCTGGGGGGCCACTGATCTGGATACCTATGGGGAGAAAGTGATGGAAATAGAGTTAAGAAGGCCTATCAGAGAGACTGCTCTGGATTGGGAGTCTGGAGGTCTAAGTTGAAGTCTCCATTATACAACCTACCAGCCCTGGGATCCTAAGCAAGTCACGTCACTTCTCAGAGTCTGTTTCCTCATTTGTAACTCAGGGATGACACCACCTATCTCACAGGATCAAATTCTGTGAAGGACATTTTAAGCTGCCAAGCTCAGCGAAGGGCTATTACTCCATCAGATTGCTGAGGGTTAACCCTGGAAATGGGTTCTGTCTCACTTTCCACTGAAATACAGCCACAGCATCAGCTGCCCTTCTTCTTAAAATTAGTTTAGTCTCTTCCAAGGGTAACTTGATTAGTCATAACGGGTACAAGAGGGGAAGGGCAAGGAAAAGGCAGGGAGAATTAGTGCAGGTAAAAAGTGTTACATCTACCAGAAACCTCTTTATGGACTTCAGTTTTCCTGTCTGTCAAATGCAGTCGCTGTCCTCCCTATTTACAGAGGATCCAGTGAGATAATCCCACACCTCCAAGCTCTTTTAAACAACAGGTTATAGTCGCTCTGCTTTATGTCACTCATTAGCTGTAATTTTCTTTTAAAAACTTTTGTTGCCTCAGTTTTCCCAGGTGTAAAATGGGGATAATAATAGCACTGACCTCATGGGGTAGAATTATATAGTGCTAAATATATAGTGCTTAGGACAGTGTCTGGTAGGAGTGAGTAAGCATTAGCTATTACTACTACCACTATTCTGCTGCCATTCCCTCCATTATTATTGATCCTCATGTGGCCTGGTGTCCAGTAGACATCCCATAATTGTTTGCTGGACTAAACTGCTCCTGATGCAGAAGGAAGCTTGGTGAGAAGTGTGCAGCATCATGCAGGTGGGAGAGCACAGATGCCAGTCCTCTGTGCTCACCGTGTCTGCTACTCAGAACCTCAGGTAAAGGGATCTGAACGGTTCAAGGACAGAACTCAGTAAGGGGAATTGGAGTAGAGAGTTTTTCTGGTAATTCCTTCCCAACCCCCTCACCTCCAAAGCTGGACACAATGTCAGGAGCCCCAAATGGCTGCCTCTCTGGCAGACTTGACCCCATAACCTTGGGCCAGATTAAGTATCTAATGTCAGTTGATTCAGATATGACATATCCCTAGAGGTTCATATCCATATGTTTAACAACCTACTTGACCCCAGTGGCTTCTTCACAGACACCTCCAACCCAGCAGTTCCAATCTGCATGCCCTCCGGTGGCCCATCCCCACAAATGGTATCACATCCATCTCCTTGGTGAGCCAGAAACCTGGAGCCATTCTTCACATGATTCACCTGGGCAGCCAACATTTAGTGCATACCTACTGTGGGCCGGCACAGTGCCAGGTACTGGACTTGCAGTGGTCCCTACCCTCATGGAGGTTATGTTCAGGTAGGGCACAGTAAGCAATGACCACACAAATATATCATTACAATCTGTGAAATTGAAGTAGTAGAATAGGGTGCCGTAAGCCTATGTAACATAACAGGGTGACCTGATCTCATCGAGGCAGTCGGGGAAGCATCCCGGAGACAAGGTCAGTCCATCTTAGATCCAAGGAGCAAGTGAAGGGGAATGGGAGTAAAGTGGTAGTGGTGGCGGTGGTGGTGGTGGTGGTGGTGTTGCAGAGAAAGCAACAAGAGCAAAGGCCATGAATAGAGAGGCAGCTGCCATGCACTCAACCACTGGGGAAAACCAGTGTGGCTGGAAGGCAGACAACAAGGGAGAGGGGCTTGATCTGGGGCAGGAGGCGCAGAGCAAGTCATGAATTCCTGGGGGCAGATCAAGGCTCTGAGCCTTTATCCTAAGAGTGATGGGAAGCTACAGAGCTGAAGATCAAGCCAACAAAACCAAAAACCTATTGCCATCGAATCAACTCTGATTCATAGTGACCGTATAGGACAGAGTAGAACTGCCCCACAGGGTTTGCAAGGAGCAGCTGGTGGATTCAAATTGTTAACCTTTTGATTAGCAGCTGAGCTCTTAACCACTGTTCCACCAGGGCTCAGCCTGTTTGAATCCACCAGCTACTCCTTGGAAACCCTGTGGAGCAGTTCTACTCTGTCCTGTAGGGCCGCTATGAGTCAGAATCGACTCAACAGCAATGGTTTTTGTTTTTTTAATCTTTACAGAAGCAGATTGACACCTCTTTTCTCTGGCAGAGCGGCTGGTGGGTTTGAACTGCTGACTTTTCAGTTAACTAGCCGAGTGCCTAACCACTGCACCACCAGAGCTCCGTGATCAGGCCACATTGCCTTAAAAAATTGAGATGCAGGATTCAAAGCAAAAACCAGGCTGGAGGATATGGGGAAACCAGTTAGGAGACTACGGTGATAGATGAGGCAAGAGATTATGGTTTAGACTCAGGGAGTGGTAGAAAAGGCAGAGAGAAATGAAAGAACCAGAGAGCATTTTAGGAGGTAAACTCAGTAGGGCTACATTTCCCAGCTTCCCTTGCAGTCAGGTGTGAGCAGAAGTGATAACAGCATCCAGTTTATGTCCCTAGAGAGAGAGGCGTGGCCTCCCCTTCCCACTGGCTGGAATGAGGATGTGATGGGAATGGAGCAATCATCTTGGGTGAAGAGAAGCAAGTTGCTTACTGAGGAGAGCAAAGCAGCAAGATTTAGAAAAAGCCTGGGCCCTGATGATTATGGAGCTACCATAAAAAAAAAAAAAAAAAAAGTGGCTGCTGAGTTGATACTGACTCGTGGTGACCCTATGTATGTCATAGTAGAACTGTGCTCCATAGGGTTTTCAATGGCTGTGATTTTTCAGAAAAAGATCACCAGCCCTTTCTTCTGAGATGCCTCTGGGTGGGTTTGAACCTCCAATGTTTTGGTTAGTAGCTGAGCACTTAACTGTTTGCACTACCCAGAGACTCCTATGGAGCTACCGTACCAGCCCTGAATTGCCTACCTGTCCTTTTAAGTGAGAAAGAAGTAAAGGTCTATTTTGTTTCAGCGCTGTCATTTAGGGTTTCTCGGTTACAGCCGCTGAATCAAATCTTCAAAGAGTGCTGGCTTAGTCACAGGGAGTAAGGAGAAGAGAGGCGAGACTGGCCGGCCCTTAGGTTTCTGGCCTGTACCACTGGATACATGGTGGTCACGTTCACTTAGGTAGGGACCCCTGAGGGAGAAACAGGTTTTAAGGTGGAGTAAGGCGGGGATTATATAAATTATGACCTTGGCTTGGGCAATTTGAGTTTGAGGAATCTAAGAAGAGGTGTCAAGAGATCAGGTGAGATACCTAGAAGAGATCGGTGTTGGAGAGAAAGTGTGATCAGAGGGTGAATCAGTGGCTCTCAACCCTGACGGCACAAGACCAGAAACCAAGCCTGTTGCTGTTGAGTCGATTCCAACTCATAGCCACCCTTTAGGACAGAGTTAGAACTGCTCCATAGGGTTTCCAAGCAGTGGTTAGTGGATTCGAACTGCTGACCTTTTGGTTAGCAGCGGAGCCCTTAACCACTGCACCACTAGGGAGTTTCAAAATCCCTAATACCTGAGCTGAGCCCAATCCCAGGGACTCTGATTTATTGGTCTAGGTCAGGTCCTGGTATTGGCATTTTTAAAAGTTCTTCTGGCAATTCTAGCATGCGGCAAGGATGAGAACCACTGGTGTGGATGGTAATTGAAACCGCAGGAATGGATGAGATGGCCGAGCGCAGGAGGATCAAGTGAGAAAAGAATCGATCCTCGGGTCCTGTCGATTGAGGTCCCTCTCTCACCTCCTAGGCCCTGCTGGGAGGTAGAAAGACCAGATGACACATAGCAACTACCATCCCCATCATTGTCCCCATGCAGAATGTGGCAAGAAGAGCCAAATAAGAGGCACAGCAGTCCACTCAGATGTGACGGGGCTTTGAAGTGACAAGCTGGTTCTCTTCCCTCCCTCCAGGGGCTACCCGCTGGCCATTCAGGAAGATACTCTTGTCTCAATAGCTGAGCCAGCCACAGGTGCTATGGAGTGGGCTCTCCGCCCTCCTGAGAAGGAGCCCCTGCCCAGGGCAACTCTAGCAGTCTCTGCCACTACAGCAATCACCTTGTCTGCAAGTGTCAGGTCAGCCTGCGCTGCCAGCTCACAAGGGAACACTTGAGAAAAGGGACGCGCTGCACTCTACCACCGACTCCCTTTGTGACCAGTCAGATAGGCCTCAGGATGCTCATCATCTATAAAATGGAATAGCTATACATAATCCTGCCAAGATGGTAGGATTTTTGTGAGAATCAAAGCGGTCATTAATGAAACAATGAGAATTGATTAAGCACCTATTATCTGCCCTGTCTCTGCTTTTCTCCAGGTTGGGGTGGAAGGAAGAGACAGAGAGAGAGGCAGGGAGATAGATGAGACCTATGACATCCCCCAGCTCTTGGACAACTTACGGAAGAAGGCGCCCAACACAAGTGAAAGCCTAGAAAGGGAAAAGGCCCATAGCATTTGGTTTGGGGGCAGCCCACATGTGGGAGACCTGGGTTCGATTCCCAGTTAGTCCACCTCATATGCAGCCACCACCTGTCTGTCAGCGAAGGCTTACACATTGCTATGATGCTGAACAGGTTTCAGCAGAGCTTCTAGACTAAGATGGACTAGGAAGAAAGACCTGGCAATCAGCCAAATGAAAATCCTACGAATCATAACCATACGATCTGCCACCCATCATGGGGATGATGCAGGACCAGGCAGCACTTTGTTCCATTGTACATGAGGTCACCATGAGTCAGAGGCCAACTTGATGGTCGCTAACTACACCACAGGTTATAAGGGCAAGCGGTCAGTGGGAATGAGAGGGAGCAGGAAGTCTGCCCGATCCCAGCATTTCCTTGAGAGCAAACGTTGTCCTCCCTCAACCGTGTTCCCACAGTACAAGGCCAGTGCCTGTTCTGGGAGGCCAAGGGGAAGGTGTCAAGAGTCAGCCACACGGGGGCTTGAGAGTGTCAGCACTGCCACCCTCTGATTAGGTGATGCTGGGCAACTTACAAAGTACTTAACCTTTCTGCGTCTGTTTCTTCTTCTAAGAACTACTTAGCATAATGCTAAGAACAGAGTTTAAAAAAACCAAACTATTGCTGTTAAGTCTACCTAGACTTGTGGTGACCCAGTGTGTGCAGCAAAGTAGAATTGTGCTCCATAGGGTTTTCAAGGCTGTGACCTTTCAGAAACAGATCATCAGGCCTTTCTTCCGCGGTGCTTCTGGGTAGACTCGAATCATCAACCTTTCAGTTAGTAGTCAAGCACTTAACCATTAGAGCCAACTAGGAACTCCAAGAACACAGTAGGAATCAAAAGTAAGTATTGGCTGTTTCTGCTGTCAACAGGATCATACCAAATTCAGAGGGCTGTGAGCTAACATGTAGAAGGTCTGACCTGGGTAGGTGTTTAGTGTACAGCAGTCCCTTTCTTCCTTTAGCTCAAATCAAGTGAGCCTTCAGGGAAGGACAGGTGTAAAAAGCAGGAGAACTGTCAATTATCCATAAGAGTGAGCTTTCTGGCAGTGCTACAGGCCAGAGGGGAAGAGGGCTTTGTGAGCCAGAGCTCATAGTGACCATCCCACAAGGGCCAGAGGTCATAAGTCACTCCATCTGGGGTGCCAGGATCAGACAAGAAGGGTCAGACACAGGGTTGGGAAGAATTAGCTGACACAGGGATGGTCTGTGGGCAATAACATCCACCAAATGTGGAGGGGAGAGCCCCCTGGGCAAGAGGTCAGTGGAAATGGGGTGGCAGAGGAAGGCCTACTAGAAGATGTGCTTTCTCTTGAATGGATGGATAGATGAAGGGAAAAGCAGATGGAGTCCTGGAGCCCCCGTGTTGGCAGACTGGATAATTGGACACTGAGCCTTTACCCTGATGCTAACTTGTTCTCCAGCACCCCCATCTTTGACTGTTGATGCTTCCTAGAGCCAGAGTGACCTGTCCTGTCCTCTAAGAGTTGCTCTCCCAATGCCTGGACTGTGGCTGCCACCTAGAGCTCTGAGTTGAAGGGTCTTCCCTGGGCTGGCTGCAACCTCAGCTTGAAGCACCCTCCCCCTCCCCGCCATTGGAGCATGTTTGCAGAGCCCAAGCAACCTAAAGGAATCTTCCATGTACCCTACGCCAACACCCCTGCTCTTTCCCACCTCCTCCTTCTAGTCCTCCTCTTTCTGCTCCCGTAGATAAGACTGGGTCCCAAACCAAAGCTGTGTCTCTGGCACTCTCTGCCTCCCTCCAGGGAGTCCCTTGCCTTCCTTCCCCCAGCACCCAGCCTCCCTTCTTGGTGGCCCAGTTTCCCAGTCAGTATATGGAGCCCAGCTACGGTGTTGAAGTGCCCTTGATGGAGTCTTGGGGTTCTCAAACAGAGAAGATCCTGCCCTGAGTCCTTGGTGATACAGGGGCTTCCAAACATCTGGGTCCATGAGCTTGTTTGCTGGACTGCAGCACAAGTCTGGACTCTGAGCAGTGACCAGCCTTGGGGGTGACAACTGCCCAGAACAAGACAACTTCCACCGGTTTGATTTGGGGCCCTGGGCATCATTAGTCGAGACTCATGAAAGTTCTGGCACCTGCATAGGGCTCTACTAATGTTTGTTGAATAAATTATACCTGGGAGGGACCTTAAACGCCACCTGACCTGTCTTAGTTTCCTAGTGCTGCTGTAACACAGGTACCATAAGTGGGTGGCTTTAAAGAACAGAAATTTATTTTCTCACAGTTCTGGAGGCTAAAAGTCCAAATCAGCACCTTGGCCATGTTGATTCCTTCTTGTCAGTAGCCCTGAGAGTTCCTGTGTTCCTTGGTGTTCCTCACACGGCAACTGTCCTCCCCAGTTTGTGCTCGCTTCTATGTCTAATCTGCTGTTTTTGTAACTCGCAAGTGATTAGGTTTAGGCCACATTCTGTAGCAACATGTCCTTATCCACGTAACAAGGAAAACCCTATTCCCAGTAGGCAAATGTATAGAGATTAGAGTTTAACAGTGGTTCTGAGGGGCGGAAGGGAAGGAGAAATAAGGGGATTTGTGTTTAGCTAGCGTGGAGTTTCTGTTTATGGGGATGGATATTATGGCAATGGATGTTGGTGACTGTTGTATAACATAATTGATATAATTGGTTTCATTGAATTGGACAAGTGAAAAATGTTGAACTGGTAAATGTTGTGTTACCTACATTTTTACAGCAATAAAAAAAAGAAAAGAACCTATTCTTAAATGAAATTACCTGCACAGGTAGAGGGGTTAGGATTGCAGTACATGTTTGGGAGGGGTGGCACAATTCAATCCATAACACAGTCCAGCCTTGCCCATTTTGTAGATGGGGTAGTGGAGTCATAGACAGCATTACTAACTGTTTGGTACTAGAACACACAACGGGGCCCCCTCGGCACATGACACACAGCGTCACAAATTTGGCTAGACTTGCTCACTTCTCCTCCAGCAGGACGCGCCCACTCAGCTGGCCATTAACAAATCCACTCTAGGTGTTAGCCTCCAACAATGACCTGAAGGCTCTCTCCTGCCAAGGACACCCTGTTGGCCCAGTGGCCAGCCTCCCAGCCCCAAAGTCATGAACTATAGATGGCGGAATCTCAGACAAATGCCCATCTTGTTAACAACACCCCCACCAGCCAGCCCTGTGAGTGGAAGCAATGACCAGAAGATGCTAGCCACTCAGCAGAAGCCCAAGTAATCAGATTGCAGAAATCTGTAAAAAAGAATAGATTTTCTTACGGTGCTCAGAGTCTTTAATTTTCTGTGTTTGCCCCCAAAGGGCTCTTTCATCGACAAAGCACTTGGCTCTGTGGGCAGTGCGGTTGAAGAGAGGCTGCTGATGGAGAGATTAGCGAGCAGGGACATGCGGGGGGCCCGTGCGGGAGGATGTCAGCTCTGATGAGGGGAGGGAGAACCCAACCCAGGCCATGGCTGGGGGCTGGGGTAGGGGTGCCCAGAAAAGCGACTAGCGGACAGACTAAGACCAGAAACCAGATCACAGAAACGGGCTGTGATCAGGATCCAGGTGCAGTGAGCAAGTTGCCAAACCAGAAACAAGTGCTCCTGCAAATAGATCCCTGGAGGCAGAGATCTTTCAAATCAGCCAAGCGGTGGCAGGAATAAGGAATGGAGAGGTCAGCTGGAAGCTTCTAGGGCTGGAGGCAGGCACTAGAAGCTCAGATCAGAGTCTGTACCTATCCATCCCCACGTATCCCAAACCCCAAACTCTGTCAGAGCCCTGAGCTGAACTTGTGGGGCTATTGCAAGGAGGAGAAAAGTCTACTCTAGGCTGAGGAAGCCAGAGGAGGCTGGGGGGATCCTAGGCTGATGGGTTTAACAGAGGGTGGCAAAAAAAAAAAAAAATTTTCTGTCTTCAGCCATAAGAAAGATATGCATGATGGGGTCTGCTTAGCTTAGCTACAAGGAAGAACTGTAAACTCACTTTGAAGCAGTTAGGATTATAGTCAGACATAAGGAAGGACTTCCTGGCTGCCAAGTGAAATGAGCTGCCTGGGTCATGCCCCCGCCCCCTAACACACACACCCCAGGGCCTTCCTCTCACCTTAGCTGGGGCCACTCAACACAACCCCTCCCCGCACTGAGGGTTCTGTTCTACTCTGAGCCCATGACTAGATGCTTCATGGCCCCGGATGTTTAGCAACATCCTAGTCTCTACTCACTCACTAAATGCCAGTTGTTAGCATCCCAAACTGTGACATCCCACAATGTCTCCAGACATTGTCAAATATTCTCCAGAAGGCGAAATCACCCCTAATTTAGAATCACCATTCTACAGTCTCTTCTGTTTAAATTCCTCCAGTGGCTTCTCAATGCACTGAGGATAAATCCCAAACTCCTCAGTGTGGCCGACAGAGTCCCATTGATCTGGCCTCAGCCTCTGTTATGAATTGAATTGTGTTATGCTGAAGTCCTAACCCCTGTATTGTGACTGTGATCCTGTTTGGAAAGCGGGGTTTTCTTTTGTTATGTTAATGAAGTCACACCGGAGTGGCGTGGGTGCTACTCTGAGTGATGTCTTATAAAGGGGAGCACAGACACAGAGAAACACATACACACACGGGGAAGAGACCAGGTAACAAACCATCTACAAGGACTGCAGACAAGGAGGGACCCTCCCCTGGAGCCGATGCCCTGATTCAGACTTCTAGCCTACAAAACTGTGAGACAGTAAATTTCTGCTCTTTAAAATCATCTGTTTATGATATTTTCATTACAGCAACATTAGGAAACTTAGAAAGCCTGCCTGCCTGCATGCCCTTTGTCTTTGGTTCCCACCATGCTCCAGTCCAGCCTGCCTCTGGGCAGTTCCTGAGCACACCAAGTTCATTCAATCCATGGAACTTAACCCAGCAGTTCCCTCCACTTCCCATGCTTTCCCCCTTGACCTTCACTTCTTATCACTCAGGTCTCAGCTTAAGGCTCAATGGGCCTTGCCAGACCCCCATGCCAATCTAGCATAGCACTTCACCGTAGCTGGAGTCTCTGCATACCACCCGATGTTTTTCTAGCTTATTTTTGTCTATCTCCTCTCTAAAATGTAAGCCCCAGGGCCATAGGGACCTGGTCTCTCTCTTGTTTGTCGCTGCCTTGGAGTGTGCAGGTTCAGAGTTGTTGTTGCTGTCGTGTGTCATCAAGTCGATTCCAACTCATAGCAACCCTATAGGCCAGAGTAGATCTGCCCCATAGGGTTTCCTAGCCTACAATCTTTATGGGGCGGGAGAAAGATGTGGCAATCTTCCTCCATAAAGATTAACTAAAAACCAAACCTGTTGCCATTGAGTTGATTCCGACTCATAGCAACGCATAAAGATGACAGCCTTGGAAACCCTGTCGGGCACCTCAACTCTGTCCTATAGGGTTTCAATGAGTCGGAATCAACCCAACAGAAATGGGTAGTCTTCATGGGGGCAGATCGCTCAGCAGAGTGGCTGCTGGGTTTGAACCGCTGAACTTTTGGTTAGCAGCCAAGCCCTTAACAACTGAGAGACCAGGGCTCCTTTGGGCACAGAGTAGAGGCTCTCAGTTAGTATTTGTTGAAGGTCCATGTCCCCGCTCCAGGTTTCAGGCCCAAGGTTGCCAGAGCCTCCCCACGCAGCCCTGTCAGGGATCTCACTTGGTGCTCTGGTAAGTTGGTCAGAGTTACTGCCTCTCCAGTTTCTGCTTGGCAGGCCTGCTGCTCACTCTAATTCAGGGTCTCCTCTGGACAATGAACCCCACGGAGGTGGTGAGGGACTGATACCCATGGACTGTGAGGCTCTGTCTGCCAAGATAGGGCATCTTTTCTAATTCACACAAAGGAGCCACGGGGCTAACAGTATCCTTGCCTGTCTGACTGCTCCCCATCACAGTGGTCCTTGCTGATGTCTCAGGCCTGTCTGGGCACCTGTAGGACCCAGCCTCGATGGGAGAATGCCTGAGTCTTTGCCCAGACCCCTAGTGGTCCCCAGCTCTGAACCTGGGGATCTGCTAGAGGTAGGAGGGCACCTACTACCTCTGTCCTTCTCCCAAGGGTGCTATTCACATGCAGACTCTCTCCTATCTGCCCACCCCTTGGAGCCCCACCTCCCAGCACCAGCTCCAGCTTCTACCTGGACCAGGACAGGGATGGAATAGCGGTCTAGATGCAGGAGTGACTGTGATCTAAGGAAGATCTGCCCAGTGGCCAGAGCCTGCAAATCCCAGGCGTGGCAGAGGGAGAGGCTGAAAAAGCAAAGCCAGCCCTGGAGAAGAATTCTCACCAACATCATGGAGTGAGGAGCAGAGGGTGGTTTCTGGATCTTGGAACAAATAGTCCTGAAGTACTTTGCCTAATAAATGTCCTTATGTATATACCTCCCAAAGTCCTGTAGGGCAGTTTGGGTTACCACCAAACACTGTTCTGAGCCAATTCCACAGGCCTCTGACATCCAGCTGGGCTACTGTCTCAGGCCATTAGAACCTCAGGGATGGAGATCTGTCTGTTCCTTTGATAAATGGGGAAACTGAGGCCCTTGGCTGTGAGACTCCAAAGGGAATGTTCTGGAAAGCAGGGTCCCTGAGAGGGCAGTGTGAGGAGGATGAGGTGGGAGGGGACAGCCAGGATCTCTGAGCTACTTTCCCAGGCCCCCTGGCTCCGTTCGGTCATCACCTCCCCCCATTCAGCCTTTGTCTGACTTGCTCCCTGTGACAGCTGGGGAGGCTGGGCCTCGCCCTGGCTCCCGCCATCAGCCATCTCTGTGTGGCACTAAAGATCTGTGTGAGAGCCAGGCCTCGGCAGCAAGCTTGGCAGACGGCTCCGCGTTGCCTGGGAGACCACAAAGGAGGAGAACTGCTGGACACGGCTACCGAGGGCCAGATGGCTGGTGGTCCCAGAGGTGTGTCTCCTGGGGGCCACAGCGCATACATACCCTGCTTGGACTTCACAGACACCCACTAAGCAGACGGGGAAACTGAGGTGCATTGAGGTGGAGGGCCTGACTCACTGACACACTGAGGTTTGTGGCAAGAGGCTGAGATCAGAATCAAGACTCCTGCCGCCCAGCCCTGGGCTCTAATAACTTGAGGAGCTGCACCCCAGGAAGGCATAGCTGGGAGTGCAAAGATCTCTGGGGCAAGATCCCTCAGGCCTCCACTGTGCTTCTCTGGGGAGCTGAAATTGCCTCTGGAAAAACTTCAGACTCAATTAAAAAAACAAAAACCACTTGTCACTGAGTTGATTCTGACTCCTGATGACCCCCTGTGTGTCAGAGTAGAACTGTGCTCCATAGGGTTTTCAGTGTCTGAATTTTTGGAAATAGATAGCCAGGCATTTCTTCCAAGGCACCTCTAGGTGGACTTGAACCTCCAATTTCTCTGTTAGCAGCCAAGCACGTTAACTGTTTACACCACCCAGAGACTCTATTGAAAACCAAAAAAAAAAAAAAAAACCCCATTACTGTTGAGTCGATTCCAACCCTATAGGACAGAAAGGCTGCCCCATAGGGTTTCCAAGGAGTGGCTGGTAGATTCAAACTGCCGGCCTTTCTATTAGCAGCTGAATGCTTAACCACTACGCCACCAGGGCTCCAACTCTACTGAAGGCCCCTATAAATCTGTGCTCTCAGGAGCACCCAGGTGCAGCCCCAGAGTCTGGGAAATTTCCAGCTCTGAGTGCAGGAAGTGAACCAGCCAACACTGGGAGATGGAAGCTGGGCTGTACCCTGGGTCCTGTCACCATCGTGGGGACACTCCAGGGAGCCAGAAGAGGGGTGCTGAGATGGGAGCAGCCGAGCCCAGGACCAGGGAGCCTTGAGCTGCCTGGCCCTTGGAGGAGGAGAAAGCCACCTGTGCATCCCACATGGGAAGAAGTCAGTGTGTGTGGGGTGGGGGTTGGGGGCATGGATGGTGCTAGGGGATCAGAAAGGCTGTCTCTGCCCAAGTTCCCCTCCTCAAGCTGGGGGAGGGGAGAAGAGCGGCAAAGAGCCTTCTGCAGCCAGCCCACAAGCATCCACCTCCCTCAGACCCGCAGAGACCCATGGGTGGGAAACCCAAGTCCTCAAGGAGGTTATGGTTGTTTTGCTGAAGGTGATTCTAAAATAACCACTCTTCAGCCCTGCTAGGTCAGTATGCAAGCCTTCCAGCTAAGTGCTCTGAAATGCGCCCCAGGATGAAGCCCTGGGTCTGGCCCTCAGAACAGGAGGACACCACGACCTGTCTGCAGAAAGCCCCAAGACTGGTAAGAGACCCATTCCATCACCAACTCAGGAGTCGGTGAACAGCTCAGGCCGGGACCTGAGCAATGGTTGGAGTGGGAGACTCAGACCCTCAGGGCTGTGGGGGCTGCTGGAGAAGCTATGGAAGTCTTCCCAGAGGAGGGGAGGAGTGGGCACAGCCAGCACACACACACACACACACACACACACACACATCACTGTGGGTGGCTAGGAAAGACTCAGCAGTGCAGCTCCAAGTGCAAATCTTAACGGGCTTCTTCCCACGGAGGGAGCCATGGGGACGGCTTGAAGCTCCTTGGCACTGACATTCAGAATCAATTCAACGGGGAGAGGAGCCAGGCAGGCTCTCAGGGTTCACGTCACTGAGCTAAATTGCTCCCTGCCCTGCTCCTGCTCCAGGCGCAAATGGAAATCCCCACCTGCTTGAGGTTGTCACACAGGCAGCAGCAGCAGCGTCTGCTTCCTGAGCGTGGAGCTGCTGCAGCCCGGGGCCTCCGCCCCCAGCTCCCGCCTGCTGCCTGAGCTGTCAGCCTGACTCCCAAACAGGCTGATTATCCTCATCTGAGGAAAACAAAACATGTCAGCAGCCGTGACTGAGAAGAGGCCTGTCTTCTTAGTGAGAAGCAATCCGAGGAAAACTCCCAACTCTGATCTGCAATAGGAAGGGAATGAAGGAATGAGTCTGTCTTAGCCAAGCTTTTGCCTGCCACTGGGGCAGGCCTCCACCAACATCACCTCCTCTAAGAAGCCCTCTGGGACTAGGCCGACCCTACCCAGGCTCTCTGCTTGAGGGCCTGCTGTGATTTTCAATCAATAGTCCCCTGTCCAGCCCTAGAGCTTTGGTCTGTATTTCAAAATTTGGTCTGTATTTCTTGGTTGCACTGTTTGTTGCTGTGCAGGGATTTTGGAAAGTACTCCGGGCTAGAAGACCTGACTCCTCCAGAAAGGACCTCCCCATCAATCCAGGGATGCGGCGGAATCACAGTTCACAAAGAAAAAATCAAGGACTGAGGCCCTCGCTCCATCTGCTATAGATCCTTCATGATTTCCTGTCCCTACGCTTTTGCCCATGAGGGTCCCTCATGGTTAACTGTCCTTCAGATCCCAGCTAAAAAATACTCATACGTCAACGAGGATTTAGAGTTAGTTAGATTTAAGGTGGGGCCCTAGTGGTGCAGTAGTTAAGAGCTTGGCTGCTAACAAAAAGATCAGCAGTTTGAATCCACCGGCTGCTCCTTGGAAACCCTATGGGGCAGTTCTACTCTGTCATATAGGGTCGCTATGAGTCAGAATTGACTCGACTGCAACACGTTTGTTTTTTATTTTATTTTATTTTTTAAGTAGTATTCATAATGCTATGGTGAGTAGTCTCAGTGTTATGATAAGCAAAGACCTTTGGGCCTCGTGACTCAATGCATCTTGGCCCAAAGGGATGAGCCTTCTTGCTCATGTCCATGTTGCAGTGGGTGCCATTAGAGACCCAATCTCCCTCTCTACCAAATTCTATTTGTATTTTCAGGATCAAGAAGAAGGTCTCTCTGTTGTCAGAGATTTAAAGTAAGATGCTTCAAGATCTACTAGCTATTTCGTAGATTCAAACTGCCGCCCTTTTGGTTAGCAGCCACGCTCTTAACCACTGTGCCACCAGGGCTCCTTACATTTTACATTTCTATTACCCTTCTCAGGTTAAGATTTATGTTTTCAAACCCATCATTATACTTCTTGAATGTTCAATAAACTTCACTGAAGGATGGGAAAAAAAACCCTCCTACCCTCTCCAGCTAAAAGGGTCCTCACCACCACCACCACCCCTGCCCAGGTCAGCCTTTGTACCTTTCTCTTGGTGTTCATTTGAGTGCATGTCTAGACCTGCTCCCACAGCCTGGAAGCTCCTGTGGGCAGGGACTATCCAGTCAGGCCTGTCTGTCGCCATAGCCCAACCCAGGGACCACCACAGCTGATGCTCAGGAAACACATTGAGAAAATGAAGTGGAAAGTTTCCTCCTCCCAGCCTGGCCTCTCCAACTGCTTCCATCTCTCTTAGCTGCTGGTGCTACTGCTTTGTCCTGGGGCTACGTCACTCAGGGCCCACCCACCCATCCTCTTCAGGAGAGGTGGTAATGTTCTCTGAGTGCCTCCACTGTGCCAAGTAAAGTAAAAAGCATTTCACACATTTATCTAAATTAACCTTTACAACAACACCATGCATTTGGTCTGATGCTCTGCGTCTTACAGATGCAAAAACTAAGGCTCAGAGAAGATACAGACCTGCCCAAGGTTCTTAGTGGTGGAGCTAGGATCTGAGTCTCAAGCCTTTTGCTTCCCAGACCAGGGCTCTTTCCTTCCCAATAGCCCGCCTCCTTCAACCAGGAGCAGGGTTGCAATGATCAAGCATCAGGCAAAGAGGGTAGGTACCCTGGGAGGGTCTCACGCCACAGTGCCCCTTCTCAGGTTGGACACTCCACTTGGCCTGCTGCAACCCAACCATTATCATCAGCTAACTGTTATGGAGCATTTGCCATGTGCCAGGTGCAGTTCTAAGTGCTTTGCATGAATTGACACTTTATAAATTTCACAACAACTCTTTGAGGTGACCCCACGCACAAAGGAACAAAATGCTACCCGGTCCTGCACCATCCCCATGATCAGTTGCAGATCGCACCATTGTGATTCACAGGATTTTTCACTGGCTGATTTTCAGAAGCAGATCCTCAAGCCTTTCTTCCTAGACCATCTTAGTCTGGAAATGGCACTGAAACTTATTCGGCATCACAATACACAAGCCTCCACTGACAGATGGTGGCTGTGCATGAGGTGCATTGGGTGAGAATTGAACCCTGATCTCCCGCATGGAAGGGGAGAATTCTATCTACCACTGAATTTTGAGGTTAGTTCTTTTATAAACTCTACATTGCAGATGAGGAAACTGGGGCACAGAGAGATTAGGAAACTCACCTAAGGTCACAGTGTCCATGTTCTCAATAGCATTCAGGCCCACAGACACAGGAAAAGAGGTTTACTTGCCGCTCCCCTGCAGCTAGCCAGAGTGACGCCTGGGGGCATCTACTGTGCTGTCCCCAGTATGACGCACTGCCTGGTGCCAGCTACCCACCACAACCTGCCTGCAGCTCTCTGAGGTGGGCCCAGAAGTCTACCAGCCTCTGTCCTTGCCCCTTCCCCACTCGACTGTGAGCCCTTCAAGGACAAGGACCAGAGTCATCCTCCTACTTCCCTGCACGGGGGACCAGAGCTAAACAGAAAGGCAGCATAATAATTTTATATATGCATTTATGATGTTTACTCTGCCTGTTCAGAGCAGATTTAAGGTGGTTTAGAATACTGAAAATACATAATTATTTTTTAGAACTGAGTCATTGGAACCCATCAGCAGACAGGGAGCTAGCATTCCATCGAGCCCCCTGGTTCTGCCACAAGCAACCTCGAGTGAGTCACTCCTCCATCTTAAGTCTCAGTTTACATATCTGTAAAAGGGGGAGGCAGGATACATAATGCAGAGAGGTTGAAGTTGATCAATAGTTTATCAAATTGCACTCCTTGGAGCTGTAGGGGTTAATCAAAGGTGCTCCAGTAGTTGAGGTAGGTGCGGACACTATATGGGCCCCAGGCCCACAACCCCACTGCCATCAGAGTGACCCTACCTTCACCTGCTTTATTTACTGAGCCTCTGGGTGATATTTTAGCCCTGCTGCTAAAAACATTTGAAAAGTCACTCTGCACAAGAGGTGTTCTAAAGGTCTTTCCACATTTAAACTCTCTGCGCCACCCATGTTGCTGGCCACCTACCCACACCAGGCCTCAGCCCTGGGCACCACCTGGCATTCTTGCTCTTAGGACATATGGCCCCAGGGGATGAGACATGGTGCCTGGGGGAGGGGCTTCAGTACAGGGGCTCACACCTGGCAGGAGTTGCCAAAATGGCAGCCAGAGTCTCCTTCCTCTTCTGACTCAAGCTCTCCCTCTGCCTCCAAGACTTCTGTACTGGTCCAGAAAGCCATGACTTTCAGCCCTGCTCCCCAGCCTGGCTCAGCAGGGCTACCAGGAAATGCTGAAGACACAGTCTCCTCGAGGAGATCACATCAGATATGGCGGGCAGGCGGATGGCCCAGATAAGCTCCTGTCCACCAGCGAGGACTGGATGTTCTGGCCCCAGTGGCTTCGAGGATGACTCAGCCACTGCCCGGGCCACCAGGTGCCTCCTACACGGACCTTGGGACAGTGTGCTATCAGCTCCTTTCCCCAAGAGTGCTGACTGTCATCAGGAGGGCTGTGGGCTCTGATCTGTGACTGCTATGGTGGGTTGGGTTGCACGGAGCCTCCTGCGCTCCTCCAGTCAGTGCCCCTGTGACCAATGTGCTTGGGAGAGAGCTGGTGGACCTTGTCACCTCAGAGTCTGGACCCAGCCTGAGCCTCCCCCCAAAAGTCTCACCCCCAAGCCCAGCCGTGGGTTATTTGTGCTAGAAGGTCTGCAATGCTGCAGATAATTCAAGTCAGTCTGTGTGCTGCTCCTGCACCCCTGGAGAAGGCAAGCCCTGGGCCCTGTGCAGAAACCTGGTGACACACTCAGGCCTGTGGCAGTGTGATCCTCTGGCTCTGAAGGTTGGAAAAGAGAGGAAAAGAGGTAGGACGACAGATGGACTGGGATGGGGAGTGGGGGTAAAGATGCTGCCAAGTCAGCTCCCCCATCCCATAAGCATAAGATGGAGGGCTCCCTGGAGCTTTGGAGGCTGGAGGAGCTCACCCTCCATTTCTCCCAGGGAAGCTTGGAGACCCCAGCCTACACAATGGGTGCCAGCAATTGCAGACTTGACTTATCTTCTGGGGCCTGGATTTTTCTGTCAGCTGACCCCATTCTGGAACTCAGAGGCCCCAAGTCCTCCTGGTCACCAGGCCTACCAGCCACTTGCCTCACCTTCGTCCAGCTCTGCAGCACTGGACACCCACGATCATGGCTTCTTGGCCTCCTCTATCCCACGCACAGTCCCTCTCCCTCTGCCACCCTGGCCTCTCCTGCTGCACATGCCTTGCGGACTCTTCCTCTCCCTTCCTCTTAAAAGACCGTGACTCCAAGTGCTTGGGCCCTAGCCCCTTTTCACTCTCACCAAGTCTTTGCCATCAGCTTAGACTGGAGGCACAGCAGAACCTCTATGAGAGAGGTCCTGCATCGTTAGAGATGGCTCCCAGGGGACTCAGGTCTTCCCACCATCCCCTCACACCCACCCAGCTGAGCACCATGCTCTGTCCTCTCTCTCATGGTTCCAGGCACCATCTGTTTGTCAACAATGGTCCCAAATCTCTGTTTGAGCCTCACACCCATCTACCCAACCATCCTCTGGACTTCTCCACACTTGTGCCTCACAGATACTTTGTAGTCAGCCCATCTAAAAATCAAACTCATCACAGTACTCTCTGTCTTTGTGAATAGCTCCAGTATGCCCCCAGTTGCCAAAGCTCAAAGCCTAGGTAGGAACCAGCCTCTTCTTCATAGATTGCCTCCATCCCAACCTAATCCAACCCAACCAATCCCTCATCTATATTTAGAAAGGTAGACAGTCCCCCTCCTTGCCCACCACCTTGCACATGTCCTAGGCCAAGGCACCCTTCCTTGTATCAGTTGCCATATCCTCCCCACTGGTCACCAGGCCGGTATTCTCACCTACTCTCACTCTCTGGTATAGGGTGAGTTCTGCAACTTGTAATCTGACTAAGCCATTCCCTTGCTCTAAAATCTTCAATGGGTCCCTATTTCCCATTGTGTCCATCTAAAACCCACAGTCTGTCTGCAATCAGCTTCCAGGTATGTGTTTGCTCCTTCCTGACTCCCTCACCACTCCAACCAGCTTTTTCCTCCCTCCTCCCAGAGTCTCCCTGACTGCCCAATCCCCCAGCCACCTATTTTCCTGAGCTCTGCTGCCCCAGCAGGCTGAGACCTCCCTCCAGCCTGGCTCTCACCTCAGCCTGACTTGTAGGTGAGGCTGGTCACACCACCAGCCAGGGGCTTCCCAGGGGCAAGATTCAAGTCTCCTTCCTGGCTCTCCAGACTGGGCTTCCCCTGAAGGTAGGGTCGAGGTCTCCTACCCCAGTTTTCCAGTAGGCCAAGCAAGTTAAAACACCAGACCAGGGCACAGAGGAGGGCACGCAGGGCAGGCCCCACTTCAATATCTGCAAAGACCACTACATACCTTTAAGCTCATACCTGGGTCTGAGCAATCACTTTTATTTTTCTCAGAGAAAAAGTCTGAGGCCCTAGAGGTCCCTGGGTATTCCTGGGTGAATTTTGTACCATGTCCTGTTGGAATGGGGAGGTAGGAGCTAGGTCTTAGAGGCAGGAGGCTGGGTCTAGGTACCCTGACCCCTGGCAGTTTACCCCTCCCCAGGCATCAACCTGGAACTGGGATGGCTACTCTCGAGGCCTTTACAATGCTGACATCCTTTGGTAGGGAAGCTGTTCTCTTCCTCCTTGACCTTTGTGCTGCTCACTGCCTCCCCTTTTCTTGAACTGTAGGCTGAAAGCTCCAGGCCATTTTAGTCCAATTTTCTCCTCAAATAGACGGGTGATTGTGGCATTAAGACCTGGTACCTGCTGTTCAGAATCAGGAAGGAGCAAGAAGCGCGATAGATAATGAGGGTTGCTGAGCAGGGACTGAGGGGGAACACTTCTTCCCTCCTCCTCCCTCCTCTTGCTAACCCCCCTCCCAGCTCCACCCTCAGAGCCCAGATCAAAAGAAGCTCCCCCCGGCACAGGAAGTCCCAACTTCGCCAGCTAGTCAGATCTTCCATGTAACCCTGAGTAAACCACTTACTCTCCTCAAGCCTCAGTTTCCTTATCTGTACAATGGGCATTCATTCCTTCCTCAGAAGATTTGATGACAATTAGAACATTTTTAAAAAGGCAAGGAGGGGGCCCATAATTGGAAACTGTTGCTGTGATCATCCATTATCCTCTTGGACTGTCTCACCATCTTTGGTAGGTTTTCTGAGCCAGGATCATACTCCCACTTTGGTGGACAAATAAACAGGTGTGCAGAAGTCAAGCTCTGCCTATTGTCCTGGCAGCCATTCAGAGAGAGTCTCAAGAATAATAACACATATTTACAGAAGTCTGGTGATGTGCCAGGTTCAGTTCTCTACTTGGATTATTTCATTCAAACCTCACAACGACCCCATGAGAAGGTTCTGATATCCCCAGTTTACAGACGGGGAAACTGAGGCAGTGAGCAGTTAAGCAACTTGCCCATAGAGACATTTAGTGAGAAGAAGGCAGGGATATGAACCCAGGAAATATGATCCCTTATACATGCCGTGCCCCCTCCTTCCCAGACCAAGTGCACTCCTTGATTCTGAGGGCTGGAAGCTCGGTGGCACAGTGAGTGTGGATGGCTCTGGTCAGCCTTTCCCTGGCCTGGCTGGGAGCCCACAGACTAAGGCTAAGAGCTCACAGCAGTGGTCTTCACCTCATTTTCAGATGAAGTAGTTCAGATTGGGTTAGCCAGGAAATAGCTCCTGAAGTAGGTATACTTTAGCATCAGCTACAAACAAGGCAGAGTCCATTTTGTTTTGTCAGGCCCAGGGATGAGGGATGAGGAGGAGACCTCCTGGGTTCCCCATCCCTGCTTTTGTCATCTCCCCCGCTCTTGATCTTGTTCTCTTCTTCCAGTCTACACCCTACCCTCTCTCACTCCTTCTCGTCTTTTCCCACCTTGACCTGCCTCTGTCTCTCCTCCCCACATCTTTTCCCCTTGCTCTTCTCCAAACCTCCGTGTCTCCCTGCTCCTTCCCTACCGGAGCCGCTCCTCCTCCCAGACCAGGACAGGCTGTGAGGGGTGGGTCTGCCTCTCACAGTTCACCCAAGCGCAAGTTGCAGAGGCATGCCCCCAACAGTGCTAGTGAGCAGAAGATCTTTATCTTGAGCACCCTCCCCTCTCCCCATGAGGGCATTTCCTGCTGAGCAACACCCACCAGCAGACAGAGATGAACCCAGCTGGGCTCCTACCCCGGGCCTGTGACTCAGGCAGCCAGAACTGACACCCACACTCAGCTTTGCCTCCAGTCCCCCACCCCTCCTTCTCTTCCCTCTTCTTCCCATCTCCCCTTCCTGCCAGATGCAGGCATTCATTCATTCATTCAACAGCCATTGACTGAATGCTGATTGTGTGCTAGGGACTATGCGGGTGCTGGGATCCAGAAGTGAAAAGAACAGGCATGGTCTGTGATCTGCAAGGGAAGGCGGGGACATAGGGACCACTTCCCATGGTGTGTGTGAAGCGCTGAACCAGAGGCCTGAGCAGATGGCCTGTGGAGCCTGTGAAGTGGGCTGGTTCTCTGGGGTCAAGGGAGGGAGATGTCGGGCAGGCTTCCTAGAGCATTTCCTCATCTGACCCATCTCGTTGGAAAATGAGTGTGAAGATGACTGACCACTATGACTTCCCAACCTTAGCAACATTGGCTTGAAGGAGGAGCAGGTGAAGGAGGATTCCTGGTGACCAGCTCAGCCCCCTACCCAATCTCTACCCCACTCTACAGCCCTGTCCCCACTGGTGTGGCTGACACACAAGGAGGTCAGGGACACAGGTGAGGAAGGACAGAGGCCACCCACCCTATTTCTTGGATGGGGCAGGAGGAAGGCACAAGGCCCCCAGGGCTGATCTTCCCTTCCTAGCTAGGAGGCCTCCACCCACTCTCCTTTCTCCCGTAGCAAATCCTCCTCCACCCAAGACCAGGCAGTTTCTAGCTGAGGTTCTCACCCTACATCCTATGTCTGACACTAACTTGGCCCTCACTAGTCCTCCATCAGCAGGGACTTGTACTGGGTGACTGGGGTGGGGGCAGGTGAGTGGGCAGGACATGCAGGAGCAAGTCCAGAGACCCACGTGGTGCACATCCACCTCCCCCTTCCTCACATGCCCCCAGGCCTCCCCCACTTCACTCTCCAGCTGTTCTTCCATTCCACCTCATTGGCCCTAGGGAGGAAGTGTGCATGAGGTCAGGAGCCAGCCCCCTCTGACCTCAGGGTTCATGGAGGTGCAAGAAGTGGAAATCACAGGGGTTAGGAGGGGCCTGGCAGGCAGGAGGATCTCTAATGTTTCCACTGGACAGTGACGCAGGGTGGGAACACGAGCTCAGAGTCCAGAAGCAGCTGGGAAGTAGCTTTGCTCTTTTGCTTGGGGCCCAGGTGGATGGACACCAGGAGAAAAGCAGATTCCCTTACTTGCCTCCTACCTCTCAGAGGGCCTGCCTGCTCCTGGCCAGCAGGAAGGTGACTATGCAAGGTCTTTAACTTCTTTATTTTACAAATGAGGAAACCAAGTCTAAGAGAGGTTAAATAACTGAAAAAAGTCACTCAGCAGGTAAGTGGTCAAGGCACAACGCATCTGATTCAGATCAAGTTCCTCAGGTGGTCCATATTATGAGCCCCCAAGGCTGGATGGTGGGCTGGAGAGTGGGCATTGCTACCCCTGATGGATGCCATCTCCTTCCTGGGACCACCTCCCACCTGGGGATTGCAGAGAGAGGCCCACCTGCCAGGCCCAAAGGGTGCCCAGCCAGCTCCTCTTGGTGCCAGTTCAAGCAAGACTTCCACTCTCCTTCCCAGCCCATCCTCCCACTCCCCCCTGCTCCACCCACCCCCAGGAGGGGTCAGAATCTGGCTAACAAACCACAAGGCGAAAGAAGCAGGGGAGAAGCACGAGAAAAGTGAAGAAGCCAACCTTGCACCCTTTTCCTGCAGGTTCCAGACCTGACCAGGGCGAGGGGAAGAGATATGCCATTAAATCAATTTCAGAGTTTTAATTAATATCTTGGACTGTGGCCTGAAAAGACGTGGGATGTGACTGAGTTTTTATCTAATAAGGCAGGAGAAGAATTCCTTACTAATACTTTTTAAAGAGGCTGTGGGATACAAGAATAAAATTGTGTTTTCAATAGATCCAAGCCCTGCTTATTCAGCATATACATGTAAAGCACAAAGACTGGTGGTTTTCCCAATAAATGTGAGCTAAAATTCTCATCGTCCCCAGGCCTTCTCAGCCCATCTGACCTCTATGATGGGGCAAGGTGCTCGTCAGGAGCTCCCAGGAGCACGTGCATTCTTGGGTAGTCTTTCTGTGTATCTGCCCTGGCTACCTCCATCTGCAACCCTGCTGCTAACCCATTCAGTGCCTTTGGCCAGTCAGATCTCTGCCCTATTTGGGCCCCAGTTCCCCCACTCATAGCAGGAGGAGGTAAATGAGACAATTTCTAAAGGCTTGGCCAGTCCTAACTATTCAAGGTGATAGCAGGGGCCCCTCATCTGTGATCTCGAGAAGACCTGGATCTAGGTGGGCACAGGGAGCCAGAAGGAGGACTGTGGTGAAGCAAAATGTAGAAATCAGGAGGTTTCGCATAATCAGAATCTCTGTCTTCTCTGGGGCAAACAGACAATCTGGCAGCATTGGGCCAACAGAGCCACATGACACCCGTCAGCTGGAGCAAATTGGGGCAACTACCAAAAAGCTTCACTCAGCCAAAGGCTCTTCACTTGGCCACAGTCCCCACCACTATCTACTGCCCCCCAGCCCTAATGCCAGCTGCAGTTTATCACTGGGCATGTGCTGTTGTCAGTAGAAGACCATTTCTCTGTCACCGTGTCACTATCAAAAGTGGAAAAATGAACTAGAGGATGAGAGGGGCACATGTATTAAGAAAAATGGCAAAGGCGGATTATTTTTTTAGGAAGTAAAATGTTGCAGCGTGTTTAACCATCCAGTTCCCAGTCATCTGTACTTAATTTGAGTTCCCAGCTCGAATCTTTAGCGTTTGAGTTTGAGCTCCTGGCCCCTGCCTCACTTGCTGCTCCCTGCTGCCCCAAAAGGACAAAGGGGTCAGTACAACTCTCCAGCCCTTTGATGTTTCTCTTTGGGGCTCTCCCCTTCCCTTTCCTTTCATCTTACTAGGCCGTCCTTCTTCAGACCCAGAGTCTCATGGGTCAGCAGGGGAGGCCCATGCCTCACCTCAGAAAGAAGGATGCTTGCGTGATGCAGAACCCAGCTAACAGCCAGGCTGGGGCAGGGGAGATTTGGGGGACTCAGGGGCTTTCCTGGGTCAGGGTCTTTCCCTGGCCCTTGAGGCTGCGTCCTCTGCAGATCCCCACTCGGAGAACCAGTTGACGGTGGAATACATTCAACCCCCTCAGGCCCTCTCTCTCTTGACCTCAGCTGGAGTTGCCACGGCAACCAGAGTTCACCCTCTATGCCCAAATCACTGCAAAAACAACAACACAAACTCCATCCTTGCTGGGAGGAGAGGGGGCGGGGCAAGAAGGCACACAGGTTTCCTGTTCTACCACTTCCTCCCACGTTTCCCCAAAAGAAGTACTTAGCTGAGAGTTTGGGAATCTGTAACAGGCTAGAGGCCGAGTGGGGTGAGGTGGCAACGGTCTGAAGGGATTTTTCATTTTTCTGCCGGGGACTGTACTCCCATTAACCCAGCCTGCTCCAGCAGTTTCTTCACAGTATGCATCTAGTCTGCGTCCATTCTGTGGTAGACAGAAGAGAGAGCGGGGTGCAGAGACCCCAAGAATCAGCTATAGCCCAGGGATGTGGGCTCAGAAAGAGCCAAGGCCGCCTGTCTCTGCCTGGCCCAGGCTGTGTGACCTCAGACAAGGCATTTCCCTCTCTGGTGCCCTGAAACCTCACACTCCACTCCCTGTGCAGCACTCCATCATCAAAGCCTGCATTTGAGAGAGCAGTGGGAACCTGATTCACACCGACATCATCAGTGACTGCTAAGGCTTCAGCCAGAGTCCTCCTGGGAGACTTTAACATAGCCTTACCCTGAGGAAGGGGCCTCCCACGGGGACATTTCAATCACAAAGAGTCAGACTGGACATTGGGAAGCCTTTAGATCCCACAAGCTCAGGGAGGGAGTGGGCACAGCTTCCTACTTGACTGACCCTGGACACTGCCCACACCACTGCCTCCAGGGAACACTCCAGGAAAGCCACGTCAACCCCATCAGGCTCTCCCACCAGCACGGTCAGATGACGGTCTGAGCTGAAGGACCGGACTGTCATTTACCAACGTCTTGCCCACAGTCTCCATCACTTTAAGGTGGCCCAGGCGGCTGGGCAGGAGAAAGGGCCTAAATTTCTGTGGGGGAAGCAGGGTGGGGATGACGGGGTGATGGGAGAAGGGCAGAGGGTGGGCCTTAAAGACTTCACATTTGCACAGGTGAGCAAAAGAGAAGTAGGACCCAGTCCTCTCTCTGCCCTCAGCTTGCAGTATGGCCTTTAGCAAATTGTTTCCCCTTCTCGGCCTTGGCCTCCCATTCTGTACAATAGGGAAATTGGACCAGATGGTCACGGAGAGCAATTTTGTATTATGTTCCACCAGACTGGAAGCTTGCTGAGGGCAGGACATCTCCCTTTCATCTCTGACCCCCAGGCCTTCGATCCATGGGTGTAGAATGAGGGAAGGAAGGGTGAAGAGGAAGTAGGAGTAGGTAGCAATTGAGGTGGTGAGCACATGCAGGTAGACACGTTCTGGAGCCCCAGAAAACATCTCTGAGTCTTCTTGAGATATGCACAGAAGGATACACACACAGAAGGATATGTACACAGAAGGGTACATGCATAAAAGGGGATGTACACAGAAAGGTACGTGCACAGTAAGGTACACATACAGAAGGGTACATGCATGAAGGGTGTGTTCACAGAAGGGTACATTCACAAGAGGGCATATACCATTGGGGACAGGAAAAATAGCTGCTTCTACCCGCAGGAACTGGCACCACTGCTGCCTGTGCTGGGACAGCAGGCTGAGCATACGCAAGTTGGTTACTGTGCCCTGTGGAGTTCACACCTGTCCTCAATACCCAAATGGGGCTCCATGGCTCACTGACTAATGGGGGAGACTCACAGGTAAATAGACAGGTATGGTTCCCCGCGACACGTGCTATCAAGGGGGTCTCCTCAGGAAACCTCCACTGCAGGAGTAATGAGGTTGGTGAGTGTGAAGGGGACTCTTCCTGCAGAATTTGGGGTAAAGGAATAGGGAAGGCTTCCTGAGAAGGTAATAACAAAGCCAAGGTCAGCATGAGGACTTCATGGAGCAAAAAGCAGAGGCAAGCAACTTCCAGGTGGAGGGAAGTTTTGTGAGCAAAGGCCTGGATGGTGGGAACGGCCTGGTGCATAAGGGTCCTAGGCCAAAGAGCAAATGGTGTGTGTGTGTGCGCACGCGTGCATGTGTGCACATGTGTGCATGTGTGTGCATGCAAGTGTGTGTATGAGCATGTGTGCATGTGAAGTGGGGTGTAGAGAAGTAGGCAGGGGCCAGAGCATGAGGGGCTTAGCTGAGGGAGATCTGGACAGTGTGGAGGACAGATTGTGCGGGCGTCAGCTCAGAGGCAGAGAGGCCAGTGAGGAGGCTGTGGCTGTACTGAGAGGAAGGGAGGGCTCAAGTCTCCAGCACGTGACACAGTTCCACTCAGCCAATCCCTCCTGAGCATCTGCTTAGCAGTAACAGCCAACCCTTTTGTAAGGCTTAGGTGCACCAGGCACTGTTCTAAGCACTTAACCCGGGCTTATGGATTTAATCCTTACAACAATCCTACAAGGTGCTATTATTTTCATACCTGTGTTACAGATGAGAAAACTGAGGCATGGCGTGGTGAAGGGATTCTGGTTTCCATACCCAGATAGCACGGTTCCTGAGTCTCAGCCCTTAACCATCCCTGCTCCTGCTCCAGGTGCACCCAGGACAGGCAGCGTGTACTGGGGGACAAATAAAATGTGGCCCCGACAAAAGATCAGGCAGGCAGGCAGGCAGGGTGGTGGGGATGAAGGGAACGGGGTGGGGTAAGGAGCTATTGGGAGGTAATATTTACTCTAGAGACTGTGGAGCCGGGGTGAGGGGGCCAAGGAAAGAGGCAGTGATGATTGATGGGGGTGGAGGTGATGGGGAAGGGGCTAGGGGCACTGGCCGGGGTCTCTGGGGACCAGTGATGTGGCCCAGCCTCTCTCCAGCTCCCCACCTCTGAGCTCCTCTCTGAGCTCTTCAGAGCGGTGGAGGTGGCGGAGTTAGCATACACAGGGTGACAGGTTCCCCCAACCACCCAGGCCAGGAGCTGCTTCCAGCCTCTCCTGGGTATCAGTTAGAGCTGCTTGGGGTGGGGGGGGAGGGGGGGGAAGCAGGGGTTTGGGGGGGAGGGGGACTTGTGAAGGCAGAGAAGTGGTGGGGAGGGAGAGGAACAGGCAAATTAAATGCAAGAAGAGGGAAAGCAGTTCCCAGAAGCTCCAGGGAGGGGTGAGGGGCTTTGCGAATTCTCCTTTCTTCTCACAAATCCCTTCTTGTCAGGATCAAGGGTGACCACAGACCTGGGTCCCACTGAGGCAAGAGCGGAGTGAGGTGCAGTGTCTTTTTCAGGGGGCCTCTCATTAATCGCAGGCTCCCAAGAACGCCTGAGGTGGTTCTCCTTCCTCAGACAAAAGACTCACCCCCACCCAGATCATGACAGACTTCATTCATGTATGTATTAATTTATTAATTTAGTGAGTGTATATTCAGCAGCTACTTTATGCCAGACACTGGGCTTGGCTCTGGAGACAGGGTGGGTAGGTACCTCCCGGGCAGGTCAGCGAAGGTATATATAGAGCTTTATAGGGCTTACAGTCTAATGGGAAGACAGGACAAGTGAGCAAGCAGGACTTTGTAGCAGAAACAAGGAAAAAAAAAAAAAAAAACCTCATTGCCGTCAAGTTGATTCCAACTCATAAGCAGTCTTGGTGAGGTGGGGTAGGGGGCAATTCTGGAAGGCTTCCTGGAGGAAGCGACATTTAAGGAGAACCCTAATAAGGGTGCTCAGGTAAAGGGAAAGAGGTAGGGAGAAGGCAGAAGACAGAGGAGACAGGGGAAGAACCAGGGAGAAGAGACAATGAATCCCAAGGCCTAGAGGGGAGAGAGAGCATGACACACAGTTTCTGGAGTACAGAGGATTAAGGGTAAGAAGCGAAGTGTGAGGCCGATGAGATTGGCCCGGCCAGATGCTCAGAACTTATGGGCCAAATTACAGGGTTTAAGCTATATCTCAAAGGCAATGAGAACCCACTGGAGAAGTTTAGTGTCTGGGGGCAACATGATCAGATTGAGAGCCAGCTCTCTGACTCAGACTGGAGGGAAAGAGGCCAGTCATGAGACTGTGGCAGTCCAGGCGAGAAATGGTGCTTGGACTAGACTGGTCCCGGTGGTGATGAGGATCAGCTGGGAGAGCTCGAGAGGTGACTAGAAACCGGAAACCACGGTGCATGAAGGTTGATTGTCTTGGTGGGGTACAGGAGGGGGGCCTGTTTCCTGGCCCATAGGAGCATGGTAAAACAAACAAACAAACAAACAAAAGAATCATTGCCGTAAAGTCGATTGTGACTCATAGCGACCCTATAGGACAGAGTAGAACTGCCCCATAGGGTTTCCAAGGAGCACCTGGTGGACTCAAACTGTTGAACTTTTGGTTAGCAGCCAAACGCTGAACCGCTGCACCATCAGGAGCATGGTAGGGGTATTCAATATTGCAGAGACATGGAGAAGGAGTGGGTTTGGAGGGGGCAGTGAAGAGTTCAACTTGAGGTACGTTGAATTTGAGGTGCCTCTGGCCCACCAAAAGGGATATGTCCAGGACATAGGGGTGTGGACCCAGGGGAGAGAGCTAAGCTGCAGAGTTGAATCAGGCATCCTCAGCATGTGCATGTACCAGGAGGTCAAACACAGCACTGTCAAGGTGGTCTGCAAAAGACTGATATTCCCTTCCCTCAACCAGTGCAAAGCCCCACTAAAATGATAGATAAAGACAAAGATAACTAGAGGTGAGACAATAGGAAATAACAAAATTCTGGAAAAGGGAAAGTGGATGGAGGAGCAGTAACTGCCTTGGCAAAGCTGAGAAAGCTGAAACCTAAGTGCCTATGGACGGGGCAGGCAGCAAGCAGGTTATTTCTGCTGCCATGCCTAGAAAGGCTCTGGAAGTAGAGCTACCAGATGCCTCTGAAAGCAGGAGCGAGACTGAAAGTCAGAGTAATGGTGGAAGCTTCTTTAAAAAAAAAGTTAGACTTTGAAAACTTCACGGTGAGTGAAATAAGTCAGTCACAAAAGGACAAATATTGTATGATCCCACTTACATGAAATATATGGAACGGACAAGTGTATACAGACCAAAGTTGATTAGTGGTTACCAGGAGCAAGTGGGAGGGAGGGGGAAAGGAGGACTCAGTGCTTAGGGAGCACTGAGCTTCTGTAAAGGGTGATGGAAAAATTCAGGAATGGATGAATGTAATTGATGTCACTGAACTGTACATGTGAAAAGTGTTGAAATAGCAAATGTTTTGTTACACATATATTTACCACAATAAAAAATATAAATAAGTGGAATTAGGACACACTCCTAATCCACATAGCTGAGGGTGGAAATTTAAAGAAATTAACCCAGAGGATCTGGTGACACCAGGACTGTGAAGTGTGGAGAGTGGGGGTGAGACATTGCAATGAAAATAAGGGATTGCGTAACTGATCGTGGAACTCCAGCCTCCATCTGCTACTCCACTTGCAGAAGGCTAAACACTCCCAGTGGGAAATTAAAGAATTCCACTCCAGAGAAACTAGCCAACTCAAGAGGAAAGACCTAGAGATAGTGCATTTCGGCTTGTCACTGATCACCTACAGGGAAGCCCATTAGAGGACAAGTCTGAGTACACAGTTTCCCATCAGATTACTTGTGCCATTGACTTAAATATCAACTCCTGCCAAGGGTCACCACAGACATTTAAAAAATGCCTCCAACATGAAAGTCACAAGATGGGGTGGGGGAAGGGAAAGAAGGTATTCAATGGGATACTGGATAAGACAGAAGAGACAGAAACTTAGAGGAAATAGAGACAAGCAGGGAGGAAAAAACTAAAAATATAGCTACTATCCTCAGAGAATTAAGAAACGATATTGCATACTTAAAAAAAAAAAAAAGAACAGAATGCTGTTTTTAAAAGAAACATTCAGAGAATAAGAAAAAGCTCTTGGACAGTTAAAAGAAAAATGTAGCTGAAATTAAAAATTCAGTTGAAGAGTTGAAATGTTAAGTTGAAAACATTTTTTGAAAAACAGAAAAAAAAAAATGACAGGCTAGAAAATAAGAAAGAAAACATAAGAAACTGAAGGTTCAAATCATAAACTCTAACATCTTACTAACAGGAGTTTCGGAAAGTGAGAACAGACAGAATAGAGGGGAGAAGTTTTTCAAAGAAATTATAACTGAAGATTTTCTAGAAATGAAGGGCATGAGTCCTTATGTAGAAAGGATCCATGAGTATCCAGCAACAGTGATTCATAGACGACCCATATCAAGGATCATTACCAAGAAATTCATAACACCAGGGACAAAAAACTTGAAAAATTCAAGGGAGAGGGGACGGGTCACATGCAAAAGATCAGGAATTAGAATAGTTTCATACTTTTCAACATCAGCACTGGAACCTAAAAGACAACAGACCAATGCCTTCAAAACTTCGAGAGAATTTTATTTGCAACCTACAATTTCATACCTAGAGAAACTATCCATCAAGTGGGTAAAATAAATACATTTTCAGACATGCAAGTATTCACAAAATTTATCTCCCTTTTACTTTTCCTAGGAAGTTGCTGGAGGATGTGCTATACCAAAACAAGGAAGTTAGCCAAGGAATAGGAAGGCATTGGATCTAGGAAAAAGTGAGGCCAATTAACAAGAGACAAGAAAGATGGGGAATGACAGTAATAACAAACTAAAATTTCAACAGAAAGATGGAAGACAAAGTATAAGGCATCTATCAGACTGAAAAAAAAAGATATGGAACATAGAGAAGAAATATAACAATAACAACAACAAAAAAAAACTCCATTCTAGAAAATCCAACATCTGGTTAAAGGGTATTCCAGAAAATGAGGACAGAGAAGAAGAAATTAGCAAAGCAATTACACACAAAAATTTACCAGGAATGAAAGACATGAGTTTCTAGAATAAAAGGTCCCACCAGAGCCCAATACAATGGTGAAAAAAGAGGCACGAACACGAATACGAAGGTGGTGAAGAGATCTTAGGAGCTTCCAAGGAGACAAAGCAGATCACAAGCAACCAGGAATCAGAACTGGGTTACTCACCCGGAACTCTGAAAGTTAGAAGGCAATGGGAAATACTTTCAAAACTCTGGAAGAAAAATATTTCCAACCCCGAAAACTGTACTCTGGGAAACCAGCAATCAAGGGTGAGACTAGGATAAAAACATTTTCAGACAAAAAAGAACTGAAAATTTTACCTGCCATGCCCCCTTTCTCAGGAAGCTATTGGTGGACACGCAGCATCAAAACAAGGGAACAAACTGAGGAAGAGCAAGAAGAGAGATTGAGGAAATGAAGAATTAAACAGCAGAGCCGGGAAGGTATGTCTCAGGATGAAGAAGCAGGAAGTCCTAAGACGGCAGTTGAGCATCGGGCCCAGCAAGCAACAAGTCCAGATTAAAACAAGAAAACAAGGGAAAATGAAACTGATACATTTGAATAGAAGCTGTTATTGATAGGCCAGTGGGTGAGATGTTGAAAAAAGTGACAGTAGATACCAGGCAGCAGGTAGATAAGAAAGGCAGCTATTAACTCTCATAGTTTGTGTAGGAAACAGTTGGAGGAAGCCCTGGTGGCTCAATGGTTAAGCTCTTGGCTGCTACCTAGAGGTTCAAACTTACCGAGCAGCTCTGTGTGAGAAAGACCTGGTGATCTGCTTCCATAAAGATTACAGCCAAGAAAAGAAAACCCTATGAGGCAGCTGTCCTCTGTCACATGGGGTCGCTATGAGTCAGAATCAACTTGACAGCACCTAGTAACAACAACATAGGAAAGAAGATACAGTTATAGTGTACAACTGGCCTCAGCAGTGCTTTCTTGAATGAAAAATTGAAAAATAACCATGTTGGAAGGATGGAGGGAGAGGAAGCAGGAAGGAGAGGGGAGATCTTATTCTCTGTTTACCATGGCAGGAAGTCAAAAGCTAATGCCTAAAGTTTTGATCAATCAAACTATACTGTACAAGCATATATTTAGAAAAATGGGGCTACATACTAGAGGAAACACCCAGAAGAATTAAGAGTGATTAGAGCCTAGAACTCTGTACTAAATTCCACTTGTTGTACTGTGATGGCTTTTGTGTTACTATGATGCTGGAAGCTATGCCACTGGTACTTCAGATACCAGCAGGGTCTCTCATGGTGAACAGGTTTCAGCAGAGCTTCCAGACTAATAGGAAGAAAAGCCTGGTGATCTACTTCTGAAAATTAGCCAGTGAAAATCCTATGGATCACACCAGAATATTGCCCAATATGATGCTAGGAGATGAGCCCTCTGGGCTGGAAGGCACTACAGAATATCCACAACAATGGACTCAAACATGCAATTATCATGAAGATGGCGCAGGACTGGACAACATTTAGTTCTGTTGTACATGGGGTCGCCATGAGTCAGAATCAACTCAACAGCAACTAACAACAACAGAGCCTAGAGGTAGGACTGAAACGTGGGCCAGAGATTGCTGCTGTTTATTATATACTTTCTAGTACAATTTAACATTAATTGAGTGCTAGTGTTACTTTGAGTTCCCCAAGTACAATGTTTGAATTTTTTAAGACTTCAATCGAAAAATTCTATGGAAATTTTAAACATTGAATTTTTAAAAAATTCAATCTCTGTCTCCGGAATCCAGCCAACACTGGGCACATAGTAGGTTCTCAAATGTTTGTGGATGGAATGAATGGAGAGAAAGATACCTGCGGTGGGAGGGGTTGAGAGAGAGGGCTTCCTGGAAGAGGGGGATGCATGAATAAGCCGGAAGAAGGATGATGGTTACCTAGAGTGGGAACTAGTGGAACACAGGGTCCTCAACGGGGAACAAGTTAATTTATTGTATTGGTTAATCATTTTAGGAGTTTCTAAATTTTAAAAAAGACAACCCACAGAGAAAGCCCCAAAGGAATGCAGGTGGAAGAACAGAATTTTAGTCACCTTGGCAGATGGGAGGTCTCCCTTGTCTACTTACACATAACTGTTACACAGCTGCTGTCCCTTGTTAAGGAACACAGAGCATCCCCCACCCCCTCTCCTCTGCAACCCTTAAACAAATCCATGTTCATTCATTACATCATTCAAGCAAGAGTACTCAACCCTCTCTACAGCAGAATTACCCGTAGGAGCTTTTGACAAAAGCACTTCTTTCTGGGCCCCAGAGAGTCTGATTCCACTGGTCTGGATAAGGCCAGGGCATCAGGGCTGGCACTAGGGTGAGGTGAGTGAGGCATTCTCTTTGAGTCCTGCAAGTTCAGGGTCAGATCTTGTCTTTATTTAAAAATGTGCTATTTTGTTCATCATGAATTTTTTAAAGTTAATTTTGGTTTCTTAAAATACTATTTATTTTGATTATTGAGTTTTGGGTGCCTCCTTAAGTCTTGCACCTCAAGTGAGTGCCTCACTTGCCTCTCCCTCATCTTGGCCCTCAGGAGAATCAGTGATTTTGTTTAAAGCCCTGACAGGCCTGAACCGTGGGGCGTAATCACTGCCCTGAAGGATATAGAACAGCAGACCCCACAGCACTGAATACCCTGTGCAGCGGGGGTGAGGGCGGGCTCTAGGCCAGGGCAGTCTAAGTTTCCTGGAGACTTTCTGGAGGAGAACCTGACTTTGGAGGCTCCCTCGACTTCCTGGTGCAGCCTCCAGATTAATGGAATGACTCCCTTGCCCCTGCTCTGTGGTGGGAAACTTCTGCGGAAGGAAAAAAGGCATCTGGGCAAACTTCTCTTTCTAGAAAAGCCGTCCAAAGAGTCCCCTAACACAGTACCCTTCAATTTTCTGAGGAAGTAAATTAAACGCCTGCTCATTGCCTGAATAGCTAATGCTCATTATGGTTCACACTGGTTTTAGGGGAAGTTTGCGATCCAGTGGAGCTGAGTTTTGTGTGACAGCTAATTATCACTTACCACATGCCAGCCTCTGTGCTGGGAGTTTGGGCAAATTGTCTCAGGGGATTCTCACACGATCATATGATATTCTTGTCATCTCCATTTTACCAGTGGGGAAATTGATCCCCAGAAAGGTCACACAGCTGACAAAGGGCAGAGCTGGAATTGACACCCTGTCCTTCTGACCCACGTGTGCTTAAGCATCCATCATTCTGACTATATGAGCAGAAAAAAACTAGAATCTAGACTAGAGGCAGGAAGCCAGGGTCCTAGCCTGCATCACCGCCTGACCCTGGTGAATGCCCCCTTTCACCTGCCATCCCGGGGCTCAATGTCCTCACCTGAACAGAGGGGATTAGAGCCGTACTACCCATTCTGGCCTTAATGTGCAGGAATCCTGTGACTGGTAACATCTGAGCCTGCCTTCCCAGCAGCCACATGCACTGCCACCCTGCAGTTGTTTGTTCTGAAATGCAGGAGCTGCAGAGGAGAGTATAACAAGATAACAGGTCAGCAGGTTTGGCCCAAAATGCTGGAAGAAAGGGCAGTGATGGCTTTCTGGAAGGGGACCTTGGGCACCACAGACTGTCTTCTACCTTCTTTAAGTCTTCCTGGGTGGGACAGACCCTGGTCAGAGGGTTCAGCAGTCGCCCTAAGCCCCAGGGGGCTCCTCTCCTGGCCCAGCAGGTAGAAGGGGCAGGAGATAGGGAGCAAGGGAAAAACCTAGGCATTCAGGGAAGGGGAGTTGTTGGAAAGTCGAAAGCCTGAGGTCACGGGGCCTGGAAGGGAAGAACACAAAGAATCCCTCAAGTTCTCAAAAAGAGCCCCCCAAAAATCCTGGGTCTGTGCCTCACTCTAAGGTAGGAGGGAAAGAAGAGGAAAGGACTGCCTGAGACCTCTTGTCTGAGAGGAGAAATGGTCCTGCCAGAGCACCCAGCCTGTGAGGGGCAATGGCAAAGTTCGGGGAGCTGAAGTGTAGTGAAGCCTCTTCCAGGGAAGCAGGACCAGTTCCAGAAAGCTCAGGCCCACTAACAGCCCAGCATGAGGAGTTGGAAGGTTCTGGGAGCTGAGCATGGTCAAGAGCAGGCTGAAGAGATTGGGTAGGCAGCCATGTTCTCCAGAGTCTGAGAGCATCCTGGGAAGTGGTGAGCTCTAGGAAGCCACAGTGAGGACAACAGTGGTGGTGAATATCTGGTGACCAGTGGCTCTCCCTAGGATGTGTCCTTCCACTTTGTGGCCAGGTGTGAGGTCAGTAACTTAGGTTGTAGCCCCATCCTGGACTACTAACTTCCTTGTGCAGCCACTGTCTGCCCTGCCACTCTCTGTGTGCATGTGGGGAAGGATAGGCAGGAGTGACTTCAGGTGGCCTTTGCTTGGCAGGTGGAAGAGGACCCTGAACCTGCTAATATCTGATCAGGACACTGTCTCTCCTTTCCTTTGGGAACACCCAGTGACCACCATGGTCCACATATTTTTCTACCTGGACTGGGAATCAAGAGGCCTGCCCTCTATCACCAACACTTTCATTGCCTTGCTGGTGACCTGGGGTGACAGGGACCAGTCTTCTCTTCTCTAAAACAAGGGTTATTTGTTACTGAAAGCTAACCTATTGCATCCTAACTGATACACTTCTGAAATAATATGATACAGTGCTCTCCAAGGGGTTGCAATCAGTCGCCTCAAAGGCTCTGCTTGTATCCAAGCACTGTTTGGATTCCAAAAGACTCCTTTGTGACTTTGTAAAGACCCCAGCAGTCCTGTCAGTGATGTGGTTAAAAAGGGTTTATCCAGGTCACCCATTCCTTTCTCCAACTCTGCAGGATCCCACAACCCCTCACATTCTTTACAGTAGGACAGTGCCCCCCTGGCCACCCTGCTGGTTCAGAAAGCTTTGATACCCATGCAACATCCCAGGACTCCAGTCACAGATAAAGTGAAAGATTCTGGAGTTAAAAGACTGGCCCTGTGGGAGTGGATATACTGACCAGGCCAGGAGCAGCGGCGACTAATTGTTGGGACGGCGAAGACAGTAACCAATGCCACAACTCTTACAGAGAAGTGGGGCCAGGAGGGTCACTCTGAGGAGTCGAACCCCACTTCAGTCCCAGGAGTTTATTTTATAGTCAATACAAGCAAGCAATAAAGCAATTAACAAAACAATGGGCTTTAGGTGCGGGCAAGGGAGAAGGAATTCAGGTAAACAAGCCAATCAGTAAAGGAACAGTAGGTTTGGGAAAACAAATCCTGACAAGTCTCAACATGTTGGAGACAAGTCTCACCATGCTGGGGACAAGTCTCAACATGCTGTGCAGCATAGAGGCCTGTGGGGGCTGCAGTTGTCAATAGTGCAGCCATGTTTAAATGGCATATATCCCCACATTTCCCCCCTTTTGTTTAGTTAATGGAATAAGAATCAAGAGGATTTTCACTGGTCCAACAAGTGCCCATTAGGAGAAAGTAAAATTTTCTCTACAAGAAAAAATCCAAGATTATCTCAGCTAGTGTCTCCACACCTCAGGGCCTGGCGTCTTAGTGAGTCCTTGTGAGCCCAGCTACAGCTGGGGCACACTCCATATGTTTTAGGAGGAGAAGTGGCATAGCTATGAGTAACACCTGGACTTAGTCGCCTAGATGGCGGCTATGGCAAGCTCTTTAAACTCACGGTGCTGGTTTTCCACCAGATACCACCTGGTACTTCACCACGTTGTTACTTAATGCCTGGGCTTAAGTCTCCTAGATGGCGGCATAGCAGGCTCTTTAAACTCACGGTGCTGGGTTTTCCACCAGATACCATCTGGTTCTTCACCAGGTTACTAAGTAAGAGCGATGCTCTTATCAATTGCATAGTCGGAGCGAGCGGACTCAACGTGCCTTTCAGGTGTGTAAGACAATAGAGGATGATCTTATGAGGATAATATAATTCTCTGCACTAGTAATATCCTGATTGTTGGACCCATGGATTTCCTCTGACTCTCATTTTGTCAGGTAAACACTTTTAACATCCACTGAAATTATTATTTTTAAAGGCTTAAAGATTTATAAAGGCTCAAAGATTCATTAACAATCAAACAAACATTGATTTACACAAATTCACTATCAATTGGAAAGGAATCATCTAACTTAGAAATCTATTTCTACAGAAGCATCTAACTAGGAGAAGCAGAAAATATAGAGGAGTTTACACATAACGAATTTTCATGGGGAACTTACTGATTAACCAAATACAGGTCATTACTGATTATCAAAATAATAGCATAGGAAGGGCCTTCTTAAGAGGAGGTCTTTATTTTTCTCGTCTCCTGTTTAGGTAACTGATAGCGAATGGTCCAGGCGTAGAATGCTGACTTCTGTTGGTGACGGGAGATCTTCAGGGAGTAGAGACATCAGATGACTGTTGAGAGTTAAAAGTCATGAGGGAAACCATGGCTAGAAACAGGTTTTCGGGTGTAAGTGGGGCACTGGTAGCTGAGAGAATATTTTCAGCTTTAGAGGAGAGGGCTTTCAAACCTCTCCATGTTACCGGCACAGCAGAGCCTTGTTGTTCAGTTTTCTTCTCTGGAGGAGGGGGCGTTGGTGTGGGCTGTGGCTCTGGAGTTGGAGTGGCTGGCGGCCCCAGTAGCGTCAGTGAATATAGCGGGTCCCAGCGGTAGGGGGGTGGCTGTCGCCGGAACACGATATGGTTTTACTAGTCGAGCAGGAATCCAAAGCGGACCTGTAGGAGACAAAACAGCCGCATACCCTCGCCCCCACGTTAATAATTCTACAGGTCTTTGCCAGACAGAGGGATTTTGAGGATCTTTATAGAGGACCTGTGGGCGAGGTCGGGTGTCAGGGGGGATAAAATGTCGTTCTGCAGCGGTACGACCATCTTTGGCAATCGATAAAAAGTTAAAAGTAAAGAGAGCTTTGGCAAGTCTTTCATTCTGATCACATACTCTAGACCCGTCATCTCCCCCCTTTTGTTTATTTAAGAGCTGTTTGAGAGTATGATGGGCACGTTCAATTATGGCTTGCCCTTGAGGGTTATAAGGAATGCCAGTGGAATGAAGAATATTCCAAGTGGCACAAAATTGTTGAAATTTAGCAGAAGTATATGTAGTAAAGAAGTATATGTAGTATTGTAAAAAAACAATCTTTAAGGTCAATAATAATATATGTTTGAGGGAATACAGTTTTAAGAGCTTGGGGACATCCCATAGTTGCAATGGCTTGGGTAAAGTGACGACAGGCACGAGTAGAACGTTCTCCAGAAAGGGCTGTAGTGTAAAGAAACCCAAAACATGTATCTATGGACACATGGAGATATTTAAGTTTCCCAAAGGGAGGAAAGTGTGTTACATCCATTTGCCATAATTGATTGGCTGCTAGACCACGTGGCTTGAGGCCAGCAGCAAAGGACGTGGGAGAAAAGCGTTGGCAGTCAGAACAGGTGCGAACAATTTGTTGTGCTTCAGTAAGAGAGAAAGAAAATTGTTTTTGAAGTCCGCGCGCATTTTGATGAAAGACATTACGAGAAGTTCGTGCATCAGAAAAGGCAGAGCCAGCAAGTAAATCGACGCAAGAATTGCCATCAGAAAGAGGCCCCGGAAAGGGTGTATGGGAGCCCACATGTACCACAAAAAAAGGGGAGTTACGGCTATTAAGCAGGGTTTGGAGCCTTTTAAATAAAGTAAATAACTCATAATCAGGACTAAATCGATGAGTTACATCGCTAATATGTTGAATAGTGTGAACAACGTAAGCAGAATCAGCAATTAAATTGAACGGCATTGATTTAAAAATTTCAAAGGCAGCAACAGCTGCCGACAGCTCAGCACGCTGTGTAGTGGAAGCCTTTTGTGTAATGAAATGTTGCCAGGCACTGTCCATCTGCCAAGTGACCGCTCCTTTTCCAGTTTTTCCTGAACCATCAATAAAGGCGGTAGGGGCATTAGCAAGAGGGGAAGGAGAGAGCATAGTAGAAGATTGTAAAGGAAGAAGCTGCAGGGCAGAGAGTGGCCAAGAAGTGGGATAAGAGTAATTATTTGCCCAGTAAAATCAGCCAAAGCGATTTGGAGCTCTTCAGAATTAAGAAGAGTATGATCAAAAGCTGTTTTCGTTACCCCAAAGTATATAAAATGAGGGTCAGAACCCAAGAGCTGTTGAGTGCGGGTGCGTCCTTGCATTAATAAGTTAATGCGCTGAGAGAAGCATGTAAACAACTGTTGTGGAGGGCAATAAAGAAGAAAAAGCCACTCAAGTGCTCCGAAGTCAGGAGTAAATTGACAGAGCACGCCTGTAAGACTAGGAGGAGTATTTAATAGGAGAAGGTGAACAGGATGATTTATCTGTAAACGAGTCAAAAATTTTCCTTTAATGGCTTGGTTAACAAGTAATAATTCATGGTGTGCTTGGGGAGAGAGTGTCCTCATAGAGGTTAGAGCAGGGTCACCCTTAAGGGTCTCAAATAAGTGGGCTAGTTGAGAGGTTGTTATGCCGAGTGAAGGTCGCAGCCAATTAATATGACCAAGGATCTTGTGGAGATCATTTAGAGTTAAGGCCTTGGGAATTATAATTTCTGGTGTTTTAGGGCGAACAATATGGGTGTCAAGATAGTATCCCACATACTGCCATGGGGTGAAAGACTGAACTTTTTTAGGGGCTACTTGTAAGCCAAAACCTTGTAACGCGTGTTGAACAGAGACAAGTGAATCAAGCTGTTCTGGTTTGGGATGGACTAGGGGAATGTCGTCCATATAATGATATATAAGACATGAGGGAAAGGCTCTTTGGTCTGGCTTAAGGGCCTTATCTACATAATATTGACAGGTAGTTTGACTATTGACCATGCCCTGTGGGAGAACAGTCCACTCATAATGTTGCATAGGATGATAATTATTCATAGAAGGAACTGAGAAGGCAAATTTAGCACAATCATCAGGATGGAGTGGGATTGTAAAAAAACAATCTTTAAGGTCAATAATAATATTATATGTTTGAGGAATACAGGCCGGATTGGGAATTCCTGGTTGGAGAGATCCCACAGGGACAAGGCGTTGATTAACAGCCCGTAACTCATGAAGGAGCCTCCATTTCTTGGAGTTTTTAGGGACTCAGAAAATAGGTGTATTCCAAGGGCTACAGGAAGGCCGGTTGTGTCCGGCCTCTAACTGTTCCTGGACAAGTCTTTTAAGGTGTTCTAATTTCTCTTCTTTAACGGGCCACTGCTCAACCCAAACAGGAGGGCCAGGTATCCAGGTTTATTTTAACAGAGGGTCTGTTTGAGCAGTTGTCCCTATGAAAAATCCTGAGGGGTGCCAATTTGAACATTCCACTGGGAGAGTAAATCTCGTCCCCATAATATAGTAGGTAAAGGAAGGATAAAGGGACAGATAGAAGCGGGCTGTCCATCAGGGCTATAGCAAACAATGGGAAGTGTACTTTGAAAAGGACACTGTGTTCCTCCAACTCCAGTGAGGGTTTCAGTGGTTTGCTGCTTGAGCCAAGAAGAGGGCCAGGAATCAGAGGAGAAGATAGTTACATCTGCCCCAGAATCCACGAGCCCTTTAAACATGCGATCATTGACCTGAACTGTAAGATATTGTCGGGAAGATTGTAACTTAGTAACCCAAAAAGCATCATTACTGCCAAAACCCCCAGCCCGTCTTGGGGTAGTGTGAGCAGAGGGGCCTACAAAGGGAAGTAAAATTAGCTGTGCTATCTTATCAGAGGGAGTAATGTTCCAATAAGAGAGACTGGAAACCATAATTTTAATTTGACCTTCATAATTGGAATCTATTACACCAGGATGAACAGTTAGACCTTGAGATGTAATACTAGAGCGACCCATTAGGAGTCCTAAATATCCTCGAGGCAGGGGTCCCCAAACCTGTTGCTATAAGAAAAACTTTTCCTGCCTCATCTATTATAGCCCCTTCTGCTAAGGGTAAATCTAGACCTGCACTCCCTTCCGTGGCTGCCCTTAAATCATTGACTCGCAAACGTTGCTGTTTGGAGTCTATGCTGTGGTCTCCACACTCCACTCTCGGGGGCTTCCTGGATTTTTTGGGGCGCAAGAGCTCTCGCTTCTCTTTCCGTTTCCCGACATAGGGCTGCCTTGATTGTTAAGTTGAGACCTGCACTGATTAGCTCAATGAAAGCCTTTACCACAGCAGGGACACTGTGCCTTTAAAAGAGCTAAAACAGCCCGACAGTCCGCATTAGCATTTTCACAAGCAAGCTGGAGACAAAGAACTTCAGCTGCTTATTGATTGTCTACCTGTCGGGAAATGGCAGATTCAATTAAAAGCAGAAGTTGGGTAAGGGCTTCTTCTGACACCTTAAGCTTAGAGGCCTTTAACAATCCCAACAACTGGGTTTTGTGTTGACGCTGCTCAGGAGAAAGAATTCCCCATAGCGAGGAGGAATAGGAAAATGTAGGAAAGAGTGATAGGAAGGCTCCTGGCCCGAAGCCTGAAATCCCTTGGGAGAGGTCAGGAAAGACCTGCCAGCTCTGGGCCTAAAGCAGCCTGATCTGAGAGCGTTCGGGAAAATTCTGCCCGCGGAAAAACCCCGCCGCTCTCGGGCTGTGCCTTTAAACAGCCTGAAACGGACGTCCAATACTTACCACCTGAAGGGATTGAGTGCGAGGGGTCTACAGTTCCCTCACACGGGGCACCATCTGTCACAGCGGCGACTAATTGTCGGGACAGCGAAGACAATAACCAATGCCACAACTCTTACAGAGAAGTGGGGCCAGGAGGGTCACTCTGAGGAGTCCACCCAGCTTCAGTCCCAGGAGTTTATTTTATAGTCAATACAGCAAGCAATAAAGCAATTAACAAAACAATGGGCTTTAGGTGTGGGCAAGGGAGAAGGAATTCAGGTAAACAAGCCAATCAGTAAAGGGACAATAGGTTTGGGAAAACAAATTATGACAAGTCTCAACATGTTGGAGACAAGTCTCAACATGCTGTGCAGCATAGAGGCCTGTGGGGGCTGAAGTTGTCAATAGTGCAGCCATGTTTAAATGGCATATATCCCCACAGGCCAACTTCCTCCAATCTGTGTGTGACCTTCTAACATGGAAGGTCCAGCTCACTGCCTAACCTCTTTCCCTCAGTGAAGGGGCCTCCATTTCCCCGCCCTTCCTGGCTCTCTTCTTCCAGAGCATCTTGGTCCCTAATTACTCAGAGCTGCAGGAGGCCTGCCAGGGAAGAAATTAGAGCTACACATCAGCTATTCTATATTTACCACCTGATGGCTGAGGAGGATCTATCTTCTGCACAATTAAATGAAAAGAGTTTTAATATCGGTAGGCAAAGGACTCTAGCAACAATGGAGAATTAGGTTAGAGCCAGCAATTGGATTAGCGCCCAGCTGCAAGTGAAATGAGGACTCGGACATGTGAGGGTTATCCTTCTCCCTGGTGACAGGCCCTCAGTAGGGGGTGGGGAGAGTCTGTGATGTGAGGGCCAGGCCAGGTTCTTGAGATTGGCCTGATCCCCATCCCTAAGTACCAGGGACTAGAATGGGCAACTGTTCCCAGGATCTTCTGCAGAAGAGGAAGACCTTGGCAAGGTGGATGGGTGGACATCATCCTGGAGCCCCATAGTCAGTCAGCCACCACATCACATCCTCAGTGGAGAATTAGACCTCATCCAGGTCCTGTCATCCATGCTTTCCTCTCTCCTGCCACTTCCTTAGTTCAATCCTCATCACCTTCCCCCAGGGCTGCTGCAGCTGCCCTTTCTCTCTCTTCTTCCCTCCCAACCCAACCTATAAGCACAGACAAAGCAGTCTCCCCAAAGCCAGCCTCCTGCCCTAAAGTGTGCCAAAGGGATGCAGAGGACAAATACGCCCCCAGGTGACAGATATTGAGGCCAAGTCACCAGTCAAATAATTGTCTCTTCCTTTTTTTATTTTTTGGTATCAATTTTGCAATGAGTTACTTTCTTTAAATTTATTAAATGTGAAAAGCATAAATACACCTTAGCTTTACTCAGTGTTTATTTATTTGGAGGCAAATTCTGGCCCTGCCTAGGGAGAGAAGGTGCACACGTGCTACCTTGCTTCTGGCTGCCAATTACTTTTACTGCTGCTGCCCGGACAAAGCAAACCCAAATCCTTGGCTGGAAAATAAAGCAAGTCCTTCCCGTCAGCTCCATGGAGGTGGTGTAATGTCTCCCATTTGGAAGGAGCCCCAGAAGGCAACAAGTCCAGCCCTGCCTCTCTAAAACATGTAAGCCCCTGTCCTGTTAGTGAAGGCCTCCAGAAGGGAAGGCTCCATAGCCAGCTGGGTCTCTTCTGGCCCTGCTCCTTCTTTTTCACTAACAGCAAGTTCTTCCTTCCTCTTACCTAAGTCTCTCTGGGAAGAGTCCAAGTTTGCTGGAAGTATCTCAAGAGAAGACAGAAATTAACTGGTAACTGCCAGAGAACACCAACCATCCTCCCCTAGATGCCCAAAACTAACAGCCCTGAGTGTGAGCTGAGGGTCCCAAATTGTTGTCCCCATTGCAGAGGGTAAAACAGAGGCCCCAGGAAGTAAAATGGTCACCAGAGAGTGAGGTATGAAATGAGACTCCCTGATCAGAAGTTTCAGAACTCCTTGATCCCAACATCAATGAGTGAAATGCATGCATGCTTACTTACTGCTGGCCTACTCTGTGCTGATCGTGTCGTGAATTGGGGTTGGGAGTGTCAAGAACAGTGCAGAGTCTGAGATTTTATCTTACTTACAGGCTAACAAGTTAACTATTACTGTTCCATGGATGCTGGCAGAAGACAGGAGACTCCTGGGTTAGAGACAAAGGATGTTATTACTCACAGAAAAAGCAGTAGCCAGATCTCCATGTTGGTTTGCTTTGGCTCTCCCAGGCTACCCAAGTCCCACGGGGGCAATGAAAAGGGCCCAGAACACTCAATGGGTTGCATTACAGGAAAGAAACACTGAGCTTGGGGGATTTACCACCTTTTTTTTAAGCAAGTGGAATCAAACGTGCTCTTTTTCTGGCAGAAGACATTACCTCATCTCTCAAGGTTGCTCACAGAAAACACAACCCTGAGAAATGGCCCAGAGAAAGAGTGGTCAGGGCCTTGCATTCTTGGCAGACCTAGCAAGAATGAGCAGGGATGCTCAGGGCCTGTGGAAAACTACTTTCCCAACAGGTGAAAGGTCTAGGGGAAGGGTCATGCAGTGTTCCTGCCCTCAGGATGCTCCAGATGGTCTACCAAGCTCACAATGTACATGCACATTGGGTGTCTCTTTGACATTCCACATGTATCAGAGAAGCAGTATCATGAATAAGGTTGAGTTCCCTGGATACTCCACAGTGAAAGCAAGTAGCTTAAAAGCATTGTTGTCAAGTGAGATCTGGGCGAGACCACACTAAAATACCGGAGAAATATACCTAAGTATATCTAAAAGCCCAGAATAACACTGTACTTATATTACTTCATAAGACTATCAGTTAGGATGGAACAGGTTAGCCTGCACTAACAATCCCCCAATCTCAGAGGTTTAATAGTACTCAGGTTATTTTCTTACTCATGCTACATGTCCAACATGGCTTAACTGGAGTTCTGCTTTAGGCCCCAGACTGATGGCCTGGCCAACATATGAATCTTTGCCAATAAACGAGGCTGAAGGAAACGAATGTGCAGTGAAGCCTGAACTGTCTCTTAAAGCTTTTGCGAAGAAGTGACACCTATCACTTCCACTTACATTCCACCGGCCAAAGCAAGTCACACGGCCACAGCTAACTTCAAGTGGGCAGAGAAGGGTTGTTCTACGCTGTACCCACAAAGAAGGTGAGCTGGATAGTGTGCACCCAGTCCTTATGACAGCCCAGAAAGGGTTTCTATGCTCTCACTGCTCTTTAAGATATCAGAAGAGAAAATCAAATATGAGGCACTATGGGTGTGGTTTATGGAAAAAAAGTGTGGAGCTCTAATCACCAGACTGCTGCTCCAAGATGAGGCCTTGACTACACATCAAGAATGCTAATGAATTTACACATTTTTAAAGTTATTCCAAAATATTTAAGGCATGCGTGGGTGTGAGTGTCATTTTCATTATGATTCCCCACTTCAACTGCCTTTTTTTATTACTTGAATAACTACTAGTCTTACCTTCCTTAAGCTAAATACTCACTAGACCCCAAAAGAGATTTAAATAGTTCTTTCCTAAAGGGTTCAAGTAAGTGTCCTAAAGCCTCTCCAAATTGGGGGGCAAGACTTTGGAGAGTAGCCAGTGCGGCTGTTCCTTTGTTTCCTAACCTTTCTCCAGAAGTCTTCTCTTCAAGTCCCAACTCCATCTGATGCCATTACTCTTCCCTCTTACCAGCTGTATCAACTCTAACAAGTCACTTAATCTCCCTGTGCTTCAGTTTCCTCATCTGCAAGATGGGATGATAATAGTACCTACCTTATAGAGTTGTTGTGAGGATTAAATAAGCTGACACATGTAACATGCCGAGAACAGTGACAGGCATCCTGTTGTTACTGTTAGTTGTTGTCAGATCAACTCCGACTCATGGCGACCTCAAGTATAGCAGAATGAAACATTGTCCAGTGCTGCGCCATCTTCATGATCATTGATGTACCTGAGTTCATTGCTGCAGCCACTGTGTATTTTGAGTGCCTTTCAACTTGGGGGCTTGTCTTCCAGTACTGTATCAGACAATATTCTGATGTGATACGTAGGTTTTCATTGGCTAATTTTCAGAAGTAGATTGCCAGGCCTTTCTTCCTAGTCTGTCTTAATTTGGAAGCTCCTCTGAAACCTGTCCACCATGGTATTTGAAATATTGGTGGCATAGCTTCCAATATCATAACAACATACAAGCTACCACAGTATGCCAAACTGACAGATGGGCGGTGGAGGCATATAGTAAGGGATAGAAAAGGACTAACTTTCTTTATAATTATTCCATGGACACACAACTCCTCCCCCCTACCCCCCGCCAAGATTAAGAAGTTTCAGCACCCTACTACATCCTAGAGTTTTTTTTAAATGTGCTGCCTCAGCCATTTGCTAGACATTTAAGAATTCCTCTTATTTGTAGACTTTCTGTTGGCTTAAGAGGGGAGACAGCACTTCTATCCATAAATGACCATGAAGAAGACAGTGGGTACTCCATCCCTGACTGGTCTCTCTGTACTGGAAATGTTGTGTCTGGTTTTCTCCTAAATCCCTGAAAGCAAATATAACTCACCACTGAGAAGACTGATTTTTTTCAAAGTCCACCATGTGTAGTCTATACAAAGAATAGAGGCTTCTCCAGTTGTCCCAATTTGACCCTAATCCATGGGAAATAATAAGCCAGGTCTACTATCCTCAAGGAATTCCTGGGTGGTGCAAGTAGTTAAGCCCTTGACTACTATCCGAAAGGTTGGCAGTTCAAACCTCCTCAGAAGACAGATCCGGCAATCTGCTTCTTAAAGGTCACATGGGGTCGCCATGAGTCAGTATCAATTTGGCAGCTGATTTGGATTTTTGGTTATGACCCTAAAGATTTATTTGTCTCTTTCCTGATCTGAGCATCCAGACAACAGAGTCTCCATATAAGCATGCCTAAGATAGAGTGGAGCCCCTGGGTGGTGCACATGGTTAATGCACTCAGCTGCTAACCGAAAGGTTGGGGGTTTGAATTCACTCAGAGGTGCCTGGGAAGAAAGGTCTGGTGATCTACTTCCAAACAATCAGCCATTGAAATCCTATGGAGCACAATTCTACTCTGACACACATGGGCTCGCCATCAGTCAGAATTTGACTCAATAGCAACTTGTTAAGACAGAGCAGTGCCATCCTCAAAAAGCTTCTGCCATCCCCAAGTTTTCACTCCCGTAGCAGGAGTGGGGACAGGTTTCATTTCCTCTCACTGTGGCTCTGTAGTAGAAGCTGCCCACTCTGTTCTCCCCACCTCCACTCTTCTCCTCCACTGCCTTCCACTATTTTAGCTCCTCCCTGGTCCTTCTTGCAAGAAGTCTCCTCTCTGCTCAGCCCACACTCACCTTCTCGCCTCTCATCTCCCACAGCCCTGTTCCCGAACTGTCCCCAGAGAGCTTCTGAGGGCTCAGCCTGGCTCTGTGACCCTCTGCCCCTCATCCCGGGGGTCCTTAAGGAGAGACCATGTCCTGTCCCAACTGGTTCTACTGAGGATGTGGACAGGATGGACATGGCTCAGACTGAGAGGCCAGAGGTGGAGGCAGATGAGAAGGGCCCAGTGGTGAGGCCAGGAAACATCAGGCTGGCCAGCTCTGGAATTGAAGTTTGGGATTTTGCAGTAAGAAGAAGTCTGTGAGGCCTCCCGCTGGGTGTATTCGTCCTCCCATTCCCACTCCATGCCAAATGAGCCCTGGCCCAGTCTTCCTCAGTGAGAAAAGATGGCTACCAGATGTTCCAGATGTTCCCAAGGGCTCCTCGGCCTCCAAGTCCTGAGGAGGGTCAAAGGGCAGCCTTGTCATTTCCTGGTGGAGAAAAACCGTAGCTAACAACAGGGCCAGTGGTGTGTGAAATTTCCTACGTGCCTCGTCCCTTCCATTTTGAAATATTGTTTTCTCTTGTGTCTCTTCATTGCCTTGATAGTCTGCCCTTCTGGTTATTGGTCTCACAGCTGCAAGATACCCTGTAATAGGCACTGAGGGGTGGAAGTCAGAGACCGTTCAAATCCTTTTTGTCTGACATTAGTAGGTGGTCAATAAAAATTTATGAATGGCTGAATAAATGAATGACAAAGAGTTTGTTCTGGGCAACTGGTGTGCTGTGTAGAGAGAGAAGTGGTGCCAGAGGACAGAAGGTCCCTTCTAGAAACGTGGATAGACAAGAAGCAGGTGAGGGCCTTGGAGTGCCAGGTGGGAAATCAGAGCAGGTCAGAAGCAGCGACCTTTTCTGCTAAGGCCTGGGTCTAGCAGTCAGGAGAATAGAAATGGAGAGAGGCCAAAAGAAAGCACAGACAGCTAGTGAGTCCCCCGTCACTGGAGGCATAGAAGGTTAGCTGGACACCAGGAGTCCCAAATGCTACTCAGAGGGAACACACTAGAGGCCCTGAGAGATCAGATATTCTCAGGCTGGACAGTAACACAGAGCTCTGTCTCCGGACCCAACTCTGCCTCTGGCCCCCCGGAATGTGGGCAGGCCTCTCGCCTTCTCTGGGCCTCAGTTCCCTCATCTCTAGGGTGGTGGGAAGAGGTATGACCTTAAATTGCATGACAGCCCCTTTGGCCCTACAGATCAGTATTCCTGAGCTTTGTCCCAAAAGGGTGGGCTGCTGTCCTCCTCCGAGCTATTCAGAGTGAACGGGCCATCTTAGAGGGAGAGGAGAGGGGCGAGGGCCGTGGGGAGCATGGGTGGAGGCGTGCAGAGCCTCAGTGAGAACTGGCTTTGCCCTGACTCCCACGCCTCCAGTCAGCCCCCACAACCCTCAGCCCTGAGTTTGGTGGCCCCAGGGATGCTGAAGGAGCAGAAGAGGCTTAGCCGGGTCAGGGGTCATTACGTCCTCCAGGGGAACCCAGGCCAGAGGCGGGGGCACATGTGTAACAGTATGAGAGCCTCAGCTAGGAGGCATAAGGCCTGGTTCCAGTCCCTGCTCAAACTCTGCTTCTCTGTGTGACCCTGGGCAAGTCACTTTCCCTCTCTGAGTCTCAGTGTCCTAATTTACCTGAGCCTGGGTCTGGGCTCAGCTGAGATAGGGGCAGGAAGGAGGCAAGATGAAGCGGACAAGGTTCCAGCCCTTCAGGAGCTTGCAGTGTGACTGAAATCTGGGGTAGGAGGAGGAAGTGACTTACAGGAAAGGCTAAATATAAGCTTACATGATAAAATCTGTAAAACGGGCTGACTAATCTCTGCCTTATCTTCCTGCCTCTTTGTGAGGAGGAAAAATATGAAAAGCGATGTTTGGGTATCACTTTTCAATATGCCAAGTGTCCTCAGGTTCATCAACTCCTGTGATCTGCAAGTCTGCCCAGAAGTTAGGCATCACCAAGAGGAAACAGGCTGGAAGGAGTTAGGGGACCCCCTCAGGCTACGCTCTATCTGGAGCTCTCCCCCTTCCTGTGGGCTCCCATAGCCCTCAGCGTTCCGTCCTCCCCACAGGTGTCATTGCCGCCTTGTCAGCCTCCCCACCAGGCTGTGAGCTCCAGGAGGGCGGGCTGGTGTCTCACCTGTCATGCCTGCACTCACAGTGCCTGCACAAGTTCCCTCCCCAGAACAGCTCCAACCTTGCTTGTTGTGTAAGGAGGGCAGCAGGTGATGGTAGAGCAGAGCTGGACCTGAATCAGAGCTGGACCATATCCAAGGAAATACCCAGAGCAAAGCTGCAGCATCAGATAAAGATTTCTTAAGATGACTTTGGTTTCAAAGAATCTGATATGGAAGCTTCAGGGAAGTCATGCAAGAAATCATAATTCTGGACCTCCTTATCCATATTTTAATTCAACTTCAATTCTTTTCGATTTGTGATTTTTGAATGCCTCTCTTGCGCCAGACACTGTTGAAATAGCAAACTATTCCAAAAACCCCAGCCTGGCAGGGTATACATTCTAGTGGAGTCAGACAATAAATAAATACATTTACAGTATTTTAGTAGTGGGTGCCATTAAGAAAAAGTATAAAGCAGGGAAAAGGAATTAGATGTGCAGGAGGCTGGGGTTGAAGGTGTCATTTGGCCAGGGGGCTTCACTGAGGGAAGGAGGGAGCCATGTAGGTGTCTGGGGGAGAGTGCTCCAGGCAGAGGGAACAGCAAATGCAAAGGTCCTGAGGCAGGAACAGCAAGGGACCAGCAGAGCTGGAGCCAAGTAAGTGAAGGAAAAAAGAAAGCATATGAGCCCCGAAAGGAGAACATGTAGGGCCTTGTAGCCCTGCCTAGGACGTTGTAAGGCCTGTGACATTTGACTCTGGGTGAGATGGGGAGCCACAGGGGGATTTGGAAAATAGTAGTGTTTATTTTGAGTTACACTGTTGCAGGCAAAGGCAAGGCCACCATATTTCTCAGCGCTATGGGCCACACATTTTCTGAATCCAGTCCTGGTTTGAACCGAGGTCCAACTAACTCCAAACATGCCTCTGGGAGGGGAGTGGTGGAGATGAAGGGACCTGGTAGCTCTGATTGCTGAGCCTTGGGCCCAGGGCGTGGGTCAGGGCAGAGGGAGGGCAGCTGGAGTCTGCGGGCAGCCTTGCCGGGCTCTGAGTAGCTCTGTGAACGCGCTCGGCTCCTGTGTGGTAATTCATCCTCCACAGCACAAGGAGCATGGCATCCACCCTCACGGTGTGGGCTGTGGACTAAGTCGGGGGGATGGAAAGGGTAGAAACCCTCTGGGGCTGTGCAGGCCTAAGGATTGCTCAACAGGCTCGACCAGCGTCAGGTCCAGGCTCTCCTCCATCTTGTCCCCTCCCCACACCCCTAGCCAGCCTCCCCAGGGTCACCGTGCCCTGCAGTCAGGAGTGGGAAGCTGCTTCCAATTAGGTCCACAGAATCCCTTGGGCCATCGAGGGAGCAGGGCTTTGGAGGAACGTGGCAGAAGCCACCACTTGGGGTATAGGAAGGAGGAGGAGTTGATGACAGATGTGGGCTGAGAGAGGAGGGCACTTTCTGATCACTGTCCACCTGGGTACCCTGTGCTCAGAAGCAGGGCCACAGACAGGTGTGGAGACAGTGATCCCAGAGTCATTCAGACACAGATTTGAATCCCAGTTGTGATTATACAAGCCTACGACTTTGAGCAAGCCAAGTAAGCTCACTGAGCCTCAGTTTATTCATCTGTGAAGTGGAGAGAATCTGGCACTTAGTTCACGAAGCTAAAAGGATGATGCAATCAAAGTACTTAGCACAGTGCCTGGCACGTAGTGTGTGTACATCACACAGTACACCGTGGTCCCTTTCATTATCACCAAACCAATGAAGCAGACCATCTCCCTGAGTGCCTGCATTTGTGCATGGAGGAGGGGCAGGGGACCTCTAGGCTCAGCCTGATGTGAGATCGTGGGCTGCCTGGGGGTCCATACGTGAACCCAAATAAGACACAGAAGAGAAGGAAAGCTATGGGAGTACATGTTTCAAACCTTTGTTTTTACTTCACTCCCAGTGAGAAATGCATTTTTCACTTTGACCCAGCACATATGTAAAATTGAACTAAAAGTTTCATGAAACAATACTTACCAACGCTTACCCGCACTATATGTGATGCCGTCTGACATTTTCTATTCTAGTTCGTTGAAAGTTTTAAATGCTGGTCACAAACCAAACACAAGAGGATCCACTAGATCATGGTGATGTGCCAGCCCCAGGTCTCATGAAGGGTTCTTTCCAGCCCTTCTGAGCCTGGTTCAGGGCTGTGTGGGTCTGCTGTGTCAGTATGCCCACGGTCATTGTCACTGTCCTCTTCAGGTCCTGTAGGGCTGCCGAGAGGGGCAGTGAGCAGACCCAGAGTCTACGGGGGAACCATGGGCCGAAGCTCCTGAGTGGAAGTGCCAGGTCTTCTCACAGGGGCTGTGAGGGTGGGCACTTGCCGAGGAAGGACTCAGGCAAAGCCAGATGGCTGCGCTCTAGGAAGACTGCACAATGTGTATCTGTCCTGGGAAGGGTGAAGGGGCGTGGGGACCTGAGAGAGGCAATACAGTGTGGTGGTTAGCACAGAAGCTTTGCTGCCAGACCTACTGGTTCCAAATCCTGGCTCCATTCTCCCAGCTATACGGTGGGGGCAAGTCACTTAACCTCTCTGTAGCTCAGTTTCCTCACCTGTAAAATGAGGATGATGATAATTCCTCAACAGAGTTTTTGAGAATATATATATATATATATATATATATATATATAAAGTGTTTGTGTGTGTGCATGTCTGTATGTATTGCTGTTGTATGCTGTGGAGTCATAGTGACACTATAGGACAGAGTAGAACTGCCCCATAGTGTTCCCAAGGCTGTGTAATCTTTATGGGAACAGATCACCAGGTCTTTTCTCCTGTGGAGCTTCTGGGTGGGTTCAAACCACTGACCCTCCAGTTAGCTCTTAACCATTTTGCCAGTCAGGCCCCGTGTGTGTGTGTGTGTATATATGTATATATATATATATATGTGTGTGTGTGTGTGTATGTGTGTATATATTGTGTGTGTGTGTTCAGGTATGTGTATGAATGTCTGTGTATGCATGTATATATGTATGTGTGTGAATATATATGTGTGTGGGTAATATGTGTGTGTGTATATGTGCATGCATATATATTATATAGCAATAGTATATATATTTGTGTATCTGTGTATGTATATATGCATGTGTATGTGTATATATATGCATATATTGTTGTTGTTGTTATTTGGTGCCATTGAGTTGGTTCCAACTCATAGCAACCCTATGTAAAACAGAACAAAATACTGTCCAGTCCTGTGCCATCCTCACAATCATTGTTGTGTTTAAGCAATTGTTGCACCCACTGTGTCAATTCATCTCGTTGAGGGTCTTCCTCTTTTTTGCTGACCCTCTATCTTGCCAAACTTGATGTCCTTCTCCAGGGCTGGCCCCTCCTGATAACATTTCCAAAGTCTGTGAGACAAAGTTTCATCATCCTCACTTCCAACGAGCACTCTGGCTGTACTTCTTCCAAAAAAGACTTGTTCCTTCTTCTGGCGGTCCATGGTATATTCAACATTCTTCAGCAACACCATAACTCAATCACATCAATTCTTCTTCGGTTTTTCTTATTCACTGTCCAGCTTTCGCATGCTTACGAGGCAATTGAAAATACATTCATGGCTCGGGTCAGGTGCACTTTGGTCCTCAGAGTGACATCTTTGCTTTTCAACACTTTAAAGAGGTCTTTTGCATCAGATTTGCCCAATGCAATACATCTTTTGATTTCTTGACTATTAGTTCCATGGGCATTGATTGTGCATCCAAGTAAAATGAAATCCTTGACAACTCCAATCTTTTCTCCATTTATCATGACGTGGCTTTTTGATCTGGCTGTGAAGATTTTTGTTTTCTTTATGTTGAGGTATAATCCATACTAAAGGCTATAGTCTTTGATCATCATCAGTAAATGTTTCAAGTTGTCTTCACTTTCAACAAGAAAGGTTGTGTCATCTGCATAACGCAGGTTGTTAATGAGTCTTCCTCCAATTCTGATGCCATGTTCTTTATATAGTCCAGTGTCATGGATTGAATTGTGTCCCCCAAAAATATACGTCACTTTGGTTAGACCATGATTCCCAGTACTGTGCGGTTGTCCTCCATTTTGTGATTATAATTTTATGTTAAAGCAAATTAGGGTGCGATTGCAACATCCTTACTAAGGTCACATCCCTGATCCAATGTAAAAGGAGTTTCCCTGGATTGTGGCCTCCATCACCCTTTATCTTACAAGAGATAAAAGGAAAGGGAAGTGAGCAGAGAGTGGGGACCTCATATCACCAAGAAAGTAGCACTGGGAGCAGAGCATGTCCTTTGGACCCAGGGTTCCTGTGCAGAGAAGCTCCTAGTCCAAGGGAAGATTGATGAAAAGGAGCTTCTCCAGAGCTGACGGAGAAAGCCTTCCCCTGGAGCTGGTGCCCTGAATTTGGAATTCTAGCCTTCTAGACTGTGAGAAAATAAATTTCTCTTTGTTAAAGCCATCCACTTGTGGTATTTCTGTTAGAGCAGCACCAGATGACTAAGACATCCAGTTTCTCAGATTATTTGTTCAGCATACAGATTGAATAAGTATGAAAGAAAACAACCCTGACACACACCTTTCCTGATTTTAAACCACGCAGTATCCCCTTACTCTGTTCAAATGACTGCTTCTTAGTCTTATGTACAGGTTCCATATGAGCACAATTAAGTGTTCTGAAATTCCATTCTTCACAATATTATCTGTAATTTGTTATGCATCCACAAAGTCAAAGGCCTTTGCGTAGTCAATAAAACACAGGTAAACATCTTTCTAGTATTCTCTGCTTTCAGCCAAGATTCTTCTGACATCACAATGATATCCCTCATTCTGCATCTTCTTTTGAATTCTGCTTGAATTTCTGGCAGTTCCCTATCAATGTACTGCTGCAACCATTTTTGAATTATCTTTAGCAAAATTTAACTTGCATGTGTTATTAATGCTATTGTTCGATAATGTCCACATTCTGCTGGATCACCTTTCTCTGGAATGGGTACAAATATGGATCTCTTTCCATCAGTTGGCCAGGTAACTGTCTTCCAAATTTCTTGGCATAGAAGAGTGAGTGCTGCCAGCATTGAATCCATTTGTTGAAACATCTGAGTTGATAGTCTGTCAACTCCTGGAGCCTTGTTTTTTGCCAATGTCTTCAGTGTAGCTTGGACTTCTTCCTTCAGTACCATCAGTTCTTGATCATAGGCCATCTCCTGAAATGGTTGAAGGTTTGAACAATTCTTTTTGGTACAGTGACTCTGTATTTCTTCTATCTTCTTTGGATGCTTCCTGTGTCATTCAAGATTTCCCCCATAGAATCCTTCAAAACTACAACTCAAGGCTTGACTTTTCTCCTCCGTTCTTTCAGCTTGAGAAATGCCAATCGTGTTCTTCCTTTTGGTTTTCTAACTCCAGGTCTTTTGCACACTTCATTGAAATACTTTACTTTGTCTTCTCGAGCCGACCTTTGAAATCTTCTGTTCAGCTCTTTCACTTCATCATTTCTTCCATTCACCTTAGCTACCCTACGTTCAAGAGCAAGTTTCAGGTTTTCTTCTGACATCCATTTTGTTCTTTTCTTTCTTTCTTGTCTTTTTAATGACCTTCTGCTTTCTTTATATATGATGTACTTCATTTCATCCCACAACTTGTCTGGTCTTCGGTCATTAGTGTTCAGTGTGTCAAATCTGTTCTTGAGATGGTCTCTAAATTCAGGTGGGATATACTCAAGGCTGTACTTTGGCTCTCTCAGAGTTGTTTTAATTTTCTTCAGCTTCAACTTGAACTTGCATGTGAGCAATTGATGGTCTGTTCCGCAGTCAGCCCCTGGCCTTGTTCTGACTGGTGATATTGAGCTTTTCCATTGTCTCTTTCCACAGACATAGTTGATTTGATTCCTGAGTGTTCCAGCTAGTGACATTTATGTTGAAGAAAGGTATTTGCAACGAAGAAGTAGTTGGTCTTGCAAAATTCTATCATACGATCTCTGGAATCATTTCTATCACCAAGGCCATATTTTCCAACTATTGATCCTTCTTTGCTTCCAGCTTTCGCATTCCAATCACCAGTAATTATCAATGCATCTTGATAGAACGTTTGATCGATTTCAGACTGCAGAAGTTGGTAAAAATCTTCAATTTCTTCATCTTTGGCACTAGTAGTTGGTACATAAATTTGAATAATAGTCATATTACTGTTTTTCTTTGTAGGTGTATGGATATTATCCTATCACTGACAGTGTTATATTTCAGGGTAGATCTTGAAATATTCTTTTTGACGATGAATTCAATGCCATTCCTCTTCAATTTGTCATTCCTGGCACAGTAGGCCATATGATTGTCTGAATCAAAAAGACCAGTACTAGTCCATTTCAGCTCACCAATGCCTAGGATATTGATCTTTATGCATTCCATTTCATATTCACCATGTCATATACTATATGTACATGTGTATATATTTGTATAAATGTGTGTGTGCATATATATATTACTTATGTGTATCCCTGTGTGTATATGTGTGTGAGTATATGTGTGTGCCTATATTATGTATTATTATATTGTATATATTATATATATGTATCTGTGTGTGTGTTTGTGCATATATATGTGTATATATGTGTGTGCATGTGTTATATAACATATATACATATCTGTGTGTGAATATATATATGTATATATAAATATGTCTATGTATCAATCACCTAGAACAGTGCCTTGAGCTATCATCATTTTTATTATTCAAACAGTCAGATGAAGGAGCTTACTGGCTGGAAGCCAGGCTTGTTGTATGCCAAAATATGCCATATGGGGCCTCTGGGTCGAGATTTCTCTCTCCCCAGCCACCACACCTGTGAGCCAGGTTCTCCTTGAGGATTTGTGGGGTGAGGAGGGCTACTGCTTGCCTGTAGAGGCCAGCTCAGGTGATGTGGTGGTGCTGCTATCCACTGGAGAGGGAGTTCCTGACACAAAACTCAGTGAGGCCGCATCCGGGAGGGCCCTCAACAAATACTCATCCATCCTGCTCACTAATAAGTTGCTCTATGGTCCTGGGGAGGGCTGGTTTTCAGGGCCTTCCAGAGCCAGGGACCTGCATGGGGCCACAGGTGCTGGGAAGGCTTCCATAGCTGGGAATGCAAGCCTGGGTCCAGGTGCAGCTCCCTCAGGCTCCTGTGTGAATAAGAGGAGATTTGGGTTTGTGACGTCCGTCCAGTGTGGGCTCTGCTTGGGGGAGAGGTGGGGGCCCCATGGACCTGGTGTTAAAGCTGCTCAGATCACTTATGCTTCTTCCTGGGCAGGGGTATGTGAGTTCCAGCAGGACAACACTCTACCCTAAAGTGCTAATTGTCCTGCTACAGACCGTGTGATAGGAGGGGGGTGGGAGTCATTTATGGAGGCAGGAGCTTCTTTCTGATGTTCCTTGCACCAAATACTGGAGAATCAAACTTTTGGCAGGACTTGTTCCCATTTAAAAGGAGCCCTGGTTGTACAGTGTGAAGGGCTCAGCTGCTAACCGAAAGGTTGGTGGTTCAAACCCACCAGGTGTTCCAAGGGAGAAGGATGTGGCCGTCTGCTTCCACAAAGATTACAGCCTTGGAAATCTTATGGGGCAGTTCTGCTCTGTCCTACAGGGTCACATGAGTCGAAATCGACTCTGTGGCAACAGGTTTGGTTTGGGGTTGGTTCCCATTTAACCCCACAGAGTCCAGAGACCCTCCGCCTCACCTGTCCGATAGCCCTAGCCCTGGAGTCACACATCCCTGTGTTAAAGCCCCAGCTCTGGCAGTTATAAGCTTCATGACTTGAAGCAAATTTCCTAACTTCTGTGAGACTCTGCTCCCTCATCTGTATGATCGGGACCATTCCTACCTGGCAAAGCTGTTCTGAAGAGTAAATGGAATAAAGCAATAAAGCATGGGAAGTACCTAGTCCCTGACAATAGCAGATGGCTCTCCTCCTCTCTCTATCTCCTCCCTGCCCACACCCCACCTCATGAACCACCCCTCTTCCCCAGCAGAAGTCCCAGCTTCCAGCACAGCCTTCTCCCAAAGCCTCTTCCGGGCGTTTGGCTCTGTAAACAGGTCTTGTGGCAGCAACATCAGCCTTAATTTTAGTTCTGGGCTCAGTAATTTCCCGTGATTACAGGCCCTGTCAGTGTAGCGTGCGCTCCAGCTGCTAGGAAGCCAGCAGGCCTTGTCAGGGCAGGCTCGGCACATGCTCACACACGTGTCTGCACACGAGGGGACACACCGTGCACACACCGCCCTGCCAGTACCAGGATCCAGGGCCTCAGCCAGGCGGTGTACAAACCTGTGTGCTCATGCAGATTCCTACAATGAGGGTGTAAACAGCCACACTTGCACACACAGCTTCCTATGTGGTGGCAAGCAGGTCTGACAGTAAGGAGAGAGAAGATGGAGAATGGAACGGTTTTAGGACAAGGACTCTTATCCACCCCACGCTCCTTCCAGAATCTTCTGTCTGTCCCTAAGGGAAGCGCACCAGTCATTGGATAGGAAGGGAGAGATATTCCATCGTTTCTGCTTTGAACCATACTGAGGTGTGTGTGTCGGGGGCGGGGGGGGGGGGCAGTGTGGTCGGTCAGTAAATATTTACTGAGCACCTACTGCATGACTGTGACCCTGTTTAGGTGCTGGGGACACAGCAGTGAATAAGACAAAGGAGAAACAGACAATAAACAGAAAAACATGGGGATAATACAGTTACTGCTAAGTGCCAGGAGGAAAATCAAACAAGAAAATGTGGTAATAACCATGAGCGGTGTCACCAAGTGGTTGGGACAGGCCTCTCCGAGAAGGCGGCATTTCCTCTGAGTCAGGATTACATGGAAGGTGGTAGCCATGGGAGGTGCTGGGGAGACAGTGTTCCAAGCAGCAGTTGAGATGAAATGAGCACAAGCTCAGGGTTCCAGGGACAATGAGAGAGGTCAGAGCAGAGCACAGGGGAGGAGAGGGAAAAAAGATGAGCTGGGGAGGTGGGCTGGTCTGTGACACACCAGACCTTGCAGGCTGCAGAAGGGAACTTGGGTTTTGTCTTTTTTCCTAGTCAAATCTGAAAGCAGCGGAGTGCCAGGATCACCCTGGCCACTGTGTGGACTGTGTCCTGTATGGGGCAAGTGGGCAGCAATGAGGGGTCCAGGTGAAAGCAGAGGGTGGCTTGCCCTGGGATACAGCAAGGGAGTCGGTGACCAGAAGTAGATTTGGGACACATTACCAAGGGCTGGCCTTTAGAATGTCCTGATGGATTGGCTGCAGCCTGGGAGGAAAAGGGGAGATTCAAGAATTACTCCTGGGACCTGGGTGGGAACTACTGGGCAGATGAGTTTGATGGTCACAGAGCTGGGGAGACCACAGAAGGAGCAGGCTTGTGACCCTCAAGTGGGAGGTACCTGCCAGACATCCCATGGGGCTAGGGAGAAGGCAGCTGCACACAGGGTCTGGAGCATGGGTGGGGGCACACAGTGTGTCTCCTATGTGCCCTGTGTGAGGAATTCCTGCTGCTGCTACACCAGGGTATGGAAAGTCTCCCTCGGTTTCCCGCAGAAGCCCTAAAGGGATCCACTGAGCTCTACTAACCCACCCCTACCCCATCACCAGCACGCTTCCTGAATTGAGCAAGGCAGGGCTGAAGCTGAAGAAAGTCTACACCCATGGGTGCTCTGTTTTAAAGATCTGATTTAACCACACGGTAATGTGCTCTGGCCACCTCACCTTTGTGCAAGCTGTTCGTCCTCCCTGGCACTTCCTTTCTTCAAATCCTCCTACTTCTCTCCAGCCCGAAACACCACTGCTGGGAGGGAGGAGGGAGGGAGGAGGGCTTCCCTGACTGTTTTGACCCCAGCTGACCTCTAACATTTGAACCCCACAGCTCTGGCAGTCTGAGTCTCACACATCTCTGTTCTCTGCATCCACTAACCTCCCATAGGCAGGACTTGGGTCTCCTACACACACACACACACACACACACACACACCTTGTGAAGACTGGAGGGCACAGCCCTAGTTGGGTGGGTGTGCAGAAGATCAGAAGAGTAAGGCTGAGGCCAGGGTCAAGGTCAAGATTCCTGCTGGGCCCTGGTAGGGGCTGAGGCTGTGCTCAGGGCTCCAACTAAGCCCAAGTTAGGACAAGTGAGGGGCTGGAGAAGGGACTCAGGGTGTAAGCAGACTCAGGGCTCATCCTGGAGCCAAGGCCAGGAACTGGAGTCTGGTCAGTGTTGAGCCAGCTGGTGTTGGAGGTTTGCCCCAAGGCTGCCCCCTCCTGTTTTGGCGCCTTGTCTAAGAGGCTGAGCAGGTCTTCCCTGAGGGGGCAGGGCAGGCACAGAGGCCCCTGGGACCTTCAAAGGGGCTGTGCAAGGGGCAACACCACTGCTCGGGGAACAGACACTGGGTGCTGGACAAGCCCTCCAGCTGCCATCTGTCCAATGAGCTCCAAGCCCTGGGCCAGCTCCATGCCCTGCCAAGCCACGCCCAGCCCTCACTGAGGCCCATTTGGTGCCATGGCAATGCTACTACTGCCAGACTCCCCAGCCTGTAACCATGGGAATGTGTGCAGGCCTGCAGCTGCTTATGCAATGCCTCTGAGTGAGATTGGGCGCCAATCACCCCACCGCTCCACCTGCTGCTGCCTGAGAACAGCCCTCACCTACTCCCTGGGGAGCCTGTAGGAAAGCAGAGTCCAGGAGGGCTGTGAACTTGGGTCATGCAGTCCCACTTGTCATTCCCCAGAGAGGGCAGTGACAGGTCAAAAGTTGCACAGCCCTCCCTCGGTGGCAGAGCTGGCCTTGGGACCCACATTGGCACCCCATCTCCAGAAGGTACCCAGTCAGGTTAGAATGGCCTGATGTGTCTGGGAGACTTTAGGGGAGGAGAGACAGAGACAGAGTCTGGGGGATGGGAACTACAGAGGGAAGAGGGTTTAGAGAGGGTAGTTCTGATAAGTGGGGGCAATTTACCATCTGGGTGCAAGTGGAGAGCTCTGGCCACCTCCAGCCAGCTCCAGGACCCAGATGTTTGGTGTCATAGAGACAAGAGGGCCAGCTGATGGGCTGCTGTGTCACTTTCCTGCCACTGGAAGCTGGGACCTCAGAAAGAAATGGGGAGAGAGTGTGCAAGAGAGAGAGTGAGAGGTAGCCAGCCCGCCAGAACAGAAATATCCACCCTAAGAGAACAGCATGGATGAGAGCGACAGAGCCCACTGTCAGAAAAATACTAACATTTGTGGTTTCTTACTGGTTTCCAAAGCCTGGATCTGTCCCAGAAGATAGCTTGGCTCCTGATGGTTCCAAGTTCTGGGTCTCTGGGCCTCTGGCAGCCCCTGCTGGGGCCTTAGCAGGGTTGCTGGGCTGGAGACACGGGGTTCAGAAGGCAGGAGGCAAGTATCTGGGTCTTTTCTTGCCCTCCTGTTGCCTGTCTCAGGTCCTCTCCACCCTGGCCTAGTCTCGCATGTCCCTCCAGCATGTCTTTCTTACTCAGTGGCAGGTCACCCATCCCGCCTGAGCCCTCCTGTTTGCGATTACCAATCTCTGCCCTTTTCCTGGCCAATGTTCTGGAGTTCTGGATTCCAGAACTCCTGAGTTCTGGAGCCTGGCTTCTCATTTCTTAGCTATCTTGCTCCATAAGCTGCCCTCTCAACTTCAGATCCTTCAGTGGCCCCTAGACCTGTCTAATTAGCATTTATCCACGCTCCCCTTAAAACAAAACAATCCCCCATCTTGGGCCCCACCCTCATTCCCCTCTGGCCCCTTTCACCTCTCCTCCCCTCACAGATGAGCACCAGAGAGGGTTGTCTACACGTTCTGCCTCCACGTTCTCCCATCCCATCCACTTCTCAGCCCCTCCCCATCTGCCTTATTACCCATCTTCTGCCAAAACTGCTCTTGTGTGAGCCATGTTGCCAAATCCAGTGGACGCTTTTCAAACCTCATCTTAAAAGGCTGCTCAGCGGCATTCAAACCATTTGCCAAGTCTTTCCTTCTTGAAACGCTCTTTGTTTGACCCCACGAGCCAGCATGCATCTGGTTTTCCTCCCACCTCTCTGGTGGTTTCTTCTCAGCTGCCTTTGGGGGCTCCTGCTCCTCTGCCTGACTTTGAGTTTTGAACCCCTCGGGGCTCCGTTCTGGGCCCTCTCCTCCTCTTGCTCCTCACTCGCACCCTTGTGTGGTCTCATCCACACCCTGGGTGTTGAACTCTACCAGTCTACCAACAATCCACGAATCCCACTTCCCACCCAGGCCCCTCTTCTCGGCGCCAGCTGGCTCCTTGGCTCCCAGTTGAGGAGGTCTCATGAGCATCCCAGACCAAACACGGCCACATGAGCTCCTGTGCTCATCCCCCCAAAACTTGTTCCCTTCCCTGAATTTCCCATCTCTCCACCTCAGCCCATTCTAGAAACCTGGAAATCTTCCAAGAAACCTCCCTTTTCTTTATCTCACACATTAATTCGTCTCCAAATCCCTCAGATGCCACTCTCAGACATCCTTTGAGTTTGTCCTTATCTTTTCTACCACCATCACCCTAGTCCAAGTCTATTTTCAGCCTTCCTGCCTCCAGTTGAGACTTTGCATACCAGCCAGAGGGATCATGCTTAAAGCATAGTCTCTTTATATCACATGCTTCCAACTGCTCTTGGGATAAAACCTAAACTCTTGGACATGACTTTCTTAACCCTGCGTGGCACAGACCCAGCCACTATCTCAGGCCACCCTCCCCTTGTAATGCTACAATCCAGCCATAGTAGCTTACTTTCTTTTCCTCAAGTGCCAAGCTCCTTCCAACCTCAGGGCCTTTGCACATGCTATTTCCTCAACCTTAGATTGTTGTCCACCTCTTCACTTGGCTAACTCATACTCACAGCTTGAATGTCACTTCCTCCAGGAAGCTTTTTTTTTTTTTTTCCCTTATACCTCCAGACTAGGTCTGGTCCTCCACATATTTGTTCTTTTGGTACGCCTTTGTACGCCTTTCACCATTATGATCATGCAATGATTTGAGTGGTATCTTTGTCTCCCTGTCCTGGTGTCTGCCGTGCTTGTGGCCAGCTGGCATATTTTGAATACTCTTCCTATGTTGGAGGAACTTGCCACAGTATGAGCCCCCTCTCCAAGGCAGAATCAGAACTTGCTTTCCTAGCCCCCCTTTGCCTCTATGGGGGCAGGCTCGTGCCCAAGGTTGTGCCTGTCAATTGCAGCCCTGTTGGACCTAGGTTTGGAAGACGGCATGAGAGAAGGCCAGCGCCAGGTGGAAGTGAGTTTTTGGCAAGCAAGGCAGTGGAATTTGGCTTTTCAGGACAGCCATGTGGCATTTCTGGCATTCTGTCCCCAGAGTTATTGGTATGAGCAGCTGCGTGTGAGACCAAAAGTAAGGAGCAGGGAATCCGTCATGGGACCCCCATGATGTAGGATGGGCTCTGCTCCTGGCTGCTTTGCCTCTAGGCCTGAACTCAGGTCCTCCTGGAGACTTGTGAGCTGCCTAACGTCCTTGACTGTGTTGTGTTTCTGCTCAGCTCAGCCAGAGTGGGTTCTGTGGCCTGCAATAGAGAGCCCTGACTGGTATACTCCCAACCAGACTGGAAGCCCCTTGTGGGGAAACATTTCTCACTTGTTCCCAGCTGTATTTCCAGTGTCTAGCAAGGTGCTGCCAGCTAAGCATGTGCTTAATAAATGTTTGTTGCTGCTGTCCAGTTAGTCCCCCACACGTGGTGGCCCCATGCACAGAGGAATGAAATGCTGCCCAGTCCTGCACCATCCCCATGATCGGTCATGAATTGGGCTGTTGTTTTCATTGGCTGAGTTACGGAAGTAGGTTGCCAGGCTTTCTCCCTGGTCCATCTTAGTCTGGCAACTCCACTGAAACCTGCTCAACATCATAGCAGCATGCAAGCCACCACTGACAGACAGGTGGTGACTGCATATAAGGTATATTGGCAGGGAATTGAACTGGGTCTTCCACATGGAAAGCAAAAATTCTAGCACTGAACCACCACTGCCTCAACAAATACTTAGCAAATGAATGAACAGATGACCCGGCAGAGCCCAGAGCCCTAACAGGAATGCCCATGTAAGTCCCTGGGAGAACAAAGCCTGGGTCTGATGCTCACTGGACAGACCCTTCTTCCAAGCATTGCTCCCAGAGCTGAGATCAGCTATATTCTTGCTTCCTGCCCAGCAGATAGTAGAAGGGGCCACTGTGCAGCTTGGCCTCGTGGGGTTCTAGGGTCTACACCACCTGCCCAAGTTCCCTCCTCCAGGAAGCCTTCCCTGACTGTTCCTGCCCTCACCCTCACACTGTCCTCTGAGCTCCCACTGCCTAGATAGTCTGAGCCCTGCACCCCAGCCCTTACATCCAAGTTCAGGCTTATCCCTAGGGATCTTCCCAACATTCCTGGGGCTCCCCTAACCTTACTGCTGTTGAGTTGATTTCGACTCATAGCAACGCTATGGGACAGAGTAGAACTTCCCCATAGGGTTTCCAAGAAGCAGCTGGTGGCTTCAAACTGCCTACCTTTTGGTTAGCAGCCGAGCACTTTAACACTGCTCCACCAGGGCTCTGGGGCTCCCCTTGGACAGGGAATTATTCCCTCACTTTTATCCTGGCCTCCCCCTCCCCACAAGCTGGCCACAACAGGAGAGAAGTCGAGTTTCTTCCTTCTCTTTAGGAAACTCTCCTTTAAGGTCCTGACGGAAGGCTGGCTGGAAGGAAGATGTGGGAGTGAATGATGGGAAATCCTGCTTTTCCTGCGCTAAGCTAGAGGCTCAGGGATCTCCCCTCCTTTCTGGTCTAAATCCTGCACAAAATCTCCAGTAAGAGCCTCCTCTCCTGTCTCTTTAGCCCTTACTCCCACCTAGCTTCTTATTCCTCAAGACCAGAGTCTGGAGGGGCTTGGAGTTGCCCTGTTAGTTCCCCATTTCCAGGCCCCTCCTGTCCCACACATGCTGGCCAGACCAGCAGCCCCTTCTTTCACCAGCCCCTTAGGCTCACTGTGCCCCAAGCCAGGCCCTGGGAGCCCTGCAACCATCTTCCATCTCATCCAGGGTGCAGGGTCAGCCCAAGCAGGGGTCTTGACTGCAATTAATCTGCCACCTGGTGGCCAAAATGAGCATTGCCTTTCTCAATCCACTTCATTCACTGCAATCCAAGGTCCCTCCTAAGAGCTCTCAGATGTCACCTATAGACCAAACTCTGTCTTGCTACAGCTAGATGGGGAGCTGAAGCCCTGAGAAAGGAAGGGTTTGCTTCAATCATACAACAAGTCAGCTCCCAGCCAAGAGATCTGCCCAGGAAGCCTTGTTGCACCCTGAGTCCTGAGATCCTCACAGTGGGAAAGACTGGAGAAGAGGCAGGAATTTTTTTTTAGAAGAAACATTTATTGAGGAGGACCAATATTCTCCAAAAGGAATGAATTATTTTGTGGGGAGAAATTTTCCTCCCTGGAAGTGCTGGAGAAGCATCTTCTGTCTGAAGAGAAGAGAAAGGTCTCTGAACACAGTGTCTTGAGCAATAGGGAAGGTGGCCTGAGGCACCCAGCAGGCTTTCCACATGTTTATGGGGCCTAGATGAGATGCATACCTCTGGGGTACATATTGCCATTGCCTCAGAGAATAGAGCTGGCCCTTGAATCCCTTCATTTTCTGGGGGTGTCTGTCCATGTCCTTGATCTGTCTACCCCCTGTAGGACAACTCTGGCAGCGAGACAGCTTCTGGGGTAAACCTTTGTTCCTCCAAAAAGGTTTTCTTTCCCCTTCTTCATCTTTTTCTTTCTTTCCCACTCACCTTAACTCAGTCTTCCCTCATTCTTTGTGTGTGTGTGTGTGTGTGTGTGTGTGTGCGTGCGTGCACGTGTGCTTTAGGTGAAAGTTTACAGAGAAAATTAGATTCTCATCCAAAAATTCATACACAAATTGCTTTGTGACATTGGTTGCAGTCCTTGCAATGTGTCCACAAGAAGTGGCAAGAATTTGAGGCTCCTGTTGCTTTATGATGCTGAAAGGGAGCATAGTGAGGAGTAGACTTCCAGACATAGATGGACAATCTGCTAAGCAAGTTTCTGCTTCTGCCACTGCTTACCCTAAAACCAAAACCAATTGCCTTGGAGTTGATTCTGACTCATACCGACCCCACGTGTTTTGGAGCGGAACAGCTCTCCATAGGATTTTCAAAGCTGTAACCTTTCTGAAGCCGATTGTCAGATCTCTCTTCTGAGGCGCCTACGGGTGGATTCAAATTCCCAGCTTTTTGCTTAGCAGCTGAGCCCACTAAGTCCACCGCCAACCAGTGAAATGGACATTAAAACTACTAGAGCCCACTCTTGGACTATCAGGCTGGCAAAGACTTTTTTTAATGACAGTAATGACACAGAGAAGCTGTCACACTTACACTGTTTTGTAAAAATACACTAGTTCAACTTTTCTGGGAGGCAATTTGCCAATAGGCATTGTGGCCATTAAGGTTCTGTGTCAACTTGGCTGGGTCATGATTCTCGGCGGTTTGGTAGTTACAACCTAGTTTGGGGATCGTATGATGATGTGATCACTTCCATGATGAGATTTGATATACTGTAATCACTTCCAGGATGGGATCTGCTATGAGTAGCCAATCAGTTGAAAGGGAGTTTCCTTGTGGGTGTTGCCTGCATCGAATGTAAGTGGACTTTCTGGCAATGCTAGCAGGTTTTTGCTGGCACTGAATCCAGCAGCTGGCTCCTGTTCATCTGACCTCCGGTTCTTGGGACTTCAGCTAGCAGCTTGTCTGCCATCTTGCCTGCCTAACTTCAGATTTGCTAGTCTTTGCAGCCTGTGAGTCAGAGCCCTGCTGTCTGTCTTGCCAATCTTGGGTTCACCAGCCCCTGCTGCTATGTGAATGAGGAGATGCCTCCAGCCTGACTCACATTCCAGGCTCTACAACCTCGTGAGCCATTTCCTTAATATAAATCTCTCTATATATATATATTTATATGTTTTACTGGTTTTGCTTTTCTAGAGAACCCAGCCTAAGACAGGTATTAAAGGACTTCATACGTGTATTGCTTTGGCTCAAAATTTTTAGATCTAGGAGTTTCTCCTGAGGTTTTTTATCTTTTTGAGAAGTACATAAAGAATTGTTCACAAGGAAGTTTATCATCACAACTATTTATAAAACATTTGGCAGCAACGGAGAACCAGAGGTCGAGAAGGGGAGAGTGTTGACACATAGCGGGGTTGGCAACAATTCTATGTGTATTAATTGTTTCGTGAGAAACTAACTTGCTCTGTAAACTTTCACCTAAAACACAATAACAAAGAAAAAAAATTGGCAGCAACTTAAATATTCACTGGGGGAAGAGTTGTTAAAAAGTACTAGCTAAATGAAGGATAATATATAGGCTTTACAAATGATGTAGCAGAAAAAAATCGCACGTTTTGCAGCAACCGTCCATTTACACTTTTTTTAAAATAGTAGCTTTACTGAGATGTAATTCACATACCATAAAACTCACTCTTTCAAAGTGTATAGTTCAGAGATTTTTTCTGTATTTATAGAGTTTTGCAGCCATCATCACTATCTAATTTTAGAACATTTCCTCATTCCAAAAAGAAACCAGTACCCATTAACAGTCACTCCCCATTTTTCCCTCAGCCCCTGGGAACATTTAATCTATTTTCTGTATCTATAGATTTACCTATTCTGGACATTTCCTATAAATGAAATCATACAGTAGGTAGCCTTTCACTTTGCATAGTGTTTCCAAGCACCACCCATGTTGTAGAATGTATCAGGACTTCTATTCTTCTTCTTGTGGAATAATATGCCACTATATAGCTATACCACATTCTGCTTCTCCATTCATCAGCTGATGGACATGAAGTTGTTTTCACTTCTTAGCTATTATGTATAATGCTGCAAGTTTTGTACAGACATATGTACATGTACAAGTGTTTATAGACGTATATTTTTAATTCTCTTGAATTCTATTCTCTCTCTATATCTAGGAGCGGAATTGCTGGGTCATATGGTAACTTTATGCTTAACTTTTTGAGGAACTGCCAAACTGTTTGCCAAAGCAGCTGCACCATTTTACATTCCCACCAACAACGTATGAGGATTCCACTTTCTCCACGTTCTCACCAACCCTTGTTATTGCCTGTAGTTTTTGTTTTATCCATCCGAATGAGTGCGGAGTGATATCTTATCGTGGCTTTGCATTTTCCTAACAGCTAGTGTTGTTGAACATCTTCGTGTGCGTATAGGTCAACTGTACTTCATTTATGTTAATTTTAAATCTAAAAAAAATCAAGGCACAAATTTGTGAACACAGTATGGTCTCAACATGTTTCAAAAAAGCAGAGGAAAAAAATCTTTCAGGAAACATATAAAAAATTAATGATGACTTTCTTTGGGTAATGAGATTATGGTTGATTTTTATTTATTTTTTAAGTCTTTCTATAGGGTCGCTATGAGCTGGAATCGACTTGATGACAAAGGGTTTAGCTGTATGTTTTGTTTTGTTTTTAACAGCCCTCAAGGAGCCCTGGTGGGGCAGTGATTAAGAGTTTGACTGCTAACCAAAGGTCAGCAGTTCGAATCCACCAGCCACTCCTTAGAAACCCTATGGGGAGGTCTACTCTGTCCTGCAGGGTCACTATGAGTTGGAATCAACGTGATGGCAATGGGTTGGGTTTGGTTTTCTTATAGCTCTCAAATGTCCTGCAATGAATGTGAATTAGGCCCCTGGGTGGCAAAAGCGTGGTTTGCTCTTAATTACTAGCTGAAAGGTTGGTGGTTCAAACCCACCCAGAGGCACCTCAGAAGACAGGCCAGGCATCTGCTTCTGAAAGGTCACAGCCTTGAAGACCCTACTGAGGCCAGGCACAGTCCTACTCTGCACACGTGGGGTTGCATTGAGTCAGAATCGATGTGATGGTAATGTATTTGGCATATATATATATATATATATATATATATATATATATATATATATATATAAAATGCCCTGCAATGAGTATGAATTACTTTTATAATCTGAGATTAAAGGAAGGAATGAATAATGAGGTTTCCAGACTGGGGCCACACCCTGACATTTGTTTGATGAGGACATTCATCTGGGCAGTAGGGCATCATGGCCAACAACCTGACCTTGGGTCTCATATGGCTGTGCCTCCTTTCAGCAGAACCACATGAATGTAAAGAGGAAGATTCCATCAGCTCCACCACCAGGCACACGCCTGCAGCCTTATGCACCAACACGGGTGAGGGATTCCAGGTCCCTTTCGTTCCCAGTTCATATGCAAGGGGACCTGATCCAGAGCAGTAGAAGAGACAACTGCATGCTTCATGCAGAAGAGAAAGCCACCACCCAGGAAGTCATGGGAGGGGAGGAACCCAGGCTAGGGCCTGGACAAGGAAATGGCATCTGGTAATTAGTCCAGGTGGGCAAGGGCTGGAGAAGGAGATTTAAACTCTTGGGGTGGGAGTGGGGGAAGACGAGGAATGGCAAAGAAGGCTGGTGTAGCCAGGAAAGTCTTCCTGGAGGCAGAGGAATGGAGCTGAGTTCAGCAGGACTGTGGATAGTTGTCTAGAAGGAACCAGAAAAGAACAAGTTGCTGTTGAGTATACTCTGACTCATGGCGACCCTGTGTGTGTCAGAGTAGAACTGTGCTCCATAAGGTGTTCAATGGCTGATTTTTCAGATGTAGACTGCCAGGCCTTTCTTCTGAGGCACCTCTGGGTGGGTTCAAACCACCAACTTTTCAGTCGGCAGCCAAGTTTGTTAACTGTTTGCACCACCCAGGGACTCTAGACAAAGAAGGAGAGAGATTTAATTCTGACCTGCACAGTATTCATTTCTGTCTGTTTTCTGTACTGAAATTCCCTCCTTCCCTATCCACCGACAGCTGCTCAACGACAGCACCCAGGTCTTATTCTCTTCTCCCCTGCCGCAGGATAGGGTGGGAGAAGGCTGGACCAGGATGATGGAGTACATTAAGGGAGCCTCACTTGGGTGGGGGGTGGCAGGCAGCAGGCACAGGTGAGGGGTGCAGGAGGGTGCAGGTGAAGAGGACCCAAGAACAAGACCTACAGCTGAAGACTCTCCACCCCAGAGAAAAATGGAAAAAGGGACCCAAGCAACTTGCGGAAGAGCAAACTCCAAAGGCTAACAGGCAAACAGAGATGCGCACACTCATTAGCTGTCAGAGAAATGCCTATTCAAACAACAATGAGATGTCACTTTGTGCGCACTGACTAGCAAACATCAAACGGCTGGATAACGCAAGGGCTGGCGGGGCTGTGAGGACTGGGGAACCGCGTGAGCTGCTGGCGGGAGCGTCGTTCTTGCAGTCGTTCTGGAGAACAATCTGCCACTGCTTAGCAGATTGACCAGTGACATGACAGGTGACCCAGCCCTTCTGTCCTGGGTGTGTGTCCCAGAGAAATGCCCCCACAGGCTCACAGCGGGCCAGGTATGTGGATGGTCACCGCAGTGGTGGTAGAGGTAGGGAGAGATGAGACGTGAAACACGTGGGCAATGACACCATGCAGAACCTCGCCGCTGTCAGAAACAGCAAACCAGAGACACACACGGCAACACGGTGGATCTCGTAAAAACAAAGAGCCGAGGGGAGAAAATATTCGAAAGAGGATGAGTCGTATAACCAACACCATTTTTGTAGATGAAAAATACAGGCACACGAAACACTCCGTATTTTGCAAGAACACACAGAAACACAAATATTCACATTAAATACATCGGAATGGTCTCCTGGAGGAGGGGAATGAGAGGGGGGCTAAAAGATAATATTTTAAAAAATGAAACCAAAACAGGTCCCTGCACAGATGAGTCATGCAAATGTGATGTGAACTGAGGCATGTGGAGGACATGACTCTGCATCTGAGGTCCAAACGGGACGCAGAGCCTCTCCCCTGCAGACAGGCATCACTCGCTCAGCCAGGTATCCATCAGGCTCTAGGAGGAGGAGTGATGGCTCAGCCTGCCCCTGCCCAGGGCTGAGCAGCGGCTTGCGGGGGTGGCCTAAGGGCTCTCGGGTGGTGCTGGTCCCTCTTGCTACCCTGGAGGATGGTAGGCCCCTTGGGAGTTGTCCAAGTTCAGGAGTGGACTCCAGTCATGCCATGTGGCCAGCCTAGCACACAGATGTCAGCACCTTCACCCCAGAGCCAGAGGGCATCGTCCATCTGGCGCGGGTCGGGCGGGCTGGCAGAAGCTCAGGGTCGTGGCCGTGCCACCTTCGAGAGATCTCAGTCCTCACCTCCAGGGACAAGGGAGAGAATGTCAGGAAGGTCCCACTGCCACTTCTCAACCCCAGTAAGACTGAGGGTGCAGGGAGAGACCACATGGGAGAAACAGAGACATGGGCAGGAGAAGCCACGGTTGGCCACAGCCTCTACTAAGTACTGCCTCTGGAGGATACTACTTCCTCCTTCCTGTGAGTACTCCTCATCATTTCCTTTAGCTCTTTTCTCTACCTTTTAGCACTGTCTTTGTCAGGACACAGTTAAGACATTTATTGGATGATTTCTTGAGTTCCTGGCCAGATAACTTCTCCATGTCTGTCTTGCATGACTTACATCATCCCTGGCTCTGGTGTTCAGTCCTGATCTCTCTCTGAGCTGAACTGTGGCCACTGGAAACCTGTCCTGAGGGCATGACCAGAAGGAGGAGCACTCAGCACTCTGAGGAGCTGCAGTTGAGGGAACTGAGGTTAACGGAAAGAAAAGCAGCCTCAGGGGGAGCCTGTCTGCGTCTTCACACCTCCAAGGGGCTGCTGGGGTTGGGTGGGGTGGGTGGTGGAGGTAGAGGGAGCTCACAGGCTGTGGCCCTAGGTAGCTGAACTGGGGCTGTGGTCACAGATAAATGGAAGACCATTCCCTGTTCAACACGAAAAGGAGCTTGCCCACAACTGCCTAACCACAGGAAGAGCCATCTTGGGAGGAAGTCAACTTCCTGTCACCAGACGTGTATAACCAAAACCGCTTCCTGACAGAGCCTTTCACACCTCTCCATGGAAATCCCATCCCCAGGCCACACCAGCCCCAGCCAGAGCTGCTCCCATGACAACCAGGCATTGCATTTTTGTCTGCATCCCATACCCCAAATAAAGTGGTGTGAGACACAGAGAGGCTAGGGCAGTAGGCAAAGAAGAGAGAGAGGAGGGAGCCAGGCAGGGACAGAGATGGCCAGTCAGACGGGTACTGCTCCATAGTAGGAGGACAGGGCACCCACATCATCTTCGACAGACAACAGAGCCCGCGGCGAATCCATGGCCACCAGACAGAGCCCATGACCCTGGCTCGGGGGGTCTGGGGCACTGAGCTAAATTCTACCACCAAACAATTCTCTCCCCGCAAAAACAAGTCTGTCCCAAAAGAAGAGTGTACGGTGTCTTGGATGGGATATTTCAACTCACTGCTCATCTGTCTCTGCCACCTTTCATGTTTCTACATGAGCACCTGCACCATCTATCCCGTCTGTGCTGTGTCTCTCCCTTCTATTCCGTCTGGTCTGTGTGTCTCTCTTCTAGCAGCTCTCCATCAATTTCCCCAGCTCTGCTCTGAATCTTCCTCTTTGGCTCTGCATATGACTCTTTTTTCCTAGACCCCTGTATGTCTACCTCTGCCTTTCTTGGTTTCTCTGTCTCTGTTCTGCCTGAAAGTCTCTCCCCTAGCTCACTTATCCCTCACCTACTCTTCCTTTTGTTCAATTTTAGGATCACAGATTGGGGGATCCATTTACCCCATTTCTGGATCCCTCTCCTGATGCCTAAAAGGCCGCCTCCACCCCCCTGGAAAACGGACAGTATAACTTGGCCCAACCCAGAGAGTGAATGGATAAAATATGTTTACAGGAAGCATTCAGATTCAGTGTGATCCAGGAGCTCAGTACCGACTTTCTGACAATGGATTACAGGGCTCAGGTTTGGTGTGGGTTGAGCTCTACAGGGTCTGGTCAGGAGAGAGGGGGCCTCAGGATTGGTGGGAGGGGCAGGCTCAACGAGTAAGGGAGAACCTGGAGAGTCACACACCTCTTGGTTGAGGAAGCAGTACAGGATGGCAACGATGAATCCCTGTGGGAGGCCAAACAGAAGACTCCATCAGACCCCTTCAGCCTGGCCTCAAGTTGTCCACAGTCTTTCTACAACTTGTCTCCTACCCACGTGCAGGCTGTGGCTTGGGTCAGGCTTACACATAAAGGGAATTTAGATGCATTCATCACTTACTATGTGCCAGGCATATTGTCTCATGCGATCAACATAGAAAGCCTGTCAGGGCTCTATTATTAGCCCCATTTCTCTGACATTGTTTATTTTTGCATCTCTCAGTAAAAAGCACAGAGCCTGGCACGTGATCGGTGCCCAGTAAAGGACGAGTAGAAGGATGAACGAGTAGATGGATGGGTGGTTGGATGGACTATTGGATGCATGGGTAGATGAGTGAATGGGTAGTTGAATGAACAGAGAGATGGACAGACAGAAGATGGACAAGCAGATGAATTATTGAATAGATAGATGGGTGGACTGACGGAAGAATAACTGGCCTAGCAACCCTCACCCTGCCATAAAGTCAACCAAGGCCTGTGGGTAGCAGACCTGTTTCCTGGCCCAGGACTCTGAGGGAAGGAGTGCCTGTGGAGGCCTCTAACCTGGAAGGAACCCAGCCCCAACTCCAGGGGCAGGCGGATGCCCAGGCCGGCATTGTCAGGCAGGAAGTTGAAGATGATGTAGTGAATTCCAAACAGAGGGATGAGGAAAAGTGTTGATTTGGAGAGACGCCTGCAGGAGAGAACAAGCCCTAGGCTCATATTAGAAATTCTTTGTGGTTTGCTCCCACTAAGGGCCCTTGCTCACCCTCACCTCCCAAAACCACCCCTTCTCCACTGTATGCACTAGCCACCCTGGAGAACTCCATCCTCCCCACACACACACCCTGGGCTTCCTTACTTCTCTGCTCCGGATCCCACTGTTCCCTATGCCAAATGCTTTTGTCCCAGTTTATCCCAGCCAAGGTCTTAAGCATTTTTCAAAGTCCAATTCAAAAACCACTTCCTCCAAGAAGTCTTCCCTAATTTTCCCTCCCCCCACCAGACTGCCATAGAAATAAATTCCAGTCTTCATCAGCCTATTCGGCATGGTAAATGGGGAGCCTCCAGCCTTTCTGTATTGTGTCTCCTGGAGGGCAGGGACCAGATCTATTTTCTCTCTGCGAATATACAGAGCAGCGTGGGGCTAAGCTCACCCACCAGATGAAACAGACCATACTGACTCCCCTTCCGGCTCCCTCCCGAGCACCCCCCAGCACACACGCACACGCACACGCACACGCACACACACACGCACACACACACACACACACACACACATGCACACACATATGCACGAGGTACCAATACTGAGACTGGGTGTGGAGGCTGCCCTGAGCCAGCTCCAGTTTCCTTAACAGGATGCGAACAATATTGAGAAAAAGCCCAAAGTTCACCTGGAAATAAAGGTGCAGAGAGATGGAGGGCAAGAGTCAGGGGATGCATGGCCTGGGATGGCTGGGATCGGGATTCGGCCCCAGCCTAGTCTTCACGACCGTGCCACCAGGGCTCCCTCTGGGGATTAGAAACCCCAAATCCTTGAGACACAGGGACAGGTAGGTGGATGGACACATAGACCATCGCCCCAGGACTTCTAGCCTGGAGACAAAGGGGTCCCATGTGCAAGCCTCAGAGAGCAGGGTGGGGCTCAGGGTGTCCACCTTCTCTAGTTCTGAGATCAAGGGTGGAGGGTTCAGGCCTTAGCATCCTGCCTCCAGCCACCCCCATAGGCTTTTTTGGCACAAATTAGGTATCCCTTAGTTTGCACGGTTGCTAAATAGAAAAAAATTCGCATAGTCACTGAGCCCATGCAAACCAGTCCTGGATGCCTCTGTTTCATGTGTGGGATCAGGAGGGGGGCTCACTTGCAGGACTCCCTCTGATCCCCTACCCCTGCCTCTTGCTGCGGTAGTGCCTGAACTGCAACCAGCACACCACACTCATCAAAACTCCAAGCTGGCAGGGGCCTGAGCACTGATCAAGACCACCCTCATGGTTTTACCTGGGCCTGGGATATTGAAGCCCACAGAGGGTGTCCCCGAGGATTGGTGGCGGAGCTAGGCTGGAACCCAGGCTTCCTGATCCCCAGCCTAGAGTCGAGTTTCCCGCTGTGGACGGCCCCTTGGTGGACTATGGAGGTTGACTGAATAAAGCAAAGGGCACTGGCCCCAGGGACTGACCCCGACAGAGAGGATGATGGGCCCCTTGATGATCCACCAGTAGGGGGAGCTGTTGTCCAGGTCCCAGCACCTGGGGAGAGGAGGAGCCCAGGCTGACGCCGGGGATGCCGGGATGCAGTCGCTGCAGAGTCCCCTTTTCGGAGGTAACCCACACACACCTCTTCCTCCAGTCATCTCTGTACCCGCTGGCCTCTCCAACTGTCTCGCCTCTCTCTAGCATTCAAGCCTTCCAGCTTCAACCCACCTCCTCTTCAGTCTTATCTTCTCTCTCAGCCAATTAGCCACCCCACTCCCAAAGAGGCACCCACACGTGCCGGGCTCACCCTTTCTCTCCACCTAGATGGACGGATTTGTGTTTGCTGCTTCCTTGCTGGCCCCAACCATCCCCCTCTTCTGGGAGGCCCCCGCTACTACCTCTGAGCCCACGCCCTGAGAATCGAAGCCCCCTCTCTCACCCCAGTTTACAAGCCCCTCTCCCCCACCTCCCCAGCCTGGGAATTCCCTGAGGGCAGGACCCAGGTCTCCTCCTTCTCTTTCCAACTTGGAGAACAGCCAGGTTTCCCAGTTGTCCCCTCCCTGCCCCATGCAACCCCATATAGGTCAGACTCACGCAATATCCTCAAAGGCCCATTTGAAGCCCACCCAGGTGCCAACAAAGAGCAGTGGAAACCCTGTGGGGACCACAGAGGGGACACAAGTGAAGCTTCTACATCTGAGACCCTGAGGCCCACCCTCCTCCTGCCCCTGGCCAGCCACACAGGCGAGACCAGGGAAAGCCCGGAGGCTTGCTCCCCTCCCCTGCACTTACTGTGTGACTGTGGCTTATCCCTGCCCCTCTCTGGTCCTCAGAGTCGTCATCAGTGAGGTGAAGGCACCTCCTTGTGAGCTCCCTGGACTTCCTAGCCCTTTGCCTCCCCCACTGCACCCAAACCCAGCCCTCAGTGCTCACCCCAGCCAGCAAGAACCAGCCACCAGAAGGGGCACCTCACACTGGGTGACGTAGAAGCCAAGAGGCAGGTCAGGTAGACAGCTTCGGCCAACAGCCAGCTGAAGTTGGTCATGGTGGCAAGATGGGAGGCAGCCACAGAGACCTTGCACAGAACCTGAGGGTAGGGGACTGGGTGCTTCAGAGCTGAGACACTCACTGGATCCCCACTCAAGACATTCCACTCAGACCACGAACCTCCAGGGCCCCTCAGAGGCTGTGGTAGTGTAGTGTGGTGTGTAGGAGCACAGATTGGGGATCCAGACAACCTAGATTCAAATCCTACCACCCATTAGCAGTGTGAGCCTCCCTAAGCCTGAGCTTTTCATCCACGAAAGGAAAAACACCACCTATCTCATGGCTTGGTTATAAGGATTAAACAGACACTCTATGTAAGAGTTGCTATGACTTTCCTTTTCGCCCCATCCTTCCTGAGCTCAAGTCCATCCCTAAAAACCAAAAAAAAAAATGTGGCTATCAAGTTGATTCTGACTCATGGCGACCCCCATGCATGTCAGAGTACAACTGCACTCCACGGGGTTTTCAATGCTTGATTTTTTGGAAGTAGATCACCAGGGCCTTTTTTCCAAGGCACCTCTGGATGGACTCGAACCACCAACATTTCAATTAACAGCCAAGCATTTTAACGATTTGAACCACCCAGGGACTAGCGTCCATCCCTAGAGCTGGCAACATAGAAGAGCACTGATTCGTGCACAGCTCAGTCCCGCAAGCTTGCTCATGGGGACCCTGCCTTCATCCACAGCTTCAGTGCACATCACCCAGCAGTTCTGAGAGCCGGCCCTTTGCGCCACCCTTAGCAGCAGGGTGACCTTGCCAGGCTCTCTGTGCCCCAGGCCCCTCCTCCACAAAATGGGATTCAAGTCAGACTTCTGCTTCAGGTCATTTTGAAGATTAAAGAAGATAATATATGTAAAGTATTGAGTGCAACGCCTGGTACATAATAAAGGGTTAATATGTATTATTGTTAATTCTTTCATTAATTAATTAAGGTCATTGGTTGGTGTGTTCACTCATTTATCTGTTCATTTCCGGCATTTTTAGAGTACCTGCTATCTGCTGGGCCTGGGTGCTCTGCCCAACTTCTTTTTTTTTTTTAGTCTGTTATCTTTCCTACCACTTTCCTATTCTGACTTGTTGGGTTTCTCAGACACATCCCAGGTCCTCTGGCCTCCTAGTTTGTTCACACTGGTCTCTCCCTTTGGTGTGTCCTCCCTCCCTATCTCCCTGTCACTGCTGCCGCCCCAGCTCCCAAACCACCTCCTCCCTGAAGCCCTCTCTGCTCTCTCCAGCTCTCAGCTTTCTGCACCTGTAGTCCCATCATATGTGTGCATTGTGTCCCCTGGGACCCCTGTGTGTTTCCTGAGGGAGGGCCCCAGCTCTCTCTGTTCCACCCCAACCCCGCCCCCAACCACAGATGCAGTGAGTGCTCCTTGGAGGAATGAAATGAAAAGACCAGTGGAATGAAACAGGGCCTGAACGGGGAGTACAGAATGCAGAGCATAAAGTAGACTGCAGAATATGGAGTGGAGAGCAGACTGTGGTGAGTGGCACGGATTGGCACGGTGGTCTGGGAACAAGGACTTAGGGCCTGACTGGGGAGCGGGCAGTAGGGGGCAGGGAGCTTCCTTGTTTGGGAACTGGCAATGGCAGGGTCTCAGGGTCAGCCAACAGACAGGGCAGTACTGGGCGGGCTCACCTAGGTCTTTAATCCAGCCCCCCGCCCAGCACCCCCCCCCCCCCCAGGCCATAGCCTTTACAGTGGAGAAGCTGCAGTGGTCAGTGTTGTCGCCATGGAAGAGGGTGGCATCCTTCAGGAACACGGCTCCTGCCTTGAGGATAAAGGTGGCAAACAGCTGAGTGTGGATGTAGTTCCGGGGGCAACGGAGCCTCCTGGAGGGGGTGGGGAGATGAGAAACAGGAGGCCAGGTGGGGGAAGGGCTTCGGGTGTGCTTACAGCAGGGGGCTGAGCAAGGCTGCAAGGTGAACTGAGTTGAGTTGATCTGAGTTGGTGAGTTGAAATGAAGTGAATTGAATTGAACTGGAGTTGGGCTGAGCTGAGTGGAAGCGAAGTGGAATGAATTGAATTGAACTGGAGGCCTCAGTCTTAGCTTTCCTTGCAGGACAGCTGACCAACCAGAGCCCTGGGCTCAGTCTCACAGAGGGAACAGAGGAAGAAACCAGACCCTGTCTTCAGGGAGCTCAGAGCCTGGGAAACAGATGTGGAAACAAGGGTACTGTCCATGAGAGTCTCCTGGATCGTCAGAGAGACAAGACTCACTCCCACGAGACAGAGTACAGCACAGGCCGTGTGTGATCAGGGGCCGGAGGAAGGGGCTCAGACTCTGAATGCTGGGGGCTTTGAAGGAGGGGTAGTCAGAGGGTTTGAACAGTAAATACGAGCTGTTGCACCCCTTTGGTGGAAGCAGAGAGGATTCTGAGAAGCAGATGGGAGCGGGGCTTTGAATTTTGACAGATATAAATGCATTGAGAAAGAAGGGGGCAGGCATTCCCAACAAATAGAAACAGCATAAGCAAAGGTATGGAGCTGGGGAATGAGTTCTGGCGTGTGAAGAGATGGATCTATATGCCGGGGAAAAGGGAAGGAAAATTTAGAAATACATGGGGAGCCTAGATCTGGGAAACTCTTGAATGTCCAGGCAAGGAATCAGACTTGGTCTTCTGGGTAATAGGGAGTCATTGAAAGTTCTTGAGCAGGTAATGAGAATAGCAAACCTGAGAGTGACCAGGATGGCAATGCCCACGAAGAGGGTTACAACAGAGATGCTGTGGCCCATGGTATAGATGATCTTCACCGTGGAAAAGTAAGATTTCTGGGGAGGGTGGAGACAGAAGAGGGTCTCAGCTCCTGGGCCTTTGGGAAAAGGGGGGCTCAGGGATCAGGCAAATGAAGGCTTTTCAACTCCACCCCAAATCTCTCCATCTGGTGGCAGGGATGTCCTCACCACGGAAAGCCACCTATGCACTGAAGCTCTGGTGTACAGCAGCCTCCCACCTGGCCTGCGTTGAGGGACCAGGAGAGGATCGGAACTGGGGACGCTCCGTACTCTGGGGGTGGGGAGAGGAGCAGAAGAAACTACACGTCTCTTGGGGGGTGACAAAAGCTCAAGAGGGAATTGGGCTTGTTTATTGACATCCAGCTTGCTCACCAGTTTGGGAACAGAGCATCCCCAAATATAGGGGACAGCCGGGGACAGCCACAGGCAGGCAGGCAGGCAGGAAAAAGCTCTTGCCTTGCCGAGTGTTTGGATCAATCTGAGTCCAGCCTGGCCCCAGAAACAAGAAACTGAGGGTGCAGCCTGGGGGAGGCAGCATGGCTTGGCGCTGCCTCCAATCCCAGTTCTCCTGTGGGATTCAGGCAATCACAGCCTCCTTCTGACTCAGTTTTTCATCTGAAAAACAGTCAGGCTATGCTTACCTTTAGAGGCTGGGGGGAGAGAGACATGAGATTCTGGGCATGCAAGTGCCGGCTGGAGTTAGAGGGTCTCTGGGCTCACTTCTGGACTTGAATTTCCTTTACTTAACTCAAACAACGGCCATGCACACCGACCAGAGAGGGGAAGGAACTTGCTCAGGGCAAAAAAACACCCAAAGGCTTGGACACAGAGAGGGTACACCAAAAGACGGTGAGCAGTGCGTTTCCCACCTGCCCTCTGCCTCCTCTCTTCTCCAAGCAAACAGTGGCCCACTTGTCACCCTTGAGCAAATTAGCATAAGGGCCCCTCTCCTCCTGGCACTTTACTGCCATCTGCTGGAAGACTGCTGTAATTAATATTCCAATCTGATGATGGACTCAGAGGAAATGGCGGCCCCCACAGTTGTACGGGCAAACATCCCCCAGAAAGGGTCCAAGAAGTCGGGAGCCTCTTACCTCCTCAGCCAGTAGCTCCAGGGGCACAGGGCAGGCTACAGGGTAAGGTGGGAAGGGCTCAGACCAGCCCGTGACAGTGCAATTCCGCTTCACGGCCCCTGGGAAGAACGGAGAGGTGGGGAAACAGAGTCTCAGATTATAACTCCTCCCTCTCCCCAGGACACCATTGAGTGACACTGGCAGGATCCACACAGACAGACCCCCTTGGGAGCAGAGAGAGAGTGACCTTCCTTCCAAAGACCTGGGTTCCAGGCCTAGCCTGCCTAGGACACACTGTGGGCCCTTTCCTCTGTGGCCTCAGAGCTGCCAGCTGTTAAGCAGAGAGAATCCTTCCTGTGAAGACGAGCTGCAGCGGAGTTGGCGGGGAGCAGAAAGGGGTGAGTTGGGTGCCCAGGGTCCTAAGGATAGGGTGAAAAAGGAGGCACTCGGCCCTTGATGGGGTAGAACACCCTAGATACCCGGCCAGAGAGGCGAGGCAGAGCAGTGGGGGTGCCCTTGTGCCCTCCCCTGCCAGGATCCATCCTAGGCAGCTGGTATCATCTGAGCAGTCAGACAGCCAGCCCTTCCATTAACACCCACAGAACCTTTGCCCCTTGTCTGGCGCTGGGCCCAGCACCTACACTCTCCTCACTAATTCTCATGCCCCGGGGTAGTAAGTGCTCTTCTTCTCCCCAGCTCACAGGGAAGGAAGCTGAGGGTCGGAACGTTGACTGACTTGCCCAAGGTCACGCCAGAAGAGGGGGGATTGGTATCTATATACAGCTTGGCCTGCCTCCAAGCTAGGGATGGGTTCACCATGTTCTGCCATGACCACAGGAAACCCAGCCCCACCCCCACCCCCCAACACACCACGCCCAGGACCCCTCACCTGACTCTGAGCTGAAGTGAGAGAAGAAATCTGGGCAGGGGAGGGTGACCCACTCGCCAGAGCCTGCCTTCGGCCAGCACAGCAGCCCATCCCAGGTGCTAGGGCAGCCTAGATTGAGAGACGGGGAAGTGTCAGCTTGGCCCAGGAGAAGGCTTGTCTGGCATTCTGAGGGGTGAGGCTACAAGAGATCAAGGGATAAGAGAAGCCTCCTTCTACCCTTCAGCCCCCACTTCCTTCCCAAGTCCCATACCCAGGGTGGTGTTGGGCATCCTCTCTGCTGCTTGAAGACATGCATGCTCATCCTCTCTCAACTGTGCGATGAAGTCACATTCTGGGTGCACAAGGCCCAGTGCCTGCAGGAAAGAGTTATGGGATGAGGCAAGCCCACTCGGTGCTCCTTGTAGGTCCACTGGTCCAAATAACCTGAGTGCAGGGACAAAGCTTGATTTGTTTCTGTGCCCCAGTCCTAATCACGGAGCCCTCGTGGCATAGTGGTTAAGAGCTCAGCTGCTAACCAAAAGGTCGGCAGTTCAAATCCACCAGCCACCCCTTGTAAACCCTATGGGGCAGTTCTACTCTGTCCTGTAGGGTCGCCATGAGTCAAAACCGACTCGATGGCACCTAACAACAACAACAATCCTAATCACATGACCTGGCTCACAGCACATATAAAATGTGTTGGATGGATATTTGGATAAATGGGTGAATGGATGGATGGATAGACAGATAAGTGAACAGAAACAGATAAGTGAAAAGAAACTTAGGAAGATTAATAAATATATTGAATACCTCATGTGCAACACTTCAAAATTCTCTGGTACTCCCCTCTTACTACAGCAACTACCGCAGTGTTCAATAGTCTGCAAAATCATCCATGTTGGACAGGTCTCAGTGGAGCTTCCAAACTAAGACAGACTAGGAAGAAAGGCCTGGTGATCTACTTCCAAAAATTAGCCAGTGAAAACCCTATGGATCACAACAAAATATTGTCCAATACAGTGCTGGAAGATGAGCCCCCTGGGTTGGAAGATACTCGAAATACATGGTGGCCACAACAGTGGACTCAAACATACAAATGATCATGATGATGGAGCAGCGCCGTGACACGTTTCCCTCTGTCATACATGGGGTTGCCATTAGTTGGAGCCGACTCGATAGCAACTAACAACAGTCTGGTTTGAAATACAGGCACCACGAAGAGTGCAGGGGGGTGTAAGACAGGGGCTGGAATCAGCGTGAGGACAGTGGACAGTGGGTGACCACTCAGGAGGGACTTAAGGACCTTGCTGCAGACCAATCGGCTAAGAGAGGAGGAAAAGACCCAGGCCAGCAAGTGGGGCCACCCCTACCAGCCCTGTCACTGGAAAGGAGGCCACTCTAGTCTCCAATTTGCTGACCCCACTCCCCCAAATCCAGCTTGGGCTCAACTGCTCAACTGCTCTACCATCTCCTGCATGGTCCTGTGGGACCTCAGGCTGCAGATGCTACCCACTGTCCCGGCTCTGAGTCTCCATTTTGGTGGATGTCCAGACTCTGCTCTTGGCTTCTCCCAAGGCTCAGTGGCCCCAGGCCTATGTGGGGCCCAGTCTCATCTGCTGGCAACATACTGAGCACAGGAATGCAGGAAGATGGGGAGGCAGGCAAGCCTCGTTGGGGTGTTCTTACCCGGCAGCCTAATTGTAACCCTGGGGTGTTTAAAAAGCTGCGGTCTCTGCCTGTCCTTCCTTTGTCCACAATCTGGCAAGCCCCTGCCCTTCAGGGACATGTCAGAGCCTGTCTGAGGAGCCACTGAGGCCAGACAGGATGGACAACTTCCCACCAAGAGGATGGACAGACAGCCCCCCAGTCTCCCATACTTCCTCAGAGAAGGAGGAAAATACGGGGAAGCTCAACTAGTGACCCAGGATGTGCGGTCTCAGGGCCAGCTAAAAGGTAACAACTGTGGGGGAGGGGGGCTGGGAAGATAATCTATTCCAGGACTGACCCAATGGTTGAATCACCCCAGCTCACATACTTAATCCCACTCGATCCCGAGGACAGACTTCATCTCCCTGGACACTGGCCTGGCCTGTGAGGGGCGGAGCTCACACTGGGAGACACCAGCTTTGGCTGCTGAATGACCACCAGAGGGCTTCGGTTCCTGCTCCAAACATAAAGCTTTCAGTGTGGGGTGCACACAGGTGAGGGGGATGAGGCTGCCCTCACCCCTGATGAAGAGGGCATAGGAAGTCTGTGCCTTGCTCCCCACGCCCAACCCTTGACAAACCAGCTCCCGTTCAAGGCACAACAACCCTGCAAGCAGGTAGCGCTTTTCCTTCTTTACAAAAGCAGCAAGTGAGGCTCAGAAAGGGTGGAAGTTGCCCTGGGTCACACAGCTAGTTTCATGGAGCCAGGGTGCAAGCCGAGCCTGTGTCCTTGGTGTCAGGTGCAGCAAGGGGACTGGGGGTGGCAGCCTCCCCCACTCCAACAAGCCAGTGGGAGCTGAGGCAGCAGAGGAAAAGGAGGCCTCAGTCCATGTGGCTCCGAGGAGCTCCTGGGAGCTGGGGCTGCCCCACCCAGGACCTTGTGACTCACCACCTAGTCCCTGCTGTCACATGATAAAACATCCTGGAAAATACGCAAGATAATTGCAGGACATATGGCGGGGCCTCTGTCCTGCTGCTCATTCTCCAGCATTCTAGGCCTCAGAGCAATATTTGGCCACCAAAATTTTCTCCGGGGCATATTGTGAGAGGAAAACTCAAAACCAAACCAAACCCACTGCCGTGGAGTGGATTCCAACTCATAGCGACCCTATAGGATGGAGTAGAGCTGCCCCATAGGGTTTCCAAGGCTGTAAACTTTACAGAAGCAGACTGCCGCATCTTTCTCCCGAGGAGCAGCTGGTGGGTTCAAACCGCCGACCTTCCGGTTAGTAGTTGAGCACTTTAACCACTCACCACCAGGGCTCCATTTTGTGAGAAGAAGAGTCCCCCAAATGCCATGGGGGAGCAGCTGGTTCTCCAAATACTACTCAGATCCTACTCAGTCCCGAGGCCAGCTCTGGCCACACGCTCATTACAAGGAAACATCAGAATTGGAGTGTGGTTCAGGAGTCATGGGGAGACAGCGGGGCCTGAACACCATATCAGAGGAGAAGTGTGTACAAGAAGTGGGGATGCATAGGTGAGAGGGGTCCCTGGGTGGTGTAAACCGTTAACACACTTGGCTGTTAACCAAATGGTTGGATGCTCGAGTGCACCCAGAGGTGCCTTGGAATAAAAGGCCTGGTGATCTGCTTGCAAAAAATCAGCCACTGAAAACTCTACAGAGCACAGTTCTACTCTGACACATATGAGGTCGCCATGAGTTGGATTTGACTCAAGGGCAACTGGAAGCTGAGAGAAAGGGGAAGCTTGGCATCTGAGGGGTTGGGGTTGACTTTGTTTCCCCAGTTCTGAGGCATGCCTTGGGGCAGATAGGTCTGGGTGGCCCCTAGAGGGCACAGGCAGGCCCTGGGGGGAACAACAGGGAGGCATGCTCAGCTCAGCACCAAGAACACTGTGATGGCCCGGGCTTCCCGAGGTAGCATAGACTGCCTAGGCAAGGGAAGGACAGAGCCCCTTTCAGGAGTTTTCCAAGCTAGGGCCTGGGCCTGCGTGGTAGGGAACCCCATGCTGGGCAAGGGCAGCGAGGTCCATCTAGTCGGTGGACTCCTAGATCAGGAGCTCAGTGGGAGAGGCACGAGGGTCCGAGCTGGGTACTCACGGTTGGTAAGAGGGTCAGCAAGCAGGGGATGGAAACGCCCCTCAGCCGCCTGTCCATAGTGGGCTCAGCGCGGCTCTGTCAGCCTGGGGAGCTTCTGCCTTCTTTCCTCTCCCACCTTCCGTCCCCTGCTGCTTCCACTGTCACCACCACCCTCTGCCACCCTGCCCAGGTGGCTGTTTGCATAGGCAGGAGCCAGCAAAGGGGACAGAACCGGCTGAATATTCACCAGGGCTACAGGGCACCTTGTCCAGCTCAGCCCTGGCCCTGAGGCTGGGACAGCATATCCCCAGCAGCGAGGGGCTGGGCCTTCCACCCCATCTGCACGTCTGCCTGTGTGTTTGTCCTGATGACAAGGACTCAGAGAGGTGACATCCACAAGAATCTTCCTTGCCCCAGTCGGTCAATATTCTTAACCATTTTCTGTCTGAGCCCAATCCTCTGTTGATCTACACAGTGGAGTTGTTATCAGCTGCCATCGAGTTGGCCCCCAACTCATGGTGACCCCATACGCAAGGGAACAAAATGCTGCCCAGTCCCGCATCATGCCTATGATTACTTGCAGATCCAACCATATGATCCATAGGATTTTTATTGGCTGATTTTTGGAAGTAGATCTGCAGGCCTTTCTTCCTTGTCTGTATTAGTCTGGAAGCTCTGCTGAAACTTGTTCAGCATCATTGCAACATGTAAGTCTCCAATGACAGATGAGTGGTGGCTGCACATGAGGTGCATTGGCGGGGAACCAAACCCAGGTCTCCTACAAGGAAATGGAGAATTCTATCACTGACCCACTGATGACCTCACACAGTGGAGAGACCACCCCCCTAAAAAATGAAAGGGCTCAGAGAGAGGAAGGAGACCTTCATCTCCCTTTGGGGAGCTCCCAGGTTGGTTGGTGATCCCAGCCTCAGCCCTGGAGAGAGCTCAGAGCTGTGGGGACCCCGCAGACATAAGAGCAAGAGGAGAGTCGGCAGGGACCGAAGGGTAAGAATAAGCTGAGAAAAGGAAGTGATCCATAGCACCAGCATGGACTGGCCAAGAATGAGTAAGAGCAGCAGGACCCCGTTTCTTTCTGTCGCTAGGACACCAGGCTGATGGTGGGGTAAGGTCTACAAATATCAATGCTCTAGATTTCACATCACCATGAAAAGGCTTGTCCACCTCTCTCCCAGAAATCCTTTCGGCAGCAGGGAGAATTGAGCTGACCGGGAGCCTGGAGAGGGCCTTCGTGGAGCTAGGCCAGGCTGAACGGGGGTCCTCCGGGCAGAATGACTCGTATCAGACCAGGAATGGGAGGACTTGGACAGCCACTCAAATAATTTTGAACATTCATTGCCTGGTCACTTTTTTTTTTTTAATTGTAACACAACATTTGCCAATTCAAGATTTTTCACTTGTACAATTTAGTGACATTAATTACATTAATTGTGTTGTGCAACCATCACCAATAACCATTGCCACATTTCCCGTCACCGAAAACAAAAACTCGCTGCTTCCTAAACAATGACTCCCCCTTCCCCCGTCTTGCCCCTCTTATTAAAAACCTACTCATAGCCACCCCATGTGTTACAGAATAGAACTGCTCCAAAGGATTTTCTTGGCTATAATCTTTTTAGAAGTAGATCACCAGGCTTTTCTCCCACAGTGCCTCTGGGTGAATTTGAATCAAATTTAGGTTAGTTGTTTTTGTTGTTGTTAATTGCTGTCAAGCTGATTTTGACTCATGGCAACTCTGTGTGTGCAGAGTAGAACCGCTCCCTAGGGTTTTCAAGGCAGTGACCTTTCAGAAACAGACTGCCAGGCCTGACTTCCTTGGTACTTCTGGGTGAGTTCAAACCACCAACCTTTTGGCTAGTAGTCAAGTGCTTAACTGTTTTCGACACCAGATGAGTGCAAATTGTTTACCACTCAGGGACCCCTCCCACCCTGGTAACCACTAATAATCTTTGATCTCTATACATTTGCCTATTCTAGATACTTCATGTAAGTGTGGTCATACGATAGTTATCCTTTTGTGATAGACTTACCTCACTCAGCGTAATGTTTTCAAGGTTCATTGATGTTGTAGGATGTATCAGAACTTCATTTCTCTTTAGCGCGTGATAACTTTTATTAGCATTTTAGACTTTAAAATGCAAGATCCCAACTGGCCAGGCTAAAGACAGCACTCTAAGGTACCCTGGGTCTTGCAAACATTTTGGAATTTGAAAGAAGAGTGTATCTGTGAGGGCACCGAACATCCCCATGTCTGAGAAGACCTGATGTTTGTATGCAGATCTTCATTCACAGGTGGCGGGACTGGATGCTCGTGACAGCGATGTGTTTACAGCCTGACGCCTGTCATAAATGATGCAGGGTGCCTCGCCCCCGCCACATCTGGATCTGAGTATCTTTTTACATCAGCAGGGCTTTTGTTCTCTATTTTTATTCATTGCCGAAGAAGTTTTAAAAGAAAATATTTTGAAAAGAAGAGCCACCCTCCAGCCCCTGAGCCTCCGACCCTTGCCCCAGTGTTTCCACGTACTTGCAATGAAAACGGTGCAGGCTCGGCACGTTTTCAGGACGAAGCAGAGCACCTCCACTGGCAGGCAGAGGGAGGACCCACGGGCTGGAGTAGCAGAAGGCTGAGAAGGTGTAACTTAAAGGGAAGGGTAGAACCTTCTGACCCTCAGCTCCAAAGAGGCAACAGCCCAAGGATATAAATTATACAAATCACAATTGATAATCTGTGTCAATATAATTAGCATTAATGATGATTAATAACTGATATTGATAGTTACACTGAATAATAGTATTATCTAAGGTTTTTAACTGGGGATAATTTTGCCCCCACTAGGGACCTTTAACAATGTCTGGAGGCATATTTCATTGTCAAGGCCGGGAGTGGGTAGGGTGGGGGTAGTGGCAAGTCCTACTGGCACATAGCGGGTAGAGGTGAGGGATGCTGCTAAACATTCTACAGTGTATAGGGTGGTGCCCGTGCCTCCTGCCCACACACAACTAGATGAAGAATTATATGGTCCAAAACGCAAACGGTGGCAAGGTTGAGAAATCCAGATCTAAATGCTGGTATTCTCTAGCTCTCTCCCCTAGCCCTTTTCCTTTTGGAATAAACAAGGGTCACGAGACTCCCATCTCTAGCTCTCTCTATATGCTCTGGCTTCAAATTCTGCCTCCATGATTTGCTAGCTGTGTGACGTTAGGCCAAGTTACTTAACCTTTTTGAGTCTCAGCTTTCCCATCTGAAGAATGGGGATGAGCATGATTTCAACTACAGACATTCTGAAAACGGCAAGATTATAGCGACCGTGAGAAGGTCAGTGGTTGGCAGAGGTTCAGCGGAAGTGGGGAGGGACGAACAGGTGGAGGACAGGGTGTTTGGAGGGCAGTGAAAGTATTCTGTATGACACTGTAATGGTGGACACATGACAATACGCATTTGTCAAGACCCATAGGACTGTACAACACAAAGAGCGAACCCCAACATAAACTATGGACTTCAGTTAATAATAATGTGCTGATACTGGTTCAACAATTATAACAAATGCACTACACTAATGCGAGATGTTAACAGTAGGAGAAACTGTGTGGGGCGGGGAGCATATGGGAACTTCTGCACAGTTTTTCTGTAAACCTAACACTGCTCTTTAAGAAGTCTATTAAAAAAATTGACGATAAAACTAGTACCTTTCTTGTAGAGCTGATGGCATAAGTAGACAAGGGAAGGCATATAAAGTACCTTGCACAGATCCTAGCTCACACGGACAACCATTAATGGTATCATGCAACAAGGATGGACTATCAACAAATAAGGTCGGAACGTTCTTTGCATGGAAAAAATTAAGGTTAGCTCTGCAGCTCACCTTTACAAAATATCAATTCTAGAAAGTTTAAAATCCTAACTACAAAACAAAACAAAAAATAATAGTAAGACTATTCCAAAACTATAAATTCATTTTTATGCTCTTAGAATAAATGAAACTTTTACATAAAAAGTAAATAACAAAAAGAGAAGATTAATAAGTTTAACCATAAAAAACCCATTGCCATCCAGTCAATTCTGACTCATAGCAACCCTATAAGGCAGACTAGAACTGCCCCATAGGATTTCCAAGGAGCAGCTGATGGATTTGAATAGCCAACCTTCTGGTTAGCAGCCAAATGCTTAACCACTGTTCCATATCAACATTAAAAGAATGTATGTGCAAGAAAGGACACCATAGATAAAAACTAAAAATAAGCTACAGACTGACAAATATTTGCAACCAACATTGCAGCAACTATTACTGTGGTCTTCCCTGGGTGACACAAATAGTTAGCACTGTACTACTAGCTGGAAAGTTGGCAGTTCAAACCCACCCAGAGGCGCCTCAAAAGACAGGTTAAATGATTGAGTAAATACAAACGAAGGAGAAGGGACAGCTCTTCCTTACAGAAGAATTCCAATTAATAAAGGTGGATGCAATGAGGGACATTTGTTCACACAAAAACTTGTACCCAAACGTTCATAGAACTTTATTCATAACACCTCAAATGTTCATCACTGATGAAGGGGAAGAAAAATAATGGCCTATGCATACAATGGAATAAATCCATTGCCATCAAATGCATTCTAACTCATAGCGATCCTATGGGACAGAGTAGAACTGCCCCGCAGAGTTTCCAAGGCTGTAATCTTTAAGGAAGCAGACTGCCACATCTCTCTCCTGCAGAGCGGCTGGTGGGTTCAAACTGCCAGCCTTTGGATTAGCAGCCGAGTGCTTAATCACTGAGCCACCAGGACTCCTCATACAATGAAATATTACTTACTAAGAAAAAGGAACAAACTACTGATACATATAACACGGATGAATCTCAACAGCATTATGCTAAATGAAGTCAGACTAAAAAAACTCCATACCATATGATTCCATTTACATGAAATTTTAGAAGAAGTAAAACCTGTAGCAACATAAAGCAGATCCCAAGGGTGAAGGTTGTGAATTGACTACAACAGAGTAGCAGAGAACTTTTTGGGAGTGACAGAAATATTCTATATAAAGGCCATGCTGGGTATATTACTCTACCAAACCAGTTGCTACTGAGTCAGCTCTGACTCATGGTGATCCCGTGTGTGTCAGAGTACAACTGTGCTCAATAGGGTTTTCAATGGCTGATTTTTTGGAAGTAGATCCCCAGGTCTTTCTTTCTAACCTTCTAAGCTTTCAGTTAGCAGCCAAGCACGTAGAAAGTCATCTAATTGCATACGTAAACTTTATTACATGCGAATGATTCCTCAATAAGGCTGATTTTAAAATATATGTATTTTAGTAGAAAAAAGCAAGTTTCAGAATTTTTTTTTTTTAATCTATATTTGTGTATGCAAAAGTATTTTTTTATGTCTGGAAGTTCCACATCAAAATCATAAAAATTGGGAAAAGAAGAAGAGACAGATGATGGGATGTGGGTAACGGTCAAATGGAACATTAGCTTTAATATTCTAATATTTCTAATATTCTAATTTTTAAGAAAAAATTATCCATGCACTATTTGTACAATTAAAATTAAATTTAAAATATCACAGTAGCTACTGTTAGGTTTTTCCCTGTCACCCAGCAGGTACTAGAGATATTGGTGTCTAGTCTGTCTGCCCTACAAGCAGGTGGGCTCCCTGAGGGCAGGGGTAGCAGCTTGTCTGAGAGATCCCTGCCTGCCAGCATCAAGAACTCCTAGGGCTCAGAACTCCAGAGGTTTGAGTCCCGGCCTGGGCTTCAAACCAGTCCAGTCCAGTTCAAGCCCCTGCTGATAATCTGCATTTCAAACAAGTTTCCTGCTGAGAATTTGCATTTCTAACAAGTTCCTAGGAAGTTATACATAAGAATCACCTGGGAATCTTATTAAAATATAGATTTCGATTCAGTATATCTGGGGTGGAAATGCAAACTTGTTTGAAGCTCTGGTCCTGGCTGTGTCTGATGTCCCCTGATGGTGATGGTGGGCACCCACTGCCTCTTCTTGATGGAAGCTGGCTGGGCCAGGCACTTTAGGCAGCCCCCTGTCTCAGGACCACTCCAGACATGCCAGGCTTAAGCCGCACCCAGGACAGGTCTAGGGTCCCCATAGCTGATGGACAGGCCTTGGGGAGCACCTGCTTCTGGGCATTTGGCCTGGATGTGACTGGCTGGGATGGGCTAGAGGCAGAGGATAATGAAGCCAAGGCCGGAGTGACCCCTATCCTTGGCTGAGTTTTAGCCCCTCTCCTTGTCCTTCCCTCTGGGGTAGGAAACAGTCTAGAGAAGAATTAAGGGTCCTGGGACAGGCCCCAGTTTGTGAGCGTGACCTGAGAATAGGTCAAAAATGCCTTACAGACAGAGCCCTCCCCCCTTCTCAGCCCTCTGGGAGAACAACTCCCATAGCTGTGCTCTGCAGAGGCCTGAGCCACCTAGAGCTTTTCCCTCACCCTCACACTGCCCCAGATCCAGCTCTGGTAAGGCTGATGGGACAATAAAGCAGTCTGGGCCCAGGATCAGGGCTCTGCCTGGGGCTGGGGTCAGGGCTCTGCCTGGGGCTGGGGTCAGGGCTCTGCCTGGGGCTGGGGTCAGGGCTCTGTCTGGCGCTGGGTTCAGGGCTCCATCTCTGTCCTGTGTCAGCGCTCCTTCTAGGATCTGTTTTGAGTCTCCAGTGGGCCAGGGTGAAGGCTTAGGATGAGGTTAAGGTTAGGGCTTTGTCTGAGATCTGGGTTGTAACCCAGTGTAGGGCTGGGTCAGGGTTCATCTGGCCAGGGTCAGGATCAGCGCACGGATGAGGACTAGGACCTTTGTGATACACTAATAGAGACACTTAGACTCTTCGGGTTCCGAATGGCAAGTAGGTCTCTGTGATCAAGGCTTTTAGGTCAATCTCCCAGTTCCAAAGTGATTTTTTTTGCTGAACAGAAACTATAGAACCAAGGTAGAGAACTCCTTACTTCAGGCCTGCCCACACCTCTTCCACTCAAGGCTGCCCCACCACACTTCCTGGCCTGTGTCACTCCTCCCAGTGACCCTCCAGATGGCCCCTCCAGAGGGGCCCACTCAGAACCCGCTGAGTAGGGGTTGGGGGCAGGTAGGACAGAGTGAGGTGTGGACAGGCAGGGGTGTGGGAGGAACGCTGGCCTTCTGCCAGGCAACTTGAGAACAATGTGACACTTTGTTTTCCTCTAACTGAAGAAGGTGCTTTGCTTTGAGCTTGGATCACTAATTTCTTCATTAACTTTAAACTTGGCTGAAGACTTTGCCCTCTTCCCCGGGGCAAACTTTCTCTGGCCAGGCCTGGAGAGAGGCTCCCTATGAGGGATACAGACCCAGTTCTTCCTCACAAATGACCAGCATAAATATTTTGCATACTTATTTTGCAGAAGGAGAAAGGTTGCCTGAGAGATTGTTCTCTGAGCTGGGATGGGAACCCAGGCCTCCAGGTTCCCAGCCCTAGATTCTGTCCATGGCCCAAGATGCATGCTGTTAATCACTGCAAGATTTTAGTTCAAAATGTTAATGGACTCATTTTAGTGTTGAAGGTGCAGGTGAGCAGAGCCCCAGAGCACTGTGGGAGCATCGTGCCAGGCTCCATCTGAGGGGTGCTGAGCAGAACTGCATCCCACATATTTGCCTTGACCCTACTTGTAGACTCTCCAGATGAGGCAAGCACCTCAGGCAGAAGGACTGGGATATTGCAGAGGAGGGATCTCCCACTTCAGCCCGATCACCTCAGCAATGGGAAAACTGAGGCCCAGAGAGGGCAGGAGAACTTCCCAGTGTCACACAGCCGGTCAGACTCATTGCCAGGACTTGGGACCAGGCCCGAGCCTTCCCAGCCAGCTACCCCTCCCAGCCCAGGGCAGTGTCCAGATGGGAAAACGTGGCCTTGGATCCCAGTTAGGGCAGAGCTGGGCACCCAGAGCTGAGGGGTTGAGGAGGACTGCCAGGGGCAGGAGTGAGGGTTGGAAGACTCTGAAGCTAGCTGAGATGTGGTGGGATTTGTGCTTCCCAAAGCTCTCTCTGGCTGCATTGTGGACAGTGGTCAGGAGGGGGCAAGAGAGGCCTGGGAGAAATCAAGGGTGGTCAGCTCCCCACAGTGGACTATTTCACAGCAATGAAAATAAACGAACTACTGCTATATGCAACAACACGTGTGGATCTCAGAAACTTAAGGTTGAGGGGAAACCCCAGAAGACTGCCTATAATATGCTACCATTTTTATAGAGCTCAAAAGTAAGGAAAGTTAAAATATATTGATTAGGTATACACGCCAGGCATGATAAAAACCCTTTTTGTTACAGCATGTTAAAGCATATTAACGAGATTTCCTCCAATCCTGATGCCATGTTCTTCTTCATATAGTCCAGCTTCTCAGATTGTTTGCTCAGCATATGTATTGAATAAGTACAGTGAAAGGATACAATCCTGACATACACTTTTGCTGACTTTAAACCACGCAGTATCCCCTTGTTCTGTTCAAATGACTGCCTCTTGATCTATGTCCAGGTTCCACATGAGCACAATTAAGTGTTCTGGAATTCCTATTCTTCACAATGTTATCCATAATTTGTTATGATCCACACAGGTGAATGCCTTTGCATAGTCAATAAAACACAGGTAAACATCTTTCTGGTATTCTCTGCTTTCAGCCAGGATCCATCTGACATCAGCAATGATATCCCTCATTCCACGTCCTCTTCTAAATCTGGCTTGAATTTCTGACAGTTCCCTGTTGATGTACTGCTGCAGCCGCTTTTGAATGATCTTCAGCAAAATTTTACTTGTGTGTGGGTCATAGATTGAATTGTGTCCCCCAGAAATATCTGTCAACTTGATTAGGACATGATTCCCAGTATTGTGTGATTGTCCACCATTTTGTCATCTGATGTGATTTACCTCTATGTGTTGTAAATTCTATCTCTATGATGTTAATGAGATGGGATTATTGGCAGTTATGTTAATGAGGCAACACTAATCTACAAGATTAGATTGTGTTTTAAGTCAATCTCTTTTGAAGCATAAAACAGCGAAGCGTGCACAGAGACATGGGGACCTCATATCACCACAAAAGAAGCAATGGGTGCATAGCACGTCCTTTGAACCCAGGGTCCCTGCGCTGAGAAGTTCCTAGTCCAGAGGAAGATTGATGACAAGGACTTTCCTCCAGACCCAACAGGGAGAGAAAATCTTTCTCTGGAGCTGACACCCTGAATTTGGACTTCTAGCCTACTAGACTGCGAGAGAATAAACTTGTTTGTTAAAGCCTTCCACTTGTGGTATTTCTGTCACAGCGGCACTAGATAACTAAGACAATGCGATATCAATGATATTGTTCGATAATTTCTGCATTTGGTCAGATCACCTTTCTTTAGAATAGGCATAAACGTGGATCTCTTCCAGTTGGTTGGCCAGGTAGCTGTCTTTCAAATTTCTTGCCATAGACGAGTGAGCACTTCCAGTGCTGCATCTGTTTGTTGAAACATCTCAACTGCTATTCCATCAATTCCTGTAGCCTTGTTTTTCGCCACTGCCTTCAGTGCAGCTGGGACTTCTCCCTTCAATACCGTTGTTTCTTGATCATAAGCTACCTCTTGAAATGATTGAACATTGACCAATTCTTTTTTTACAGTGTCTCTGTGTATTCCTTCCATCTTCCATCTTCTTTTGATGTTGCTTGTGTCATTCAGTATTTTGTCCATAGAGTTCTTCCCTATCACATGGCTTCTGCTTGATAAACATTTCTTGGATGAATGAATGAATGAATGAATCCCTAACTGTCAGTTCATTTATGAGTATCAAATAAAGTAATAAGCACGAAGTTCCTGTACATGGCAGTAATGTTGCAGATGATGTTCCTCTTGCCCCTTAACTGACTACTCTGGGGGCTCCAGCCTCCCTTCTAATCCCAACCCGGGATCCCCAAGCTTCAAGACCAAGACTCCATCCTGAAACTCTCAGGGACCACGAGCCCGGAGCCTAGTGAGTCTGC